>CVRI01000054.1:2825980-2838556 GCA_900005825.1 Clunio marinus
CTTTCCCAAGAAATAAATTAAAATTATCTACTCGTATGCAGATAACACAGCTTATCTATATAAGTGATTTGAAAATTATAAAATTTAATATAAAATAATAAATTAAACGAATTGTTATCCAGATGAATTTTTAATGGGTTACATCTGATAAGTATCATTATATCCTCGACTTCACTTCGATAACATTTCAAAAGATAATGTACAATATTGATAATTCACACACAATTTTTTTTTCGTTTTGCCTAATTCAATAAATTCAATTCAATAATAAATATTTTTAAATTTTAATTTCAGATTCATCGTTCATTGTACTTCCTGCCTATGAGTGTTTTCTTTTCAAACTACAGTCATTCGATTTTTCTCGAGCATTCAAACATAAAAGCTTTTCATACGAACGATGAGTTATCAGAAGAGCTCTGATATCGCTAAGCCCCGGAATAAATTTTGGTGCCAATGTAAACGGTGTGATAAAAAATCTTAATAGTGGAAGAATATGTTTGGTTGATGGTTGTTGAAAAGAAGAACGAAAAGTAAGAATCATGCAATAAGGATGAGGATTGAGGAAATATTTCTCAAGTGTCGTGCAAAAGTTATCTATCGAAAAGGAATGTTTAAAGAGAAGAAGCACTCAAAAAAGCTTTCGTAATAAAATTCCCGCTCGTGTATACAAAAGCAGTCGAATTGTTGACAATGGAACGAAGTATGAAAAACGACCCTTAATATCTCGTTCGCGTTTCGTTTTGTGTGCTGTAAGTCAATTTATTTTTTTCTTCCGTTCCTTTCATTCGACTGGATAAGTTTTCCATTTATTTTTCTCTCGTATTTTTTGACGCGATTGTTGAAGAAAAATTCATGCGAATTCATCACCAAATTTGATTGCCATTTGTTCGACGAACGTTCGGCAGAGAAAAGGTGGTGACGACGCGTTTATTAGAGAATGATGCATTGCACATGTAACGAGCGGCATCAATGGATAGCAAATGAGCGAAATTTATCTTCGTCGTCAGCATCTTTACCGCGAAAATCGCGTGAAAATTTGACCGGTTCGGTAAAAAAATCAGCACTCAAATCAAGTTCACGAGCTTTCAACACTGTCACGCCGAAAAAATCGGTTGACATTATTTTTGAACCGCGTTTCTCGACACTTCCGCGATCGCGTTCACGTAATCGACCGCATGTCGCAACAATATTCAACAACGATAGTTCAACCGTTCGTAATCATCGCCAACGAAGACAAAGCGAAGTGATTCCGTGACATCAACAGCAATCTTTGCAGTGCACATGCCGTAGTAGTTGTTATTTTTGTAATCTTAATTATCCACAAGTTAATCCAGTGAGTGCTTCGACCAATGCTCTCGGTTATTATTATCCTTATTCTACAGCGTCATTGAACAATCCTAATTATTGTCATCAATCGCAATATAATCTTCAATATCTGCCAAACTATCAACAAATTCCCACGCAACATCATCATTCGATGATTAACTTGAATCATAACTACACAGTCCCCAAAGAAGTTAATTGCATTGAACCAATTTCGACGAATTGTGCTTCACCAGCAATGTCGAATTCTCCCGTTCCGGCACCGCCAGCTCCTCCACTCAACCCTTCATGTGCACGATGTCGTTTCACTTCATCCATATCTGCATCATCCAATGGAACACTTCATCGTCAACCTAATGTCGTTGAAAGTAATCCTCATTTACATACGACCTTGTCACAGCAGAATTCACAACCAAGCTTTGTTGTACCACCGACTGTTGGTAACGCTTACAAAGGTGAGTCAAAAAACCAAATATTTTCTTTCTAAATATCCTTAAATTTACAAGTGACAGTAAAGTAAAAGTAAAGTTCCACCATGTTCAACTCGTAGAACATTTAAATTATCACAATTTGATCGTTTCACGTTTAATATCGTCTCAAGTTGCGCTAGAACAAAGAAATACTTTTACACTTTTACGTGCAATCTCGGAGGCAGCGAACCTAAATATTCTCATGCTTAATAAACATGTCTGACAACTTAAATTTATGTGTCAAAAAATAGTAAAAGAAAAAGGGAATGCTTTCAATGTTTAATGAGGTTGGATAGAAAGAAGAAGATTTGAATGTTAAAGTAAAGCAACGGATGAGCTCAGTAAGAATTTCAGACAGTTGATTATGTTTAAAGAACTTTTCATAAAATTATTTCAAACATTTTATAACACAAAATGTACGAAATATTTTCTAGTTATCTTTTAATTGAAAGCCATGACGAACGCCTTCAACAACAAATGAAAACAAAACAAAAACTGAAACTTGGTACTTCATCTAATTTGCTTTTCATTCGTTTTCCTTTGTAAACGGAATTGCTGAAGATGTTTATATAGAATATCTAAGGCTTATATTTTGACGAGTCTTAAAAAGTATCCCTTAAGTGTGCCAAAAATTGTGAAAGTAGAAACAGAAAAAGTTTTTTTAGTTTGATAATTTCAGCATTCTAAACTTTTCTCCCATGATAGCTGCAAAACTTCTCACAAAGTTACATGGATTAAGGAAGAATGTTTACTTATGTAAGATGACCTGTGTGGTCAATGTCACATTTTTTTTTCTCTAAACCGACCTGAAACCTCTTAGATATTTGCTACTCGACCATTTGAATTGGAGTAAAAAACAATATTTATCCAATAAATCATATCACTCTAAGGTTTTATGTTCTCTTTTTTCTACCATCTCTCGGGTATACCGTCTACAACCAGAGGATGTCCCTGTAGTTCTGATTATGATAAAATGACTTTTTTATGAAGGGTTTTCAAGTGCTTATGAAACTCGAGCTTTAAACTTGGGTGATAAAAAATGTGAAACCTTAAAAAATGAGTTCCTGGTATGAAATTCTTTGTATCTATATAAGTCTTCCGAAATGTAAAGAATCTCTTGAAATCTGTTAAATAGATAGATAGTGAGAAGGAAAGGTTTATAATCGAGTTTATTCTTCCTCCAGCTGGATACATGAGAATTAATTTTAATTTACTAGAAACAAAGCTCCAATTAAAAAAGATTAATACTGAGAGTGGGTCCTATTTCCTGCAGTGGAATTTCCTGCAATTTTCCTATGATTCCTAGGAATCCTAGGAATCCTAGGAATCCTAGGAATCCTAGGAATCCTATGCATAGGAATCCTAGGAATCCTAGGAATCCTAGGAATCCTAGGAATCCNAATCGAGTTTATTCTTCCTCCAGCTGGATACATGAGAATTAATTTTAATTTACTAGAAACAAAGCTCCAATTAAAAAAGATTAATACTGAAACTTTCACAACATAACAACTTTGAGCTTTTATAGTATTAGATACTCGAAAAATTTTACGGTCTGACAGATCCAATGCTGAAACCTAAATTACAAGTAAACGATTCGGAAAATATGATTCTATTTTCATAACCCAAATTTCGTGAAACGTCCTTTCATCTGAACAAACCACAGAACATTTTGGCAGACGATTTTGGGAGATTTTTATTTGAAAACCTTAAAAAAAACCTCAATTTATCAATGTTTAATTTTACGTCCTTAAACTTTTGATCGCTTTTCTCTTTTGTAAATTTTAAAAGAAAGCTTTATTGTCTTTCTCAACAAGCTCCTGTATCGTATAAGATAGAAAGCACTTTAATAAATATTTTATATAAAATGATAAAACAGATGAAAGAGTTTAAAGAAGTGCTCAACGAACTTAAAAACTTGTATGTCGTCAATCTTTTCATCTTCATATCCAAGAAATATCACGTAATGATGTCTCTAGAGTTTTAATAAGACCTTAAATGGAAAAGAAATTTAATAGAATGTTATGAAGTCGTTTTACTCATTCATTGATTAATTAAATTTTATTTATTTTTCAAGTAAAATAAAAGCTTTCTTTAGGTTTGCGCCTTAAAGTTATGCAAGGCAAACGTAAAATTATTAAGCAATTGAAATTCCTTCATTATTTAGTTTTCTTGTTCTATAAATATTATTTCTAGTAGATCTTCAAACAAATTCTTATACATATTTGACTTTACATTAATTAACATTAAAGCAAAATTTTTGTTAGAAATTTCTCCGAATTCTTCTCGTTGCTTTCTAAAACTTTTTGATTGAATTGAAACGAAAATCTTATTATACTCAGGGTTATTTTTTATTATTCTCCATCATCATATTCTCCCGCACGAACAAACTCTTTACGTAACTTTGACTTTGAATAAAAGTTTAGTAAAACAAAATTTTTTATGCTAACAAGACTCCGAAGTCACAAAGAAAAAAAAATTGGAAAAAATACCTTAGAAGCTTCAATTGAAAAGCTCATTATGAGAGACATTCAGAATTGTAAGGGAATCAGACAAGAAGATTTTTGTAGTCATAAAACCTAATGGCAATAAAATGATAGTAAAAAAGTTTCATTTTGAAATTAATGTTCGTGTTAAAGGGAAAAATCATTGTCTCGTTGCTTAAGACGATTAAATGTCACAGATATAGAAGTTTTCAATGTTGCTTTTTTCTTGGTGTTTATGTTCTCCGCTGTGATCATGATTGGAATTTTAAAAAGCAGAGTGACAAAAATAACAAAATAGGAAAGAAAATATTATTTCAAATCCAATAACAGGGACATTTCTTATTATTTCATCTTTTTTTTCCGTCTCGTTCTTATGTTGTGTGTGCGGTGGAAGTCATCTTCGACAGCGTGAGATTGAAACCTAAATCTGACAGATGAACGATGCCTTATATAACCATTCAATGTTTACTCCATCAATCACGAAATGAAAATGTTTCTCATGCTGTTAATGTCACAGTCAATAAATTAACGACGCAACCCGCAAATGTGCCCCATTAATTATTTTGAAATTTCACACGTGACACGCTTAAAACAATTTCTTTATTTCTCTCATT
The DNA here is from genome assembly GCA_900005825.1 of Clunio marinus. Taxonomy (NCBI): domain Eukaryota; kingdom Metazoa; phylum Arthropoda; class Insecta; order Diptera; family Chironomidae; genus Clunio; species Clunio marinus. Next base: position 2,830,871 of record CVRI01000054.1, read on the forward strand.
AGGTTTTCCACATTGTTTACGGGGCACAATGAATTGGTTTACATATCAGATTTTGGTGGTTGTGAAAAAATCTCTACGATGAGATGAAAATATTTTAGACTTTGAAACAAGAAGGAATAAGAAAATCAATATAATCAGCATGACAGATGAAAATAATCGCAACAGGCAACAGCCACGAGCGAGAACTCGTTGTTAGACAAAGTTTACATAATAAATTGTAATTCGAAATGATGTAAACTTCTCCAATAAATATTGCTCTCACTTTTTGTGCCATTGAAGTTTTCTTGTTGAGTCTTGAGTAAATTGACACGCTTAATTGAACAAGCAACGTGTTCATCGATAAACAAGAAAACAATTAAAATGTTTATCAAAATTTATCTTTCTTGCTGGTTTCGCACGAAATTAAATATTTCATTTGGAATTATTTATGAGTTTTCTTGCTAGATGTTGAATAAATCGAAATGTTTAATTAAAGCAGTTTTGCGTGTTCAACGATGAATTGGAAATAATTAAATAAACTAACATTTTTAATCTGAATTTATGTTTTTCGTGTCATGAAGTGAAATTGTTTAATTTATTTCGAATAAGTCTTTCGTGCTTTAAAGTTTCGTTTTCCAATCGATTTTCTACTTTAACTAATGATAGGAAAATGAAGTGAAACTACATACAAACAAACATGTTCTTGCATGTTTTATTCACTCTCCGCCTTCATAATTCCATCACATTTCAAGATGATAATGCATTTGAATCGTCGGAAGCACTTTCCATAAGAGATTGAGTTTCTGCTTTTGTATATTCTCAACTCTCATCGTTTTATATTCAAGTGTGAACGAGACGAAGAGATAACAGAGTAAAGTAAGGAAATAAGCTTTTGTGTTACGAGGAATATTTATTGTGTCAATTTAGTAGCTGGAACTAAAGAGTTAAACTTCAACAAATAAGGCTTTCAATCTTGATGTCGTAAATGAGTCGACGATATACGATAAGTCAATTGTAAACTTTCTTAATGCTTATAAACGTCTTTAAAAGAAGAAGAAAATCTTGCAAGATTCAACATTAAAAAAAAGTTTCCGCTTTTTTCTTCTTCAAGAAAAGCAAAGCAATAAGTTTTTAACTAGCTGAGTCAGTGATTTCCGTTTCTCTTTGGTTGACTTCGAGCGCGATTTGATTGGGGGGACTTCAAGAAAGAAATTATTTGCACATTTTGATAGGAAACTTTTATTTCATTAAAAATCTTATGTTGAAGCATAAAAGCAAAAGTAATTGCACAATTAAGAAACAGTCGATTTGTGCGGTTTATGGTTGTTGAGTGTAAATCTTTCTTTTAGTTGTATGAAGAAGAAATAAATCTTCAAAGTGACAGTGAAGAGGATAACAAAATCGTTAACATTGTGAACAAATATCAAGAGATATAATTTATAGGAGATATTTAACAGACGAGGGTGGAGCAATAAACTACATATAAGAATATAAGTCAAGAAACAGCAAGCTATCATAATTAAAGCGACTTCTGAACAATGGGAAAGCCAGTAAGTTCTACAAATTTCTTCTGAAGGAATTTATGCACGACAAATAATGTTGAAAACTTATTTTTGTTCTTAAGTCACAAGGAAACTTTATGTTCAAACAGAAAGTAACATTAAATTTTACTTAATTAACTTAAAGAATTTAATCGTCATTTGCCAAAATGTTTCACAAACAAAACAACAGAAAATTCATCAAAATAAATTCTGCTTTGAATTATTTCAATTTAGATTAAAATTAATGTACGATTTCTAATTGCTAATTACATGAATTTAATGCGAGAATTTAATTTTCCCTCACAGCAGATTATTGCAAAGGTTTTGCTATTAGTGAATGTTCATCAAAATATGATTTCCTGTCAATACCAACAGCAGAAGTTTTCATCGCCTACGCAGTTCCAAAGTCAAAAATTTCATCATTATCCTGTCAGTGAAAATCAACATCATCACGATTACCTACACCCATCTCACTCAGTCATCTCACTCATCCCTCTCACTAGAGCAACCACCAAATAAATTTGATTTTAATAAATTTAGTCATCAGGAAAAGGAATTGCAAGCACAACTTCATTATTTGGATCAACAGTTGAGAAAGAATTCAGAGCAGTTTCAATTCGAGTCATCTGTGAATGAAGACAACCCAAGCATTGTAGAAACAAGGGAACAGTCGACTCGAGATGTTGACAAAGAAAACATTCCAGTAAAGACCGATAATAAAATTTTAAAATATGCTGCGGTGGGGCAATCAGATCCGGTTTCATTTATTAAAGTCATAAAACAGCATGTTCCAGTTGAAATTTCTCATCCAGGTCATCCAGGACTTCACCACCACAGCCACCACCAACATCGTCAACAACAGAAACAATTGAATTTATCGACTAATGAAACCTCAAAAACTTTAAGGACATTGAATTATCTCAACAGACTTTCCAGTCGTTCGCAAGCTGATTTCTATCAACAACAGGAAATTTCAGCTCCAGTTCCAAGCGAATATGATACTGAACCATTTTACATAAACACACTGGAGAATGAAACCATAAAAATTATTCCCGTCCCTTACTACATTGATCAGAATGGCAACAAGCGAGAAGTTTTCACTTCAACATCCTCTGAACATCACACAGACGACGATGAACTCTTTCCAAGTCATTAATCGTCTTCATCATTTGACAGACGACTTTTGGGGAAATTTTCTGTCGTTAACTTATCGTTTTCATCCACAACAATGCAAAATCGGTTCATTAACATTCATGTTGAATGATGCAGTTTTTGTGATTTTGTAATCAATTTTACTTGCTTTTATTCAACAAGTTTATTTAACTTCAATGTAATAAAGAAATGAAACTTAATGACAGATTTGGCTAACTAAGTATTTACTTGAAACTATTTACTTATGCTAATGTGTAATGATGATGATGATAATGCTGAGGACGTGGCATCATTATGGGAATAGTTCGTTTAATGTAAATCGGTCTTGTTATGTATCGAGGAACTGCAACGTATTCCTTTTGTACTATTGGAACATGTCGAATCTTCTCAACAAACACTGGAACTTTTCTCTCGATTGTTATTTGCTTCACTTCATCATGATCCCAGTCATTCCAATCGTTGTGAAGTTCATTGGTTGGCTTGTCGACTCGTTCACTTTTATTTGTCATAACAGTTTTCGTTGAAACTACAGCAAGAACCATTGTGATCATTGCAATTGTCTGAAACTACATTAAAAGTCGAAAAAGTTTATAAAAATTCAATTTGTTCTTAAATATTTCGATACTTAGAATTAATCTCACCATTTTCAACATTCTAATGATTAATTTAATGTGCTTGTTTGATTCTTGATGTTTATTTGATGTCTAACAAATTCAATTTATATCAATTTTTATTTATAGCACTCTTGGTAGACATTTTTCTCACCCCCACAATTTGACAATGAATGAATTTATGATCGTAATCATTTCATGAGAAATATTGAATTCAGTTGTCTTCATGGACTGCATAATCTTCGACAAATTACTAAGTCATTCGATAACATTTTTTTATTGTCTCGACTGATGATAGAATTTGTAAGAAAAAGAAAAAGCCGCAAGCTTTAGTTTATTATATCATGCTTTCCAAGCAAGTTTTACTCTCGCGTTTATTGAAAGGAAAATCTGATTTTCTTCCACATTCATTCAACATTGCAAATTCATTTCCCTTGAAGCTCATTCTCAGAAATTGTTAAATGCAAACCTTCAATTTTATAATTCACATTAACAACGAATGAGTTTTTTGAGAATTTTCTAAATATTAACTTTAACTTGTTAACTTTTGTAATTAATCAAAACTTTCAGTCATTTTCATGTTTCTGAGCGCAAGAAATTGCTGAACTTTAAAATTCTTAAGAATTTCGTAAAAAATGTCAAAGTTCATTGTTCAAATTTGTTTCTTTTGGAGATTCAAATTCTCTTTGTTATTTATGCGTGTGCTGGGAGTTGAATAAACTTATTGACTTCCCGTCACTAGACACTTGCAAAATTTCCCTCGATAGCATCAAACTCGCTTTCTCTGTACATCACTTGAAGAATTTTATATTTAAGAAACCTCTCAATTTAAGTGAACATTAGGATAAAGGAAGCTACAATACACTCATGTTATTTTAACAAAGCTTACCTGAGATTAAAGTATCAAGAGATTAAGATTGTAACTGTAAAGGAACTGAATTACATTTTATAAAAAATCCAGCTTAAAATCCATGACAAACGTTGCAAAGATTAAACATCAAATGTTTGGGGACATTCAAATTAATGGAATTAATTTAAGATACATGCAACGCTTTTTTCTACAGCTTTAGGGTCTTTGAACATTCAAAATTTTACGAAATTTTCCGAACTTTAATCCTTCAATGACTTACCCTCTAAATCCCTAAAGGAACATAAACACTATCATCTTTAATCGTTGCCATTTAATCATGTTTACAATTTTTCAACCTTTTAAGTGACAAAACAACAACAAAAAAAAGCAGAAAATCTGACAATTTACACACCATTTCGTTGGATATGTTGCGGACTTATCAGCCTTGACGATATAAGCAAATAAACATTTACTTCCGTTATGTCAACCTTTGAGAATTTCTCTACTTTATGTCATTTGTACACAAAAAATATATCATGTTGTTCTGTCATCTTAAACAACGGAAGTTCTCTTAAAAGAAATGTTTCTCGTGCTAAATTAGGAAGATAAAATGTTTCTGTTATTTCTTTATTTAATTGAAGACGAAAGAAGGGAAACAAACAAAGCTTTAATCATACGATTAAATTAGATTCTTCTTATCGCAATAATTTTTTTGTAAAAGGAAGCTTTGAAAGTTTCTAGTTGAGATTTTATGGTTTTCTGTATGCATATTATTAGCTTTAAAGCTGCTTTACAACGAATAAATCAACCGAAATGATATGCATTCTTATTATACCGTCTCAAGCTATAAAGTTAACGAACTTCGAATGTTGAACGTTAAAAATAAGAAAACATCGTCTAGCATTGAATTATGTTCATTTATAATAACCACCAAATAAAGCAAAGAAAGCGTTTTTAAGTTCAGCAAAGATCTCTTTTGCGATTTTGTTTCTATGTTGATGGGTTTAGTAGCGAAAGTATTTCAATGAAATAAATTTATTTATGTGTTGAGTGAACATTCATATTGCACAATAAAACTTCTGTTATTGCTTTTTTCTTCTAGAGTTGAGTGATACAGTTAGATACATTAAATATAATTCAACCGCAGTGTTAGCAAGAAAACAGCATAAAGCACAGCTTCAATCACCATCACAACATGTATTTAAGAAGTGAAATGATTTATCATAAAAACCAACTGAATGTTGTAACATAAAATCAACTGCAGTTTCACTTGCTCGTTTCATTTCATTTCTTCTGAGATTCCTGATGAAACAAAAAGAAAAAATTTGGTTCATGCATTGTAGCAGTTTTGTACGAAACCTGCGACCTAGAAGAAAAACAGAAAAAAGCTATGAATAAAGTTTTGCGAAATATTTTCTTCTTCATCATCAGGGACACGAAAAAAAAGTTTTATGATCATAAAATATATTTTATGTGAAAACAATAGAACAGAACTGAAAATTCAGCAATTTTGCGAGGTTTCAAAAAAGTTATCAACATAAATTCGACATCAATGTTATGATTTATTTGACTTTCGCCTTTAGTTATTTGTTAATAACTTAAATTTAACGTGCTGATAATTTAAGTAATTTATGAGGCAATAAAATTAACATCTTGCTAACGTCTTCCTAATAATTCAATTTTATAAATTTTAATTAGACTTTATACGTTCCATGATTGATTCGCAGCAACAAGTTAGCATGAGAGAAAATAATCTCGTAAATAAATCGAAGAAAAAGGAAAACTTTTCCATTCATCTATACGTGTCTGTTCCTAATCAGAGGTTTTGATTATGTCTTCTTATTCCTTCGGAAGAGAAATGGTTACGACGTGATATTTATTATCGAAATAGCTTCATCGTCCTTGCTTTTAAAGGATTCTTCAAAAGAAGAATTAAAGTTCTATGCTTAAGACAAACTCATTCATTTATGATTGAATTATAAAACTGTTGGTGATAAATTAAATACGATATCAAATTTTTTCTACCCAAGCTAACATCGGTTGATGTTTCTGAAAGCTTGATTAGGCAACGCTTTTCAATTTAAACTTTTTCTGCACAATTTTTTCAATGTAATGTTCAATTATAAAACTTTTACATCTTCAATTTTATTACTGGAATCAAATGATGGGAGTTCATTTAATATTATACTAAGGAATCAAGGGAACAGAAGAAAGAAGAAATAAGATGAGGCATGAAATATACGCGAAGAATTGAAGAATTGAAGCCTTGAAAAATTCCCATCGCTATAAATCATCAGCATTTCGGGAATCTTCATTCGCCTTTTCAACATCACGCAGCTGTCAGAAGCAAATTTAGTGAAAGCTTTTCCATTACTTTACGGGCCATTACCTTTTACCAAATGCAGTTGTTTACTCAATTCGACGCTCTATCGTGTCAGTGCTTTAATCTATTAACCTTAAGGAAAGCTGCTCGTAAAACCTGTGTAGGTGTTGAAGCTCATTCAACAGTGTTTTGTATTCTCTGGGCTTCTTGTAGCTGCAATAAAGCACACAATATCCCCAAAACATGACATAAATAATGTATATATGAAGGTTCTTATCCTTCTCCAACGCTTAAAATGTTCATATACCTTAGAGGTTGATGAATAAAAAAAATAACAAACTGAATGAATGAAAAAGTTTTGCACAATTTATGCTGTTCATTCCAGGAGAAAATTGGGAAAATCTCTTTTGTCAACAAACAACATTAACGTTTCGTATGATCCATGAATAGTCAAGTTTTGCAATCATACAAAGTTTCGTGCTTGCTAAAATAATAACAAAAGATAAATAGTTATAATAGAGAAGCAATTTCATGGGTCTGCTAATTTTATTCCATCTGGGAAAATATTTTTAAAATAAGAGATGAAATTGTATTGCAGAGAAGTTTTTCTCTCAATTATGTATGTACAAAGCAATTCAGTCAGCTGCTGACTTTGTTTGTTCTATTATGCTAAATATTTATTATTATGAAGTGGCGAGAAATTTGAATAAATTCATTTGACTTGCCTGGCAATTCTCTGCAACTGTTTGATATTTGTTTGGATTATGAATATTTGTGATGGGAATTTTGACCATTTGAATAATTTGGGGCGATTGAAGTTTAATTTCTAATAAAATTGATTTTGTGGAAATGATTGTTCTTAATCTAACAGATGTGGGTGGGGAAAATTGTGCTTCAATTTACTGCCGTCATAGCAAAAATCAATTTTAAATTTATTCCAATAATTAATTTCTGCTTTCATTGATTTTTTTCTACTTCATTTCAGCATATGATGGAAATGTGAGACTGATCGAGGAAGAAGATTCAGCATGTCCAACTTTACTCGAACAAGACTTTAACAGATTTCACCACTCAGTCCCAGGATTAAGGAGGTCTGGTGTTGATGCTAATGCAATAAGACAGGTAAGGAAACACGAATTTAAAGTTTTTCATTTAAAATTTGAAATAATTTTTTTAAAATTTAATAAATTGTTAATAGAACTGTGCAGCAGTAAGAACAAAAGTTGATTT
>CVRI01000054.1:2839162-3335961 GCA_900005825.1 Clunio marinus
ATTTTTTTAAAATTTAATAAAATGTTAATAGAACTGTGCAGCAGTAAGAACAAAAGTTGATTTTAGAATGTTAATGGATTTTTTTCTTCTTTCTTATGATTCTTTCTCTAGCATTATTATCCTGATGGAGGTAAGCTTTCCCACTTTAAAATAAATTCACGAATGCTATAATTTAAGTTTATTTAAGCTGTAAGCTACTTTCATTCTTTTTTCTTTCTTCGCCAGATTGGGGTTGGATTGTATGCAGCGTGGCATTTCTTGCTCATATTTTAACAACGGGATTCCAGTTATCATATGGTTTCTTATTACTTTATGCTATTAAGCATTTAGGACAAGATGTAGTAATGGAAACGAGTGAGTTGATTGATTAAACATTTCTATGGAAGATTTTCTTGCTTTGAATGAATGCTTGAACGATTTCGTTTAATTTACTTTCGATTATTAATTTCGAATACCTTAGTGACGGGAAGAATTTGTCTCAGATGAGTTCCTTTAGCATTCATCTCGTACTAAGTTCCTAGCAACAAAAGAAATTTTTTTCTTTGTATCTTAAGAATTTTGTGTGAAGACGACGTCTTCAAGACGTGGCATGCAAGTCTGATGTAATGGATAAGATGTCAAGTTAACATGATCGAGGATATATGACATATATCGCGACATTGTTTGGCTTTGTCAGCAATTTGTTGGTACATGATGTTTCGTATTCTGTACAACAAAGCTACATAATCATTATTTAATGTTTTGGACGAGAACCGTAAAAAGTTGAACACTAATTATACGAATATAAACACGAAAACACTCTTATACTTTTTACTAACATATTAAAATACCTTAATTCGCGAATTTCGACAGCAAAGCTGTCATCTTCAGAAGATTTCGATTCATACTGATAAAATCACTTCTGACGTCATCAATCGAGAGATGCAAATTTGAAAAGATTCGAAGAGATGATTTGTTCGTTAATGTTGACAAGGTTCTTGTCGTTGTGCACAATTCGTCCAACGATTCATTCCGAACCACTCTTGTCACCCTTTCATACATAAAATGGCGGCTTTTCAAACAATGACTTACAGATTATTCAACACACCATTGACTGATGAAAGATTTAAGAAAGAAGAAAAGTTTATTGTGGAAACAGCAATCATTAATGGATACGATGAAGAAATGATTCAAGGATTGTTCAAAAAACATAGATGGAAGAGGAAAATTGAAGAAACAACAACACTTCAACCTCAGAAAAAAGAAAAGAAGACAATTACGATGAAGAATGGGAAAAAACGAAATATATTTGTTGAGCTCCCTTTTTATAATCCTTTATCATACAAAATTGATAAAGTTTTAAAGAAACACAACATAAATTGTTATTATACGAGTCGAGGAAATTTAAAGGACTTATTAGGAAGCTCGAAAGATAAAATTCCAATGGAAGAAAAATCAGGAATTTATGAACTGCTTTGTAAGAACTGCCCAAAAAAATATATCGGTCAAACAAGTAGAAGGTTTGATGAAAGATATAAAGAACATAGAAGGGCTTTTAGATATCAAGATGAAAAAAGTTCAGCAATGGCAGCACATTGCATCGACGAGGAACATTATATGGGAGAAGGAAGGATAATCGAGGAGGTGAGAGACAACAATAAACTTGACGCTTGGGAAAGTCTCTATATGGACAACGACAAGAACCTTGTCAACATTAACGAACAAATCATCTCTTCGAATCTTTTCAAATTTGCATCTCTCGATTGATGACGTCAGAAGTGATTTTATCAGTATGAATCGAAATCTTCTGAAGATGACAGCTTTGCTGTCGAAATTCGCGAATTAAGGTATTTTAATATGTTAGTAAAAAGTATAAGAGTGTTTTCGTGTTTATATTCGTATAATTAGTGTTCAACTTTTTACGGTTCTCGTCCAAAACATTAAATAATGATTATGTAGCTTTGTTGTACAGAATACGAAACATCATGTACCAACAAATTGCTGACAAAGCCAAACAATNAAGAAATTTTTTTCTTTGTATCTTAAGAATTTTGTGTGAAGACGTGGCATGCAAGTCTGATGTAATGGATAAGATGTCAAGTTAACATGATCGAGGATATATGACATATATCGCGACATTGTTTGGCTTTGTCAGCAATTTGTTGGTACATGATGTTTCGTATTCTGTACAACAAAGCTACATAATCATTGTGAGATATGTGATATGTTTTCATTCTTTACTTAAATTACTCTTTAGGCGAATGTTTCAGTCCAAAGTTTCTCCTTGCAATAAAGTTTTTAATTATCTTCACGTCCGAATTTAATAATTTAATTATTTTAAAAAGTCATCATCTCTATAGATTTATATTTAATTAAATTTGATCTGTCAACAGCTTAGCTTCGAATATCCTTGAGAGATGAGATTGACCATGTTTGCAATATCTGTGGAGTTTACATCAGAAAATGTTATATCAAATTACTCAACTGTAGTAAGACAAACATGAAGCTTCATTGATTATTTCCATCTTTTCCTCACAGAGCTAAATCATGAGAAATCAAAGCATAAGTTTTGTTATTTATGTTAGACTTATCCAACATTGCACATGCTGACTCATAGGTTAATAATGAAATGGAAAGCAAATTTCCCAAACTGAAACTGTTTACTTCATCTGCATCTTCGTCAACGCTATAAAACCTTTTTTCAAATAGTTTCGAAAAATTTTGTCAACAAGAATATAAACTAATTAGTATTGTAATTGATTCTCCGAGAAAAGATTTCAAAAATCTAAATGGGAAATATTTTGTTGACGCAATCGATGTTTCTCCTCTTTTTTGCAATCCGGTTGTGGAATCATGTGATTTCTGAGAATATTTACCGGCATTTCTCTTAGCAACTAATAACTGTCGTTGGAAAAGTTTGGATGTTTAAAACTTTGAAAACTTATCATTTAAAAGATAATTTTATTCACAACAAACTTCGCTTTACTACGATCCTTATCAGTATTTTGGGGGTGGAATCGTTTCATTATATTTTAGGTGCAATCCATTTTAAAACTTGCATCAAAATGCAACGTGATACGAGACACATTAAGGTTCTCTCTCTCAGAAGTTCACTGACATCTAATCGCGTCTGTTTGTTGTTTTCTTACGTAAAAGTTGTCCTCTGTGATGCTCGATAAACTTGTTGTTGAACGTGAGATTTCACATGCACTTAAATGCTTAAATGAAAAATTCAAATGTGCGACATCATTTCGAGAACTTCGATAAAGATTTTTAGTTTTCTTTTTATTATGATAAATGAATGGAAAATTTTCTGATGTTCATAATTTTCAAAAGCTAGAAAAGTGGACAAAGATTTAATGACTCTTCCTAATTCAAGAACAAGTAGGTTGTTCTCCGTCGTTTGACCGTGGAAAAAAATACCGGATTCGAAAAAAAAAGATTCACAAAACGTTTTCAAGTCATCACAAAGAGAATTTGCATAAAAAATAATAAGCCGAGATAGTGGTGGGGGTAGCAGGTAAAAGATTGTATAAAAGAAAACACTCTTGGCCATCATCAGCTCAGTTTCAATTGGAAATTTCTTTGGAAACGATTCAAAAGATATTTAATTATTTCACGTGAAAACCTGTTTGCAACAGCAAAAAGAAAGCAAAACAAAAAAAAAACCCTAAAAAAGTATCAAAAGTTTCAAATTATTTCTTAAAAGTGCTTTAATGTTTAACACATTTTGTTTGTTAAATATTTTGGAACAAATTGCAACATAATTTGTGTGTCAATGATAACTCACGACTCGACTCTTCGACAGAGACAAAATATCATTTTCGATTTCTGGTAAGCTGATTGATGTTGATGAACAGTGCTGATTAGAATTTCTCTTCGATTTGATTTGAAGTCAAATGAGTCACTTCTAAAAATTCGAAAGTGAATTCATCCTTTGACTTCCATTTCCATTTCATCGATTTATCCCATAAGAAATCAGGTTTTCCTACAACCTTTTTTATTTTTATATTGTGACAGTCAACGTTTAATATTCGCATATGAATATTTATGAACAAACTGCTTTGCTTATACGTAAAAACTTTTTATTGGCATATCTTATGAGATTATCAAAACAGCACAGTTGAAAATGGCTGATGTAACATCAAGTTTGGATTTACTCATTCAAATAAACTTTTATTTCTCGTTCGACAGCTCTTTGAACATCAGAAAAGGTTCCCGTACTGGTAACTCCGGCAACAATCTAGAATTTTCTGTTCTAACATTGCGTACCTACGTCCCATGATTGAATCGCTTAAACCGACAAAAGATTCATAAATTCTAAACACTTTATTGAATAAACTTTTACTAAGAAGAATAATAACTTGCACATTTTGAAAATGGTTCAAGGACAAACCAAACCAATTTATAAATCGGCTGCCTTTGCTACTAGCGAGCCAGCGAACTTGAAGAAGTCGCAGTGTGATTATAAAGCACAGGAACGAAAAGAGATTCCAAAAATGAACGTTGAAAAGAAGGCAGATCCATGGGGAAAGATCTTCAAGAACGAAAAGCATTTCAAGAGCTTCCACATTTGCTAAATTTTAGGAATCATTTTCTCCTTAGTCGCACAACTAAATACTTAAAATGTAACATAAGTTTTAAGGAATAAGGAATAAGCTTAAATACAAGCATCGAAGAAAATAAAAGGAAAAGTTTTAAAACTTTTAAAGATGGCCATACTTTATATCAGATTTGTTCTTAATTTTATTCAACATAACAACAGTGACAAAGTCCATTATTCGTCTTTAAAATATTCTCAAGAACTTGTTGTGGATTTTTCTAACTTTATTAAGACCCTGACCTAACACTACGCAAATGTCTGCCATGTTGTCGGCTAAGAAGCAAAAAAAACTTTTTTCATTATGAATTATAGAGTTGAAGAAGAATCAACGACAATATTTTTTCTTATGGTAATCGACAAGCTGATTTAAATGTTTTCAAAGCTTTAAATCTTCTTTGTGAAAAAGAAGACATGAAAACTTTTTTTTAAAGATAAATAAGAAAGTTTATTGAGCTGTTTTCATCCTAACAGCTTTGAAAATATTGCTTCACATTAAAATCTAAATCATCCACGCTTTATCATTTGTGTTGGTTGTAGTAAATTGAAAAAAAGAAGAAGAATTTCGCATCGATGCATTTGACCTATTAAATTATGCAGTAAACTTAAATGTGGAGTGCACAGCTGCAAGGTGCTTAAAGAATTTTATTCATTGGTTATGACAATCGCTTGTAGTTAGTTCTTAGCATCATTTAACATTCATACATATTATCAATTGAGGTCAAGTCGGTTACAATGACTGCGAAATCTTGTTGACATTTAACTAATGACTTGCGAACTCTGTCAGTGTCGTTATGGCTAGTAAAATTCATCACCACATTTCAGTAACAGATAGCTCAACATTTAAAAAGCAATTTACAAATTTTCTTCTTAGAAAATGAAATATATCAATCTTATTCTTGATCCAAGATCTCAGCAAGTCACAATAGAGGGATGATAAATAAATATTTAAGATGATAGGGTGTGTGAACTTTGTGGATTCTTTATCGCCGTTGAGACATGATTTATTTCGGTAAAATTTAAATTTTTTGCTATAATTTTGGTTTTGGATGAAAAAGCTTTCGCCCATGACAACAATCTCTCTTTAGGAAAGGAAATAAAAAACGTAGAGGCATCTTGGGGAATATCTTTCACTGTAGAAACTCAGGAAAGCCTTTATGAATCATTTTTATTTTAGTATTTAGTAAAGTGGAAGCATCTAATGTAGAATTAAGTTGTTTTCCATGTTTCCTTCTCCCCGGGACAACTTATTCTTTTATGCTTAAACAACAAAGATTCCATGTAGATAATCGTGTCGTTTGCTTGTTGTGACAAAAAAGGAAACCGCAGTCGGTCTTTTGATTAAGATTGATAATAATTTTCCTCGTCTTGAGTGGTTTTTGACCAAAATAACTGCTGGGAGAGTTTGCACATTTGATGAAATTTTAAAAGCATTTCACTTGAATGAGAAGGAAAAATGTAATTAAAAAGTTGATGAAAGTTTGTAAAAAAGAACAAACTTTGAGTACTCTCAATTAATAATCTACATCATTTTTAGTCATATTCATATTTTTCATTCAACATCACCATCAAATTAAAAGCCGAAATAATTTCATTAAGCGAGAGGTTGAAGTAACAACAACAAAAAACGTTTTGTTAACCTCGAGGTTTTCCAAGTTTTTTTTTATAAAAAAAGGAGGAAAATCTTTTCTATCGTGAATATGAATCCCGAGGCGAGAACGTGCTGAGATTACTCATTCAATTATTCACATCAGAATGTTATTGTTCCGTTTATGTAGTCGAATAATTTTACTTAATAACAACTCTTTGATGGAAAACCGAATGAACTTCGGAATATTTAATTTTTGGTTTAATAATTTGTTTCAAGTTAATCATTTACCAACAAGTTAGTTAAATCACCACAAATATGTACAAAGTTTTAAATATGAAATAACTTTGATTAAATACTCGGAACTTTTATAAATATTCCCTGCTTTTCCATCATACTCATAGACATTTAATCATGTATCATGACAACATTCAACAAGTTATGTTTTTACCCTAGAGAAAACGTAATTTGTCATTGATTCAGTCAATAACGTCTCATTTGTATTCACTCGATTCATGTCTTGCTACAAAAACATTTAAAATTGCTTCAAATTCAAATTTGTACAAGAAGAAAATATTTGGCGTTTCCGTCTGCTGTAACTAGATCAATATTGACTTTATCCGTTGTTACTTTACAAATTCTTCTTACAAGTGAATGATATAAAAAGATAACTTTTCAAAGAAAGAAACTTCCCAAGTATCTTTCTTTTTCCTTTTTGATCGCGCTCATAAAACTTTCTAAAATGAAAATCTAAATCAACAATGACAGTTCTAGCGAGCATCAAATTAAAAAGTTTCACAACACGAACACCCAAATTTGAATAAATCCTCAAGCTCTAAAGGTTCAACAAATACTTGAGAAAGAAAAACTTTATTGATATTGCGTGGGTGTCTCACATTCTTCAAATGAAAAGCTTCAAGTCTCACCTTTTTATGTATCAAATGGCAAGAACTTCGTTGTTGGGTTATAAAAAATTCATTCCCAACTTGTATCCCAACCAGTAAAAATAAAAAAGATTCTTGACTTTAAATTTATTTAACGCAATCAAGAAAGGTTTAGTAAACAATACAATCGAAGAATGATTTTTATGACTCAAATAAGAATTCAAATCGATAGTGATTTATGATTATTACGAAACATTTTCTACCCATGAATTTCATTTCGCAAACTTTATTCGGAAAAATTCTTTTCATGTCGTTTTAAACATGGACGTCGACTTATCAGAAAATTAAAATAAAACTTTCATATTCCTTTTATTTACCTTTAGTTGAAATCTATGCTGGGATTTATCATTTTCCTTGAAGCTAAATATTCATGAGATCTTCATCATTTCTAGAAACTTTCCGTTGCTTTCTTCAAAAGTTCCTCCCATATTGATTTTCGTATTAAAATGGATTTGGGAAACCTTTAAATTTTCATTGCGAAAAATCCTTTGTTGGGATCAACAAACAGATCAAATATATTCAGGAACAACATTACCAATATTCGATTCTTTCATTTTATGAGAAAAGTTGAAGGATTTATAAAGTTTCATGCTTTGAGAACGAAATCTCTTTAATTAAAGTTAATAAAGGAAAATGTAAGGTAATTGACAAAAGCTTATCTAGTGTTAAATATTTATGAAAGTGCTTAAAAGATTATAAAATAAGCTTTCGAGCATTTATAGTTATTAACTCTTTAATTATCAGGATATGTGTTGATCTATGTTTCTGAACTAAAGCAATAAGCTTTAAAGTTTTCCTGTGCTCTAATTTAGAAAAACATTTAACGTAATAAACTTTCTCTATAAAAAGGTTTTTATTTGTTGATGGGATTCTTTGGCAACGGATGTTTAAATATTAAAATTCAAAACTGTGACTAATTATCCCTTCAAGCATTATGACTCTTAAATTGCTTCATGTTTATTTGAATTTGAATAAATGTTTGTTTATTTCTCATGCTTTACTTTCGAAAGTGGCTTAAGAGAAGGAAACCTAAAAAAATTAAAAAGTTTGATCTGGAAATACTCATAAAACTTTCATAATATCTGTTAAAATGTGTCTTTATGTTTTCATTAGAACTGAAAGAACATTTGAACATAAAAACCTTTTTTCGTAGCATTTAGTGTCACATGAAATAACGTTTATGCCTTCGCTGCTTTCAGATCAAATGTCAACGACAGATACAAAATTGAATTAGCTTAGCAATGTTTTCATTAAAAATATTAAGCTTATACAATAGATTCAGTGAGTGTAAGTAGCTAAGCTGCTTGAGATTAAATGGAGGTTCATTCTTTATGACAACATTCTTATGAAATCATAATGAATTTTCCTTTCTGATAAGGAACAAAGAAACGAAATCATTATTTTCGATGTGTTTCGCTTCACAAAGTTTTATTTCAACTTGAAGATCGATAAAAACTTGCGTTTTCCTTAAACTTCCTTGTGTTCGACAACGAAAAGTTCATTAACGGTACAAGCTTTTAAACGAGTAATCGAGCGTAACCAGGCTAAATTGACTTTAAACTGCCGCGAGAATCGTGTAACAATTCAAACAAATGAGCCTTGAAGTTGACGCAGTAATTGAAAAATGAAACATCATTAAAATGAAAATATATTCAGCATAAAAGTTTTTTAAATAATTAAAAAACGTTGTGAAATGTCACATTTTTCAATACAGCAATAAGTTTACAATTATTGAACTATAATTAGTTTTACTTTAATAATTCACAATGTGAAAATGTCTAATTAAACTTTTTGAACTGTTTTCCGATATATTAAAACAAATAATTGACTTTTTCCTATTTCAAATAAAAAATCATTATTTTCAGTGACAAAACCGCAAAAACTCATTTTCCTCAAATATAAATTTTTCTTATTAGAGAAAATAAACTTCTGAAGAAATGTTTTCAAATATCCTAATTAAAACTTTCTATAAAGTATCAAAAATTGAGGTGAGTCAATAATATATTTATGGCAGAAAACCTAGGCAACTTTTCAAGCACCACTTCAACTGTGTTAGATATTTTCTCGGATTTATTTATGTTAAGTTTTCTCAAGTCTTTCTTTTCAATTCACTGCACTGATAGAAAAACAGAATGAAGTGATTGGAAAATTTTAAATTTACAATTTTTCCGAGTTATCTTGATAAATAAATCTTGTTTTATACATTGTTGTGGTATTAATGTTATTAAATAAACTCGGGAGATATTTTCTGAACTTTAAGAATACTAACTGAGGGATTTTCATATAATTTTAAAGCAACTTTTTAAAAGTTTCCATACGAGTTTTTGTTATTTATTATTTATTTATTTGTGTGTTCGTGTAAAGAAATTTCATGATATTTAGTCCGGAAGTGAAATTTAAAATGTTGCTAGCATTCCACATTAAAATTGAACAAGTCTAAAAGTTTTATAATTTGTGTTAAAAATGGTTGAATAAATATTTACATATAAAAGCTCCATGACTGCTCGTGTGTGTTACAAACATATTAAAAAAAGAATTTTCTGAAGCCATCCCTTGTTGGATTATTTTATAAATCTGCTAAGCAACAGATACACCCACGCGATTTAGGTTTCTCATTATTTTTCCATTCATTTGTTAGATAAAAAAAATCTCTAAGCTAGAAATTAAATGTCACACAATGATTTAAAAATAAAAAATCTTTCGACTCTTCTTAATAAGATTAATTTTAAAATTTAATCATAATTTATGTTGCAATTTGCAATTCCAAAAGCTAAGCGCACATTAAATGATGTTCATTGTTTGTTTCCGCTTGCACATTAATTTTTCCTTAACGATTATTTATTATAATTTTTGTAAAAGTTCTGAAAAGTTTTATTTTTATTCAGAAGGGAATATCTAAGAATGTTCTTCTGCATAAATTGTTAATTTTGACGAAGGTCGAACAGTTTGTCTGTGCTGTTTCGATGTACAAGAAGGTTAGATTAATTGATTTACTTCCTTCTAACTTTTTTCCTTCTTTATATGTAGAAAATTGTGAGAAAAAATAAAATGGTAAATCATGTTTTAAGTTAAGATGCAAGATTTACCATCTCAATGTTTTCTTCTATAATCTGAAAGCGATGAAGGCGTGAGAGTAAAATTCGAATTTTGATTTCATATTCATGAAATTCTTCCGCATCAAGTGAATTTACAATAAAGTAGCTTTAATATTATGCAATGCATGTTTCCATCTACTTAAATTCTTTTATGGATTTACTGCTTATCGGAATATATCATAAAACTCTGGGAAGAATCAAATGTGATTTATAAGTATAATCAATCGGGACTGTATCGATGAATGTTAATATTTTTACCGTTGCAAAGTGTTGAAATATAAGTACGTAACGTACGCCACAAAATATGACGTTGACTGATTAATAACCAGGGTTAAGAATTTGCAAGAATTTTAACTAGTTTCAGGATTAATCCTTCAAACGATCTCTGCAACCAGTTCTACTTCTGGTTCTAAAGTCTGTTAAAAAATTAATTATCCAGCTATTTATTCAAATTTGATGTTAATTAAGCTAAGTAAAATTATATTTCACCGTCAGACACAACAAAAGAAGCTATGGAAATGGGAATTTGAACATTTCTTTTCATATTATATGTACATAATTAGGTAATATCTACTTTAATTAATAAGCTTCTTAAAATTATTATCAATTAAGAATTAACATATCTACTTATTTAGGTAATTCGAGCAATAGATAATTTTAATTACACTCTTAATTATTGAGAATTTTTATATGAAAATTAAAATAACAGAAATTTATCAGTTCTGACAAAAGAATTTATATTTTATTATAATTTTTAAATTAATCAATATGTCAGTATCTGTCATCTATCATAACCATTCAATAATTAAAGAAGAGTTTACTCAAGTGATACGTTCAAGAACGAAATTAAATACGACGTAAAAACTACCAGAGATGATTAAAAGAAAATACAGACGGTCTTAACACGAGTCGTTTTTTCTCGAAAAATATGTTCCAGTTTTTTATCTTTTAAAAGTCAAAACGATGAAAATGCGTGTTGGGTATGAATATGAATAATTGAAATTGGTCTGAATCCTCAAAACTGAAAAATTCATTTCATTTTCTCGAAAGAACCTCAAAGGAAATTTTCAAATTGCTTCGTTACAAACCTTGAGATTTTTATCTCTTCTTATTCCAGATATTATCTAGATTTATCACCTAAAGATCGAATACTTATCTGACGATGTTACAATCGAATTGATCTGGTCATAATAAATAAATTGTAAACAAAAATAATCTTTCTATAGCAAAAGATTGTGAAAAGCTTTTTATTTGTTTCCTTGTTAGGCTTCAATCTTTGGTCAATGTCGACGATAAAAACAAATGCGTCAACAATGAAATAATGTAGCACAAGGAATATGAAACTTTTACGATTATTGTTTGCCTCATAACTGAATAGATATAACCGAAGTAAGAATTGTCGTAAAGTTTTCATCTCTCCTGGTTTAAAAAACCCGCACGCATTTTTCTAATACATTATCAGTAAAGCTCAAAGCAGACAACAGCTTTAAGAGCAATTCTTTGGCAATATGCGCAGCTGTTTCAAAACATAAAAGCTGGGAAATTATAAAACCAAAAGTAAATAATCTTGAAGCTTCCATTCGTTCCTAATTGACGAAAAACAATTGAAGAACAACAGTCGTCGTTGAGAAAAAACAAAGAAGAAAATAAATATTTCTTCAGGGGATTTCTCTTGAATATCGAGCTAACTAAAATAAAAAAAACAATGAAGGCGTTCGAGAACGTGAAATGATAACATTTTTTTGCTTGATTACACCTTTGTCCTGTTTGTAGATGAAGATATTTTCAGCAAGTTTTGCTTTCGCTAAGCTTTGATTCAAAATTTTAATCCAGAGCAAAATGGGTTTTCCATTAAAAGCTTCCATTCGCTTTTCGTTTTAATTAAAAATTGTGTTATTAAAACCTTAATTCATTAATTCAACAGTTTGAGCTTCTTGAGAGTTTTTTTCCACTCCCATAAAAACACATTCAAGTTGCTAACTGAAACAATAAATTCATTATGTTTTTTTCTTTGCTTCCTATTTATTTATCTGTTTCAGCCATTATTGTTTTTTTTCTCCATCATTCGAGTAGATTTTACGACAGCAAAGCCACGTATGTAGACGCGCAACTCTCATTTATGGTAATGTGAATTATGTTGTTTCATAAATTACATTTTCATGTTCATCCCGCTATGTCGACAAGATATAAAGGGAAGAAAAGGCTGTGCCGATGTCAAAGTCTATTATTTTCCCCCTTTTCCTTCAACGCTTCTTTCAAAGCTTGATGTTTTAATATATTTTTCTTCTTTTCTTTCCTATTACATATCATCATTTCCACTCACGACTTTGCGACCCAGAAAGGAAATGAACAAATGACCTTCAATATTTTATAAAAACTTTAGACAAACATAAATAATCATAAATTTTATTGTAGTCTCATTTTAAATAGTGAGATGAATTATTAAATATTCTTCTCTGATGATTCATCTTCCATTGAGGAATGAAGGGAGGAAAAAAAATTTGTCTGATGATGAATCATTCATTCATAGTGATTTCTCCATGCATAAGAAGAAATTTATTTCTGTAACTATGATAATTAAATTAAAAACTTTTTCATCTCTTGGTGACAAGAAAAATAAAAACAACTTTATTAAAAAGGTTCTTCCAATTTATTCACTTATAAATTTCATTCGTCATTTTCATTCGTAATTTCACTTGGTTTTTGACAACATTTACCTCCTCCTATTTTTGGGCTATTAATACGAGTAAGATCGTCAGCTTCACATTCACAAGATTGTGTCAAAGTAAAATTGGGACATGCTGGGCAGAAACTTCCACAACAAAACGACCTGAAACTCTCAGAGTAAATTTTGAATTTGGATGCTTCACAGGAACACGATTGAGAAGTCCACGAGTCAGACCCATTGCAATCAGGACATGATGAAACTGCCTGGTTTAATTTGATTTGGGTAGCGATAAAGATGAAAATTAATGAGAACAAGACCTTCATTATGCCTTGTTTTGCGTGCAAGTGTATAACTTAAACTACTAAAAACATCGTTAAGGCTTTATTATTAAGAATTAGACAATATTCGTTTTCAGAAAACGAAGAATATAATTCGATAGTCGTCTCTTTTCATTTTTAATTTTTTCTTTATCATTTACTCGAGAAAAAAGACATTTAAAGACGAGAAATACTGTGAACTCTTTTTTTTTCACATCAGCGTGTGTCTCAGCAACTTCTTCCAAATTGTATAAATATTGACATTGTTCACTCCAGTTTACGACGGATTGTAATAAAATATGATAATAATATGTAATAAAAAATTAAAATAATGAACCATGAGGGAATCCATATGATTTTAAATGACAGAAATATTTAAATTTACAACAAAAATGAACATTTTGAGCAGTCAGTTAGGTATCTAGGAAATAATTTTTAAGAAAATTGAAGTTTAAAGTGAAGACACAATTTTTGAAATTGGATCGTTCTTGTTGCATACCTTTGAGGAGCTAATTTAATTGAATTTATTTCCTGGGAAATCTTTTCTATTAAATAACGAGAAAAATAAACCTCAAACACATAATGAAACCTTGGAGTGAAATTTATCAACTGAAGTAGGTATATTTCTTACAATTCTCTTAATGCTTGGATGAAAAATGTTGATTCGTGTGGGCTTTTGTTACTAATTTTTAAATAAATATTTGCGGATGCTTTGAAATTTCTTCTTTATTTATTCCTTTTTTTATCTCACAAAAGCACTTTGATTTTTATTTCTTCTAATAATTGCAACATTTTGCCCCCTGGAAGGGTTTATTCAGAACTGTGTTGTTACTGTTAGTTTCTCCGTAACATTCGCAACTTGATGTTAAGGTGAAGCTTTCACATTTTGGACAAGATTTGCTGCAGCAGAAATTCTGGAAGTCTTTTGAGAAAACTTTAATCGGAAAATCTTCGTCTAGACAAGAACAGCCTCCTTGAGTCCAATTTTCAGATGCTTCCGAATAAGGTTCACTGCATTTCGCGCAGGGTGATGCTACGGTCATCCTGGTCCGAGCTTCAGAATTTTGAATTGCTAACGTGGCAAATAAAAAAATCGCGAGACAAATCTTCATTTTAGTCTTTTCTACACCAAGGCTTATACCAGACTGAAAGCTTACAAAGGAATCGATAAAAAAGATCGATGACTGATGACGAATATGTAGCATATGTTTGATAAACCATATGTTTAAAAAAGTTCAAAACATGACGACAAAAGCTTACATGAGCGTCATCTAAAGCAACACATTTAAAAAAGAATCGAACTATAATGTAAACTAAAACAGACTTCAAAACTGAGCAAACATTCTGTTATTTTAAGCAATTTTTCTTTTCTATTCATAACTTTCAAGAAGTTATTTCAGGTATATTTTCTAAATTTTGTAGTACGTAGTTTAATATTCATCAAATTTCAATCATCAACAGCTACACAAATAGACGTCTTTATAAAGGATTGCATAGACTGAGAAGTTTACTTTCTCACTCGACAATCACTGAAGTCAAGTTAGAAGATTGTATTTTTCTCCTAGAAATTTTCAATTGCTATTTTGAAGTTAACACGATTTTAAATCAACAAATTTTCTGACATCATTTCTTTCGTTTAAGTGAGAACTTTGTAAATATCTAGAAAAAAAGCAACTGTTAATAAACTGCATCATTGATGATTTATAATTATTTGGAAAAATTTCTCACAAGTAAATTTATTTTGGGATAAACCAAAAGCATGAAATTATCTAAGACATCTTATTTAAAACCGTTTCCAAAAACCTAAAAATATTCTGAGTATTGTGAATTGTATAACTTTCATGCGTTAAGAAATCATCCTGCACCTAAATAAAATTTCTGTATCAAAACATTTAATGTAGACTAAATTGCCAACATTCCTTCGATGAAAAACTTGTTGAAATCATAAAAAAAACGTAAAACATTTCTTTTATAATACGAAAAACTTTTTTTTAATTTGTCGCCTTTTTTCCAGTTACATTTGAATACATTTAATCCTTGTTCATAATTTAAATTCTAATTTAACAACAGTTTCTTCATATTCCTACAAATTAATTACAAATTGTTTGATCTTTGTGTATTTAAATTTTACAAAAAAGAGAAGAAAATCTTGAGAAAATTGACATCTTGTCTTGATGAACAATTAAAATATTAAAAAGTTTCTACAAAGCTTCAACTTTGAATTTTTAATTTTCGGTTCTCAAAATTTTGTTCTAAATCATAATTCTCGTATTCGTAAAAGAAATTTCAGTAAAACGAAAATTTTCCTATGAAAAGTTTTTTCTTTCTAAAAATTAGTTTTTGGCAAATCTTTGTGTTCGAAATACGCAATGTCATGTGCTTTGTGGTGCATCCAGCGATGTTCCAAATCTTTTGACTAGAAAATTCTTCTTTTTTTCTCTTCTCGTTGAGTCCAATTTAAGATTTGTATGTTCGAATAACATCGCGAATCGGTGCACGGCATAATGGACAAGCACCTCCGTTAATTCCACCACGCCAATGTTTCATTGCGCAATCATAGCACATACACATGTGACCGCACATATAAAGAACAGAATCGATTGGATTCTCATAACAAATTGTACAATCAACACCATTGGATGGGTCGTTCGGTCCATAATTTGATACAGTTCCGTAAACAGTTCCATGTGCATCAACAAAAGGCGCATTTTGTTGCTTCTTGCATGGAACTGCAGCATAAAGTGAAGTTGAACTTTCAGACACTCGTGTTGCACTCTAGAAATGAATTTCAAAAAAAAAATGAATAAAAAAAGTAAGAAAGCCATTGAGTTGATTAAACTTACTCGTCCGCGTATCATCGTTGGCTGACTTGATGATGATTTGACTGGAGCTGGTGGTGCTGGAGGAAGATTCACGACTAGAACAGTACCACTTGATTGAACTTGAATATCACCATTTGGTGTTCCACTAATAATTGAAGTAGTTGTTCCAACAGATCGTGAACTAAGATTCGCTTCATTTGGAACTTGTGCTTGTGCTGGCATCACTCGATGATTCAAAGGAACTGAAGCGTTCAATGCCTTCTGAATTGAAAGTGGCTGTGGTGGTTGTTGATAAGCAGGTGGCATTTGTGCATGTTTTGAGAGAACTCTGATTCCTTGTGTCGATCCATAAACATCAAAGAAAGCCCACAATTGTAGACTTTGATCAACATACATCAAAGTAATTGGTGCGTTGTCATTGCGACTTATTTGAACTTCACCGCTCATCAACACACTGAATTTAATTTCATCACCCCGTGACAATTGCACAATCTGTCCGATATCTTTACTCACAACCCAATATTCGGGACGATCTAAGAGAACATCAGCATCGTCAGGAAGGTCAGATGATATCAAACTATTTGGATTACATGATGTCAATCCAAGTGCCAATGATCCACCATAAAGTGAATCGTTCTTTAGAATTTGAATAATAAATTGTTCTCCATATTTGATTGGACGTTGTGTGAAGACGTAGCCTTGACAAAATTCATTATCAACACGAGTTGCAATTGTTCGATCTTGTGTCAACACAACATTACGTCCAATAAGTGGATGAAGTTGCATTGGTTGATATCCATTGATAACATTTTGATTGAGAAGATTATTTGAGCTGTGAATGGTTTGTCGACGATTGACTGCTTCAACTGAGAGATTAACATTTTGGATTCTCTCGTTAATATCGTAAATGTCTTGGGTTGGTATTGATGGTAGTGGCATTAACTGACGATTTGGTTGCTGAACATTCATGTTGTTGTTGCACATATAAGTTCGCGAATCGAGAAACTCACAAGCTGTTGAATTTCCATAAATATCAATCATAGCCCAAAGTGGTCCACGTGTGTCAACATCTGTGATGAAAAGTCCTTTCTCTTCTCCATTAATTCCGTAATGAACTTCACCAGATGATGAGACATAGTAGAAGAGAACATTGTCACGTTGACAGAAACGTTCATGAAGTGCTTTTCCCCAAAATCCTGGTTTGTTTGTGAGATCCGGACATGCATATTTTGGCAATGTTCCTTCAAGTGATGTTGGATCCATGCACGTGAAACCAAATCGAATTACTCCACTCCAATTGTTTGAAATTTCAGCAAAACGAACACAAACACGCTCTTGAACCTTCACTGGTCGTGCACTGAATGTGATGCCTTTGCAGAAGCTTTCATAACGACGAGCAATTTTTCCATCTCGAGAAATTCGAATGTTGTCACCATGAACATTGTGGAATTGAAGTGGAGGAAGATTGTTTGGACTTGGACATGACGTGTGCGATCGGGGAGCTGGAAAATGAAAAAAGAACAAAAGAATCTCATTAGTTATTTGAATATTTTATTTTTTAAAATAAAATAAAAATTGTTCAATTGACGGGAAGTGCAGAAATAAAATCATTCAAGCAAATAAAATTTTAATGAGAAAATTGAATGAATTTTCTGTTTTGACGTTTACAACAAGTAAAGAAGCGAATTAACTGATCAGTGGATTTACCAATTATACGAACATCTTTCGATTTCTTCTTCTTCTCAAACTTTCATTTATCTCAGATATCCGCCAACCTCGTGGAACATAATTGAAATAAATTATCATCAATTCATAAAGATTAAATCGTTCAGTGATGTTATATGTACATTCTTGTAGAGCGGAAAATTACGTAAAATTCTGCTTTCTTCTGCTCTTCATTTCATTCGTCTCGATTCGACAGAGAGAGAGGAAAAACCAAACGAAAAGAAAGAAGGAAAGAAAGAAACATAAAAGTTTAGTTGGCAAGGCGAGGCGTAGGATAAAAAGAAGTGAACGAGTAACAGCGCTTACGTAATCATTAATCATTAGACACGAGTGATGAAGAAAACAATCATATACGCGATGGTTTAGGTTTTCATAATTTATTTGTTGGTGCTGCTGCTGCGAAACCACGAAAAGTAAACGAACATTTGATTTATTGGTTCATAAAGAGTTCTATGGCGTGGCAATTGGAATAATTCAAGTATGATTCGTTTATCATTAATCTAGAATTAAAATATATCAAACATTAGTCAGCAGCCCCAAATATTTGTTTCTTCCACAATCCACCATGACATGTAAGCATAAACGATTTTGTCATCGACGACCTTGTCGGAAAACGATGACGTAGAAATTCCTTTAGAAAAATCCTAAACGCTAAATCATCGCTTCGCAGCTGCTTGAGTATAGAACGAACACTCATCATCTATCCCAAAAATTGTTAATTGAGTTGCTAAACTTTGGGTCGAAGAAAGTTCTGTAAAATATGCAAAATGAGTGGAGAGGCGAAGCGCTGTCGGGTATCGACGTTGACCATAATTTATGTTAATTTCTTTGGGAGTTTGAGCATCTCCACATTTGGTTTTATTTACTTATTCGTAATACCCAAAGTCTCATCCACCTACGACCGTAAATTTTCTTTTGAGAATAAAAACCTTGAATAATCTGCCGAGGTCGATGGAGATTTTTACTGATTTTTATTGCGGAATTGCTTTTGGAATTCTTAATTTCTTCCTTTCTTCAAATCATTTTGATTACGTTGGGTATGAAGGGAATTTTTTTCTTTCTTCCGTCCGAACTTCGTTTTGATTTTCTCTTAATAAAGAAGAAATTTGAATGATATTTGCATAATCATTTGCGCTACCTTTTTAGGTTGCTTCAATTTGCAGGAATTCCGATTAGGATTTTTCTTTTTCTTTTTGCGATACTCTCGAGACTCATTCGAGTGGTGATTGCACGCTTCAAATAAAATCTTACAAACAGATTGGAAGATTTTTGTCAATGTATATTGAAGCATTTGGCTATCGTCAGAATTCTTTTTCAATCTCCCATGACATCAGGCGTCGATTGAATTGGAGATTCGAGAAAGTAATCGAATGCAGATGTCAATACTTTTACAGCAAAATCCCCAAGAAAGCGATCCTAGTTTCAGGTATCAAAAAGGAATCTTCCTTTATGTTGCTGCACATTTTACAAGAGAAACATCGAAAAGCATGAAAACTGCACAACATATGCATCTTTAAAACGTTTGTTCGTGTTGCACATTGTTCTCTTCATGTTTCTCCCCCGATAAAAAGGCAAATGAACAAGCAGTAAAAACGAAAAAAGAGAAGAAAATATGAAGGCAGCAGACAAAAGGTGTTGTTTGAGTTACTGAACCTTTTTCTTCTTTTTTTCTTTCTTCTTCATCATTCTCATCATCATCCGAATTATATTTTGGGAAATGAGGGAGAGAAATTTAAGTATTTTTGGCTGAGTTTGTCAGCTGCTTTAGCGTTTTTAAGTTCACAAGCTGCTTTCCATGTTTTCTTGAATGATTTTTCATTTTTTGTTGTTCTTATAAATTATTAAAATGAATTAAGTTAACTAAAATCTTCAAAGCATGAAAGTATTTGTTCGTAAAGTTCTTAAAGTTATCGTCATTCAACTTAAATAGTTTTCCAATTAAGAATTTATGTATCATCAGTGTTTAGAGATAATCAACTTCAAATGATCCTCAATTTCTGGTTGCTTACCGAAAAACAAAGAGAAATCCTTTCCCTAAAAACCGGATTATGATCCTTGAGTTAATTATCTAGATTATCCTCAAACTCATATACTTAAATGGATATTTGAAAGCGAACAAAAGGAAACATGAAACAATTCCAGAGACAACTAAATGTTGGTCGTCAAATCATTTCTGATAATTTATAATTATCCTTAAGGCACAAAATCATTAGCCGACTAATAAAGTATTTAAAAAATGATAATCTGATTAGTCGTTTGTTCCCTTTCTAATGAATATTAAGACGATCGCTTTGGATGATTAATGAAAGAAATCTTTGTTGTTGTGTTTAAATTTTCAAAAACAGAATAAAGAAACTTGAAACTTTGCACTTTCTTTGTGCTTAGTAAATAATTAAAGGAGAAATTTTTCTGTATTTATAAACATTGCAATGAAAACTTGATCAATCCAGAGTCGCAACATGAGACACATGCAGACCGTGATGTTATTTTTAAGATGTGTATAAAAAAATCATCCCGACTGTTCCCGCATTTCGAGTGCTTCGCTTTGGTTGTTTAGTAAGAAAATTTACTATGAGTGTGATGTAAAAAAAATGTAGATTTATGATTCACAGCGATGTGATTCAGGTTCGCTTTGTTTTATGATCCAGACAGTACCAGTTGTTTGATACACAAGTGAGTGAACACATGCCACGATGCGGAAAGAAAGAGAAGCGAAGAGAGGGGAGAAGTTTTAAAAATAACATTTCACTTCCAATGAATTTCGTTCTGTTCAGATCATCCTTGTTGCGGTTTATTTATTTATTCAGATATTAGTTGTTAGATGAACGACTCGAATTTTTTACTGAATCATTCCGGAAAACTACCAACGCATCATCGCACGCGTTCACATCATAACAATTACAAACAAATGTTCTCCGACCATCGCGACGTTGCTGTCTAAAAATAGCAAAACTCCATAAATTCCATTTAAAGTCGACAAGATCAACTTCAACATTCATTTCATTCTCGCTGTTGGTTATTTTCGTCTGCGTTTTAAGTGTTTTAATAAATACTATTGCAGTGTTTTTTGTTAAATTCAACAGCTTGGGTGAGATAACATGAAGTGAGAGTTTATCAGAGCTCGGAATTGTTGTTAATATCCAAAACAGAAAAGTTTTAAACTCTGCTAATAAAAAGAGAAGAAGAAGATTTCAATCCAAGTGGGGCACGAGAAATGTAATTTTATAAACGAGAACTTAAAGATCAAATTCATCTTCATGGCAACATTTTTTAATTAGATAAATATGCAAGAACTCCAAGCATCAAAGCTGCTTTTATTTCATTTTTCATTAATTGCTTAGTTACTGTTAAAATGGAGAAACATTTGCACCGGGCACACAGCAAAACACGCGTTGAAAAGGCAGCTGCCCATAACGCCACTGCTGATACGGGCTACTTTAAACTTAAAACACATTTCTTGCTTCTCACAAATTCACTCTTTATCAACATGAAGTTGGGGAAATAATCAGAAAACATTTTAGTTGAGGAAAAGAAATGATGGTTGTTATCTTTAATGAGCGGACGAGATGTTTCCAGTGGGTGAAGTAGATGAAACAAGTGTTCTGAATATGCAATTGTCTCTTATCACATAAACATAAATGCTGAATGAATATCAATGTGACTCACATCATAATGACATTGAATTTTTAATTCCATTCTTGAAGTTATAAAATGCGCTTTTAAAAAATTGAAATTCTCTTTAATCTCCACGTTAAATCGTTTGTAATTGTAATGATAGGAAGAGCATGACTACAATGGTAAGATTCCCGCGTTTATTCACTTCTTTTCTGTTCGATTTTAAAGCTATTTTGGGAATTCGGGATTTCATACTCTGGCAGTGAAGAGTAAAATAATTGAGAGATTCATTCCCCTATAGTCGTGATCGCAAATGTGATTTAATACTTTTATGCGATTAATATTTTCTTTTCACCGAAAATTTCATGATTAAATGAGGGTTGTTGCTGTTATGCAGCATCGTCTTTAATGAATACGCAAGTAAAATGAGATGAGAATTAATTCAAAGTCACTGAGTCTGATATGCTTGGGAATTCGAACAAACTTTTTGCATGATGAGCATCGTCATGGTTTGAGAAATTTTATCATTTTTCAAATGTGAATCGAAGCAGCAGACTTTTAATCGTCTTATTTGGAGTTGTCATTTGAGCAATTGCAACTGAATATGAGCTCCACAAGAAACAATAAAATGTTGTGCAATTTGAGAAGATATGATTAAGGTTTCATGGGAAGTAATTGAATATCAACTTCAATCTGACTCCCACACATCGTAAATTATAACATGAGCGAGCTCTTCAATTGAATCAAAGACAATTCTTGGTAAATTTCATTTATAATTGAAGTGAGAAAAAAACTTTTATGGAACAATGAAAAGCCATTCAAGTTGTTTGTGACAGAATTCGGTTCAAGTTCTTTTTTCTGTTTATTTGTCAATCAATAGTGAAGCAGTATAAAAGTGAACAAAAAAAGAGAAAATTATTTCAAGTTTTTCTACGTAATATTTTTTCCCATTTCCATGATAAAACTCAGAGAATGGATAAAGATTTTTTTTTAACAACTATTGTAATTATTTTTTACGATTCATCGTCTTAGTTAAGGAATGAACCCTCAAAGATTTCAACTGTGTTGGTAACCAACAAGATATTTTCGGCAGCTGTTCACAAAAAAGAAAACCAAATTCAAGCATTTGCTGTTCCCAAAAGGGATTTGTTATGCTTCGTAGTCTTTTTACTCAATTTTTGGGATTCTTACTTCAGGGACTCTTCTTGAATATGTTTGTTGTGCAAGGATCAACAACACCATTTACTTACATAAATCCTTGTGAAGGAACAGAAGAAGAGAAAAAACTTGTTGGCTCTTTCATGTATGTATTCAACCCTCAGTGAAACCTTTTATTAAGAAACCATATGTAGTTATTTTCATCTCGCACATCATCAATTTTCCCTGTTTCCATCGACTCCATTAAAGTATCTGAAAACTTTCCCTTTTAATTACCAAGCAAACAATATTCAGTGTGAAAAACAATTTGTTTTTGTTCATAAGTACTTTTGTACATATCGACATTTCCTACCGTATTAAATGTGTGGGCGTTCATTTATTATTATTATAAAAGAAGACACATCTTGTGATCACGATTCACATATTTTCAAAGCCTTGCAAATCGCTTTCCTTTCATTGAAGATGGAAATTTTCAAACAAAAGAACAAACTTTAGTTGAACATTTCGCACTGTGGCGTGAATTGCCTTTCACAGGTCATTAGCATATTTTGTGAAGTTGAACATTAAAATCGAATGATGCTTGGCTTTGTAAGTAGATCGTAGACAACACAAAAGCAAACTCAATTGAACAAATTCGTGTTGAGAAAACTTAAGTAACAACACTTTTTTAAAAAGTCAATGAACATGATTTGAAGAAAACGAGCAGCAACAAGAAAACGTTTATCGAATAATCGTGAGATTGGCTGATGTTAGATATTTGAAACACTTTAACTTCCATAATTCAGATACAATTATTGTCGTGCTTTAAGTTGCCAAAATGTTTCATAGTAGCGAGAGAGGTCACATTGGACAAATGTTTGGATCAAATCGTTAACACACTAAGTGATATTGCTACACCTGCTTGATGGTAATTAAGAATTGCGAATGAACCCTTGGCAACTTAGTATTAATTTAGTACTTGTGTTCGGCCTCTGAATTAAAACAAATGTTGTACGAAATACATTTTTCATTGTTAATTCAGCACATGGTGCATGTGTCTCTTGTTTTACTTCTTTTTCTTTTCTTTCTCGGATGTCTTTAAGTTCTTCGGTTTCCTTTTTGCACCGGTTCGAATTCAATTGTCTTGAGAGTTTCAAAAGAAGAATGAGAACCCAAAATCAACTTCCGATTTCCGTTCCACATGATTCCATCAAACAATCGACCCTAAATATTGATTGCATTGAGAGAAAAAGGAAACACGATATTCAATGATTAAATTCTTCAAAGGTTTCCTATCAACTTTGGGAGTATTATTTATTTATGTTCTCCTTAAACAACATCCAAGTTGAGAAATCTTTCTCCTTATTCTTTACATAGATACTTTTTTTACGTCACTCGTCGCTAAAGGAATAAGCAGAAGAAAAAAATATTTTTAAATCACTTCCGATGGCATAACATGCACGTTGATGTTGTTCGGTAAATATTCTCGGATGTGTGTGAGAAAATGTCATGGAATGAGAAAAATGTCGTTTAACAGGATCAGATGTTAGTTGTTGATGAAAGGAAACTGAAATAATTTTTACTACGTCAGTGTTTGTGTGTTTGAGGATTTTTTTCACATCTGTTTCGTCTTATTTCATACTTTTTTCCATCGTGTTATATATCCGGTTGCTGCATCATCATCAGAAGGAAGAAACCAAAATTTCCTGTGCCAATGAATTAGCAAAGTAATTTAAAATCATCATAAGTCCCAATCTCTTTGTGATCGCCAGAAATAAGAAGAAAGCTTGATGTCTATGTCGCTTACAAATCGTAATGTGTCGCCAATGATTTCCATTAATTATTTCTTGATCAACTTTGTCGTTCGATAATTTATTTTCTCGTCATTCACATCACATCACAACGAAATCAGGTCTGAGGCGACAACATTCTTTTTTTTTTGCTTTGCCGATGATGAAAGAAATTTATTTATTTGATTGTTCTTCTAAAGATTGGATCAGAATGTTAAAAAATCGCGACGACATTGTGGGACTTTTTTCTGTTTCCAACTTTCTTCTTGATGTTGTTGACGATAAAAACAATCGGAAACCTTTTTTTGCTGTTATCAGATGAGTTGAATTAGCGTGTCGCCATGAGTTTCCCATCAACGAACATTGTTTTAATAACGAACGCGAAAAGTTACCCACGTGGAATATTTTGTTGGTGACCGATTAACAAACATTTTGTACAATGAAAATTTTTTAATCACTTTTTATGTGGAGTTTTACCTCAATTTGTTGATTATGTTTGAGAATTGCCAGTCTGGCGGAGTTTGATTACCTCGACGGAATACAAATGAAGCACAATTTACAATGGAATCTTTTTTCCCTTTATCAGCGTCTGATGTTTTCGTAATGATTTATTTGTGTCGACGATGGTAACATACAAGTAGTCAATGTTTTATCGTGATTTTCACTTATGATAAGCAAACGTCAATGTACGCATCTTTAAAACGGAAACAATTTTTTTTGTGTTCTGTCGCTCTCATCATTCATTCATTGTTTTTTTACGGCATTCATTTTAAGATTGGGTAACACGTCTTTCCGTCGACAGGAACTTCGGTTCGAAGAATCTTTTAAGCTTCAAGTACAGTTTCAACTTGTCTTCATTTATTATGTAGACATATGATGGGCTATTTATGGGTTCATCAAGACAAACGAAGTGAGAGAAAAAAAATTCACGGTAAATGATTTTAAAGTCGATGATTTCGTGAAGTCTCTGAAGCTTGAATCTTGACTTTCCCCTCTCACGTTTATTCAGTGGAAGAAGCCACAGCACTTGATTTGAAATATTTCAACTTTAAACAAAGTTTCACTAAGAATTCAATTGTTTTTATTATTCCAACCCCGGCTAATTATGAAGAAATTTCTTCTTCTCTGTCTCGTTTCCATTTTTCCGTTCTCATGTAAATACACGAAGAAATATATGCTTTAATTAAAATTCTAGTAACGAAATGAAATTGTGTAGTCTCTGCCTCTTTTTGTCGAAATGAAGGAGAAACAAACGCCATTTAGCCGATTGCCTTCAATAAAATTATTAATGGGAAGTCATCGTTCTAAATGAATTTAAAAAAAACTTTCTTTAAGAAACAATCGCCCGCGGATCTGCCGATCCACATTTAAATTGATTTTAATTCATATTTTTCCGTTCTTTTCATTTCTTTTCTCTCGATTTTGCTTTTGATGTGCTGACTAATGTTAGGGAAGAATCTTCACGAGTTTAGCCTTTTGTCTTCAAAGTTTTCATTGATTTCAAGAAGATTGGGAACGGCTTTGTTCCTTTCTTTCTTTCATTTATAAATCTGCTTGCTCTAAATCAAAGTCTTTGATAGATAAAATTTTTTTTATGAATCTACATTAAAATGTGTGCGATACCTTTCAGACATTTTTATGATCTAGACACAAAGAAAGAATAAAAATTCCACCATTGTTAGTCATCGAATGTGATCCATTATGGTCATTTGTGTAATTTCTCACAGTTTTGTGCGGGAAAGTTTTGTAAAAAGAGAAGCAAGAAGCGTTAAGAGGCAATTATGAATCGCGTCTGATCTTTCAAACTTGTTTTTCATCCATTCATTCATTCATGAATATATTTCTTCAGTTATTAGTCGAGTAATTAAATCCTATTTCAAGAACCGTCTTAATTAAAGAGAGAAATGGTCATGTTAGAGAACGATTTAACACTTTGGTATCGTCAATGAATCACTTTTGAAAGCAATAAATTGAATTTCGTAATAAGATGGTTCGTAATGCGATAGATTTATGTGCCAATTTCGCGTATCATCATCAACAACTTAGCAATGTTTTCTTTTATATTTCATTTTCTCTAACACTTTACCAACCAATAATGAGAAATAATAATAACAATCTTGCAATGGCAATTTTACAAGTAAAAGAATGAGAAAAACATGAACATAAAAGCGACTGTTTACCATCGACATAAACATCATAATTCTTTCTTTTCTTATTCCTTCCTTTCTCCATCGATTGAGTGAAAGAGTTGGAACTAACATAAATTGAAACCCGATTTGGTTCTTCCTTTCTTTCTATTCTATTTATATTTTTTTTTGCAGATGAGCATGGGAAATGATGAAAATACTTTGAACATTTTATAGCATTGAGATGATCAAGTTTTTTTTAATTTTTTCTTTGTGTGCGATGTCGATGCAGCTGAGACGAGAATAGAAAAAAATTGCAATTGGTTTTAGGCATGGGAAAAAACTATCGATTGGTGATGTTGCTGTGCTTAGAAAAATATATCAACATTCAGTCGCGATGCGGTTTATTTTGATATTTGCAAAACGTAGATTACCAGTTAGCAGCGAACAAGAGAAGCGGAGAAATCGTGACTTCAAGTTTTTGTTCCCACAACTTACGCCAGTGCATTAGATGGTTGTTTGGCTTTTTTTTTGTTTTATTTCTCGAGACTCGAAAGTCTCACAGAAAATTTTAACGAAAAGCGAATATTAATTCAATATTATATTGCTTTGAATAATGTTTGGCGAATGCGAGATGAGAATCAAATTTAAGGCACGGAAAGATACATATTTGAACAAGTGAAGAAGAGTGATTTGTGATACTTTTTTGATGATTTATTAAAAGAGAAATTATTGGATTGATGCTTTACATCATTAATCATAAATTCCTCTTATCAAAATATTTATTGAGAATTTCATTCTTTTGATATAAAATGGAAATCAAGTATAGGATAAAAAATTCTTTCATTTTCATCCATTACTCGTTAAGTAATCAATAGAATTAAAATAATCCACAAAAAAGCGTTTCAAGTAAATACTTTAATGTATAAATGATTAAGCTTAATATTTACTCGCATTATTCGAAGGATAAATTGACGTAAATAATCTGCTATTAATGTTTTCTTCTCTCTTTTCAACTTCAAACTTAAAATTGGCTTTTCAAATGGCTGGAGCGGAGCATCTTTCTTGAAAATGAGATGAGTAAACAAAACAGGCGAGACTTTATTCGAAGTTGAAGAGTTAAAAATGCAACGGGATTTGAATGTAGAAGGAAAAGTTCCATGGGAACTTTATTTTTCCCATCTTCACAAGAAATTGACTGCAATTTCAAGTAAGAAAAAAAAATAAAAAGTAAAATCGAACAACCTTAATTGATGGATGATTTCATGATCATTTAACTCGTTGCAATTCTTAGCGCAGTCTTGAAGGTTTCCCGTCACGAATCGAACATTCATTCATAAATAAAAAGAGTTCTTGAGGTCTCGACCTCAAAGGAGTTAACAACAATAATGCTTTCGGGTATAAATATGTATAATAACAGCTAACGATCATTCCGAAAAGAATCTTTCAACCTACCTAATCCCATTCGCTTTTTAATCTTCTTCAGAACTTTCATCTTGTTTTTGATCGGCGAAAATAAATTATCACTCGAAACTTTGCTACTATTTTTGTTGTCGTAACTCGCACTGCACTGGCAAGAATTACCACACAATTCGGCTTTGCTCGATACACCCATAGGACAATTGTGTTATTTTCAGAATTTTCACAACAGTTAAAAAAATTTAAAACCACTCAAAATTAAAAATGGTTTGTAATGTCACACTGATAATCCTTTCTGGTCGATGTACAAATCCTTATTGATTTATAAATATTTATTCACAACTCAATTTCGTTCGCGGCTTTAAATATTTTTAATTTAAAATGCT
Source organism: Clunio marinus (assembly GCA_900005825.1). Lineage (NCBI taxonomy): Eukaryota > Metazoa > Arthropoda > Insecta > Diptera > Chironomidae > Clunio > Clunio marinus. Next base: position 2,867,374 of record CVRI01000054.1, read on the forward strand.
TCCTGATGATGAATGATGAATCGTATCGAAGAGACACGGCCGAAATAAAATAAGCAAACGAGGCAACAACGCGTCTTCACTCTTCAAACTTTTAAAACGTAATGAAAACTAACAAAAATTCGAGGCAGTAAAGCATGGAGAGGACAGAGAGAGAAAATAAGAAGAATTGAATACAACTTTAATATTCCCCTTCACATTGTGTGATGTTTACTTTTTTCTGCAGCCCGTTTTTCATCTGCCTAGTGCTGTTCGTTTGTCTCATTTTCTCTCTCACTTTCCTCGTGTGCTCGACACATTGGATACGAATCGACTTAAGAAGAACAAGACGTAGTGAATAATAATTCTTTCTTTCTTTTCATGAGAAACGAATTAAAGATGTTTTAATTGAAAATTCGATACGAGAAATTGATAATAAATAATTGTAGACTTAAATCAAGTAAAAAGCGGTTAGTTGAGTTTCATTCATTGTCGCGTCGTCTGCTTATTTTCTGTCTTATTATCAATCATTACCGGATTTTTTTTAGTGCTATGAATTTTTAATTTATTTGGAACAATCGATGAATGTAATTATTGCAAATGAAATCACATCGATTACATTCTTCAGAAACACTTTAATTACCAGTAATCAAAATTAAATATCGTTGATAAGTTTATTCCCGAATGTCAATGTTTCAAGTGAATGTTTCAATGTTTTACCACAATGTTTTGAGCTTGAATGAGAAATGCGTCTAAAATGATGACTGGAAAATACGTTAATGACAATTTTCAATGATGATTTTTTATGAAAAATCCTTTGATACAAGTTGTTGAGTTTTTTTTTAACGGTTCAACCTGGCAGTTTACGATTGTTGCGCTTTATATTGAAATTATTAAAATTGACATCTAACATTGTTGTGCTTTGAAATATATACAATAAAATAACCAAAAATGGATGTCATAACAAGGCCATAAATATTCATTTACTTAAGAGAAAGTGGAAATTGTTAAATTAAGCACCACTTAATAACATTTTCACTACTCTTGGATTATTATAATGAGTTTCAATAGCATATGTTACACGAATGATCCAAATCTCCATCAGAATCGTGAAATTATTTCATCTAACAGTTCGAATTGCTTTACTTTAATCTCTCATTGAATAATTGTGTAATCGAACATTTTAAGAAATAATTGAAAAACCATATTTCGTAGCATATTAAAACTGTAAATTATAAGTTTCATTTAACGAGTCGCAATCATGAATTCAAGATGCGTTAAAATCGTAAGGAAACGAAGAAGAATTCCAACATGTTACCGATAAATTGTTAAAAAGAAATAAAATAAAAGCAGCAAAAAAATTGCTCATGAATTCTGTTTGTGTCGAGTCAAAAATAAAACTATTTTATTCTTTTGAACACTCACACACACTCATAAGCATAGACTCTTACTTTAACAGGAATTACTGTTTTTCCCTTATATTTTTTGGTTGAAGCCAACGACAGATGTTCAAAAGTTTTTTTTCCTTTTTTTGAATAGTATTCTTTGTTGTTCGACTGCCACGCGACATCCGCCAATAGAATGCTTTGGATTTTTGCCTTTGCAATAATTATATTTCTTTTTGGGTCTCATGTTCTCTGAGACAACAACACATGAGCATGTATCTGAATTTCTTTTTACCTACCTAAAGTTATGTTGCAGCACTGCAGCAATATTCAATCTCCCTTTAAGTTATCATGTTCAAATTATGACTCGTCTTATTTACATTTCTTCTCTTTCTTATGCACATTTTGCTTGTAAAGCAGATGTTATTTATTTGATTACTTATAAGAGAAAATAAACATCAAATTCGACACATGTAAGATTCGCAAATGTCAATAGAAATTCAAAAAGAAAAAAAAAATTCTCGTTTGAAGTTTCTTCGCGATGATTACAGTTAAAGGTGCTCGAGAAAGTACTTAAAGTTTTATTACATGAAAGCTGCAGTTTTCTCATAACCAGCATGTGCAATTCCAAGATAATTCATTATGCTGTATGCTCGAGCAAGCCTTCAAATTTTTATTTTATCAATTGTCGCTTTTTATCTAAAGAACATGAACAACACTCAAAACGCTTCCATAATTTGAGAACATCTTCCGTTCAAAGCGATCATTGGTTAACACTGAACAAATGTTCCCTTTTTGATTTCACTTCTTCTTTATGATGAACCGATAGACATGTGCTCTCATTTAATTATACACAATATGACACGCGTATCATTTGAGACCACAGCATTTACAAGCTGCACGCCGCTATTTATCTTTATTGCTGATTTTTATTCATTTTGATCTGATGTGATGACATGCTGCCGGAAATGAAAATTCCATCAGGGAATTTTTGGTGTTGAGTAAGCAAAAAATGGAGTAATTTTAGCGAATGTGACAAAAATGTTATGTTAGAAATTACCACATTGCATGTGCTATCAAAGCGTCTCCAAACGAACACTCAAGAGTACTTGATAATGTAGGAAGAAATGATTCTTCCTTTCAATCTATATTTCGCTGTCACAACATAAAAGCAATCAAAGCGAAATCATAACTGCTGATGTTACATTTATGATTGGAGACTCAATTTTGGTTACATGATTTAATCTTTGTGAGTTTGTGACAAAACGAAAAGAATTTGATAACTTAGAATCTACATAAGATAGATATGAATAAATTTTATTCTTCTATCTTTTGTTAAGCATGCAGATTGAAGATTCTTCTCAGAAAAGAACTCTTGAGGTTTGATGATATCATTGCAAATTGTCAGAAATATGAAAAATTCAGTAAAGGATCTATGAATCTTGAACATTTTGCATAATTTATGTTATAAAGTCTTCCTTTTGTTAGAAAAGAAACATTGAAGCATGTAAGAGAAGAATTTTTATATTAGATTTAAATATCTTCCATCAATTGACCTTCCGACAAGAAGAAAGTCTTGCAGATTATGTGACGTTGCTAAACTTTGATCTTCTTTCCTTATTTTTATTGTTTACAAAATTTCCTTTCCCACCTTATTGGTTTTGAAATTTACAAACTTTTCCTTGTTTTATAAGTATGTTAAAACTTATTTTGCTCCCAAATTTTTTTCAGCTTTAAATATTTCATAGAATTCGAAGGAGAAAAATTTAAAAATTAATTTACGAATAATTTTGTCTTTCTGGTTGAAGTCATTTACTCAAAAAAAAATCTCATTTCGTTCTCGACTGTCTGTTGTTGTGTAAATTGAGTTTTTCTCTGGCGTAAAGAATGTCTAAAAGTGTGTAAAGAAAATTCTTGTTACCATTTTTTTCTGTGAGTTGTGAACGTAGCGTAACAACATGAATCTGAATTACTTATATTTTTACATGCTTCTGTCACACGCGAGAACAATCTCTACACGGATGTAAAGAATACGGAAGTTTGAGAACCGCGAATGTGCAAAATCATCACTTCCTGCTTCGTGTGCGTGAAAGTGACTAAAATTTTATTAAAATTCACTTTTACTTTTAATGTTTCGAGAGTGAACGACAACTTTAGAACAAAACAGATTGTTTATTAAATTTTCCACCTCGTTGTTGATACTGTTACTGACGGTGGATACGACAAGTTGATTCTGATGAAAGAACAAGCATATAATTAAATGTAACATCAGACGTGAGCATCATGTGAAACATCTTTCGCTTCATATCACAATTATTAAAGCTTGTGGCGTCGTTGCAGACGATCATTGAGTGGCAAAATTTTCTTCTAGAACGATGTAGAGAAGTTTTTTCCTAGAATTGCGACAAGGTTAAAGCTTTTAATTAAACTCTTTCTCACACTCATGGGACATGTCGATGTTGTCTTAATTAGTTGTTTTCTTTTTCTTTGTTCAACCCTCAACAGCACTCATTTGAACCGCTTTAATGGATCATTTGCTTGTAAACAATTAACAAGAAATCCTTTAGAAGTGCTCATCAATCGAGGTTTTTTTTCATACCGTTGCCCTTTTTTTTTTGTGAAGTGTGGAAAAAAATTAACTTTGGGTATCTTTATAATGATTTAGTGTTAATGAGATTGTTTTCACTTTTCACCTTCTGTCGACCGGCTTTCACAATTCTTTGAAACCATTAACAAGAATTTCCACTGATGCGATAACAAAAAAAACTTCTTAATTAAAATTTCTTTTAAAATAAATTCTCAAGACACAACGAAGCAAACAATTGTGATTCTCTTGACAATAAATATTTCTTCCTTTTCTTCTTCTTAACGTTGTGGTGCTGGTTGCTGGAGAAAAGAAAAGAATTGAATTGGGTGGGTGGATAATTTTAAAAGCAAGAAAAGTTCTCCCCTTTTAGCGCTTAATTTACTAAAACTTCGGTTCGGATGTTTATTTTGCGAGTCTCATTTAAATATTTGGGAATCAATTTAGCTTGAGTGATAAATATTCCAATTTCAAAGTGTTGGGAAAAGCACTACTCACTTATTTTTATAAAAATTTCTTTGAGTTATCCAATTCAAGGGCAAGCAGGAAGTAGAAAGATGAAACAAAAGGCTAATATTGAAATCTTTCAAGCGATAATATTTAGAAAAACTTCCGTTGTAAGTGGTTTTATTGCTTTCATCAGCGTTTAAGTTTCTTTAAGGAGCATCGTAAATTCACAAAACACTTTCACGTGAATAAAATAAAAGTTTTCTTTTACTCAAATTGAATTTCCTTGAAATAAAGCAAAGTAAATTTTTTCTCATTTTGTTTTCGTGGGAAAGATTTGGATCATGGATGAGGCTGTAGAATCCATTTCATCGTCTCACCCTCAGTTTTTAAGAGAAAGATAATCTTTCAAAGTTATAAAAATATGAAAACTTCTAGGGAGAACGCACAAGTTTGAACATTTCATGGGAAGTGAAGTAAAAAAGAGAGTGGGAAACGAGAATGCAGCTGACAAGACAAGTAATTTCAATGTAGGATTGACGAAACATCTTGTGCAGGTGATTTTGGTTAAAATGTTTTGTGGCTTGAGTGTTGCTGCATTTATTGCTGGCTTCATCATTTGGCTGACATTTCATTTAATATTTTCATTTTGGTATGAACTCCTCGAGTCCCGCTTATCTTTAGCATAAACATTTTCATTTCTCATCACATAAAATATTAAAATTTTATGATTCATGTTGAGCAAAAATATACTTCAAAAAGAACAACGATAAATGCTTACAAACAGCTTCGCAGTGGGGGCTAAATTAAGATGTTGAATAATATTTTCTTACCATATCGTTCAAAGTTCATTGTTTTTATTTAAAAAACGGAATCAAAGTTGAAAATTACTCAGAAGTCAAATCTGACCTTGGGGTGGATAAAAGAAAAATTTAAATTTATGATTCTCACTTGATGTTTTTTAGGTCGAAAGTTTAAGCTGGAAAATGGACTTGTTTGTTGCAAAAACAAGAAAGAAAAAAAATGAAATCCCTGGTGATGAAGAAAATAAAAAATGTTTTCGTTTTTCTCCACGTAAATTCAACATCATCTTGTAAAGTTTCATAAATTTGAGGCTTAGGAAAAGTAAGGAAAAGAAAAAGAAAAATCAAAAGTAAAATATAAAGAAGGAAGAAGAAGAAGATATTACTATCCCAGAAGAATAAAAAAACGAGAAAGAAACACATTGTTTAACAGGTGATAAAGAACTAAGACATGGGACATAAAAACCTGAGCTCTAAACTTCATTTATTTATGTTGTTGTGAGAGCATATAAAGTCACAGCAAGTGAGTGAAGATATGTAGAGACGAAAAACAAAAAAAAATTGATAATGGACAACCTGGCGATAACTTTTCATCCATCATGATCTGTTCTTCATCTGTTTGTTATAAATGCTGGTAATAATAAAGCAGAAACTGCTCTGAAATGTTGTAAAGAACAGCTGTCTAGGTATGCTCGTTCAATTAAAAGAAAAAGAAATCTTTAAGATGTTTCAGGTACTTTAGGTTTCTTTTTCTTTTCTTTTTGTTGCGTAAAAAAACTTAAAACTTCTATTGCAATTCTCAAGAAAATTTGAAATGTTCGAAATGATGAAAAGTTCAAACAACTAAGTAGAGCGTTTTAGGTTCCCAACTTCTGTCTCTTTCTTTATCTTTTAATACTCAAACAATTTACTTTCTCGTCCCACAATATTGCAGCAGAGTTAAGACGTGGATGTCGACGGCGATGAAATCATTAAATTTGGATTTTCCATCGCTCAAGAAAGATTTGGAGAAATGAATCGAGTTGTCGTTTATGCAGAAATCTTTCGCTTTAAGAATTCAAATGACTTTTTTTCTTCATTAATTATTCATCACCACCGAAATTTTTTTAATAAAAATTCAGATTGAGCTCGTATTATCTTGCTTTCAGTCTCCTGTGGGTGCAAGGTCATAAATAGCAAAGATATAAAAGTTAGATATCTGAACATGACATACATGAACCGTAACCTTCCCTGAAACATTGCTGTCGTCCCCCAAAAACGTCCGTTTTGCTTCCGTTTAAAACCATGGCAGTTAAGTTATCAGATATTATTCAAATTTTTCGGATCCAAAAGCTTCCTGCTTGCTTTTGGATTGCCTTTTACGATTGTTGCCACAAAAGCAAGGTACCTTCAATGTAACGAAGCGTTGGTTTCTATATTTTTACTTTCCAATCATCTGATGAGATCAGAACAGAAATGTGATACTTTTTGCTAACAAGGGTTAAATGCTTTGATTTGGGAAATCTCAAGGAATGTTCTTCTCCCCCGGGAAAAAAGCAAGCTCAAATATACATAAAAGCTTCTTGAAGACTTTCCTGCCTGCATTTGTTCGGCCTAAAAAATCCACTCAACTGTTATCTCTTACATCGAAATTATTATTTTCTCTTTTACATCCTTAAACGTGAATTGTTGCTTGGATGAAAAGGAAAATTCCATTTTCTTTTTTTCTCCTTTAACCGTAAATCTAAAAGCATTTTCTTGTGCCTTGTCAGGAAATTATTATCGAAAAGAAAAGGAGCGTAATGAAAGTTCTCTTTTCGTTCTCCTTCATTTTGAAGAATGATTTTGATTAACAGATGGTTTTAGGTACTTCGATAAATAAGTTACCTAATTTAAAAAAAAAAAGGTTTGTAAGCTTCTTCGAATCTTTTGAGAATTTTGAAATTTCACAAACAGTCAAAGAAGAACTTAGAGATAAATGCATCGAAACATAAGAAGAAAACTTTACATGTCAGTGTCACGATGATTTATTGAACAAACACGACCTTTCCTTCGATTTTTATTCTTGTGCCTTTACTTGGGTTACTTCAACTTACTTCGTCTTCTTTATTGATTTTTCTACACTGGTTGCGTTACGACTTTCGAATCATTGTGAGAGAATTTTTACGAATCTCTTCTTACACAAGAATTTATTTGTTTTGTTTTCATTCTTCTTTATTTTTGGACTTTTTCAAGTTTTCTTTCTTTTCTCTCGTTGCGTTGTCTCAAATTCGATTCATGAAGGGAATTCTCTTAAGATATCAGATGGTTCTTTTGACGCTATTTTTTCTTCTTGTTCTATATCTTGGTGGATCATTGAAGCAGAAGTTTGCAAAGTATCTTGAACTTTGGTTACCATTTTCTTTGCTTTTTCTGATTCTCTTTTGCTTTGGGTTCATTGTTTAGATTTTTGGACGAAATAAAAGAGGTAAATGTAGCGAGTGTATTTAATATGTTTCCTTCTAATCTTTGCTTTTCTTCTAAAATTTAATTAAACATGAAAATTACCGTCCTTTACTACGAAATGGAATGTTTGCTAACAGGAGGAATGAAATATTTAATTGTATATATTCAAAGAGAGTTTTCATTGCATTCACTTCCATCTGTGAATGTTTCATCAGCTTAAAAGTAATTTCGATATGAAATTCCGCGTAAATACGAACAAGATTTTTGCACTTTGACATTATGCAAGGAATTTAAATTAAATAAACTAAGTTCACTCACGTATTTCTGGAGGTGGTTGTGATGCTATTACTTCTAATGAATAATTGTGATGATTTCTCAATAATGTTTTTCTTCGTATTGAAGATCTTCCACAATTTTTACTACTTGACGTTGATGCTAATGAAGATAACGAACTCATGATTCACTCTTTCCAAAACAAAACAATTCACAATGTCACATGGAAACGAAGAAAATTTCCTCAAGTTTACTTTAAAGATTTGGAAACGATTTATTACAACAAACACTCAAATTCAACACTTTTTTCTCCACTCTTCAAATGTCACCGACAATTCATCTGAAACGACAATACTTGGATTCGAAGGTGAAACTTGTTCTTCACTAGGAAACAAAAAATAAAAAAGAAGAATGAAAAAATGCTTGTTGATCAAGCTCGCTTTCAAGAACAAATTGCTTAAAGAATGTGTCGGCGTTGTGTCGAAGCAATCATTTCTTTTATTAGCAATAGCCTAGCAATAACAACAACGAAACGTGCGTTCATAAGTATTGTTGTATGGAGCTTCAATCAAAGCGATATGAGTTAAAAAACAAAGAAAAATCTAAGCACGAAACGACAAACTGGTTTTTTTGGAGATTTAAAGAGAATTTTGAAGAGAAATTTCGCGTTATTGTATCGCTGTGTTTGATTTTATTATTTATTAGATGAAATTTGAGAGAATCTTTTGTAGTTGAGTGTGATCAAATGATTAAATGAAAGGTTTATCAGAGTAGACTTCCATTCGCTTAACTTCTGCTCACAGAATTTAAAGTCATAAAGTATTTTTCGTCTTTTTGTCTTCGTGTGGTGACGCGAGAAGCTACTTCATAATTAAACTATTTATATTTCTCAAAGCTACATGTAATATTAACCGGATAAGTTTTCGGGGCGTAGGCGCTTAACAAATAACCTCGCTCGTCCAATTTATCAGTTTAAATTTACATAAATTACCATAAGTCTAAAGCTACAAGCTATCGTCGATTTTGCGGTACGTTTGTCCTTTATGTAATCAGAGATTCTGAGAATCTAATCTTTTGAATCAATCGTAACCAATTAATAAGAAATTTGAAACCTTTTTCCTCTTAACTTAACTCGACGAAATATTTTATAACGATCAAAAGAAATCTTCAAAAATTCAATTATCTCAAAGCATCCATCACGGACTCATAAAGAAAGATATCTACAAAGACAAAAAATATCTAAAAGAAAAAAAGAAAATGCCAATGACAATAAAGTTCCGAAAATTATGTCAGCAAATATAAAACACAAGAGTTAAATTTATGCAAACAGTCTTGGAAGAAGATGAAAAAGAAATTAATGAAATGTTTGTTTCCAACGATGAGACATGCCAGAAGGAAGTCTTAATGTTTGTTTTCTTTCTTTCAAATATTCGTAATGAATGAATCATCAAACGTTTTATGCATGTAAAAGACCTTCAAACTATTGTTGCAGAAATCTAATGACAATTTTTCAAAAACAATCTATGGCGCATCGCAATCGCAATGAATTTGAATAACAACGCCATGATTTATGGTTATGAACGACCTGGCAAGAATTTACCTTCTGTTAAGCTCATCCATATGTCAGTAGAAAAACAATACGGAAAGTTGAGCATTAATTGCACTTTACCTGAGATTTACTGACGTTTTTGTTGCCTGCTTTGCTGATTTATTTCAGATGTTTTGCAATGTTAGTGATTTTAAATGAGAAATTTTCTTTCATTTCTTCTGATCTCAGAAACTTTTGTTGTGCTGTGGGAACATATTTTGTTTTTTTAAAGTAAAAACTGCCTTGGTGCACTGCAGAAAGAAACACCAACAATAAAGAAATAAAAATGCAAAAATAAAGAAAGGGCAAGAAGAGTGACAAAAACATTTGTTGGAAGTTGGAAATCTATTTGTTCAGACAGTTTGGGAACAACTTTGTACATATTTCATTTTCATGGCGCTTTAAAGGATTTCTTTTGTTGTTTTACGAATTTAAATGTGTTTTTATGATCTACTAGATTAACATCTGGAAGTAAATTTCGTTTCTCTTTTCCTGTTCAAGCTTTAGAAGTCTTATAAATATTTTATCAACTTTTCATGGAAATTCTTCAATCATCGAGTTATTTTCCTTCTTTAACTTTCGCATTAAGAAGTAGGTAATTTCAAAACTTCTTTGTTTCCAACAAGTTTTATTCATGCTCTGAATCAACATCCTGTAGAGTTCAGCTTGATTTTTCCATAAATTTTTAATGATCTTACGCTTTTTTATAAGTAAAATTTATTTTTTCGCCTATGCATGCTGACCGTAATAAAATAAAGCTATTAATGAACTTATTGTGGACTAATGGTCAAGCTTACTACATAAATTTTCATTAAAAATTAATGAAACCACTTCCAATTATATAATGTTTCATTCTTAAGTTATTAGGAAGTCCAACAATCAAACTTCGCCTAAAGCTTTAAATTGTTAATTAATTAAAGATATTGCCGACCAATGTCGACCTCAATATCGAGGAAGAACAAGTGAACAATTCAGCTTGTGTTTTGTTTTTCGAAAATAAGAATGTGATACTTTTTGATTTAATTAGGACTAGGAAAATCCATTAGATGTCTTGAAAATAAATATTTACACGGTTTAGTCCTTACTGGAAAGAGTGAAACACAAACAACAAGGGAGCAAAGTTCTGTGATTCAACGAAATCTCTGCCAATTAATTATCACATTCCCCTTTTTTTTCTCCAAATACCACCATTTCTGTTGACTGTTATGTGTAGATATTTGAAATTAGCGACGAAGCATGTCAGAGTGTCTTTCATCAACAGTGGAAATGTGAAAAATGAAGATTAATTTTCTTCTTCGTGACTTTTCTCTGTGAAACTTTTCAAAGTCGTCAATGTGATTGTCATTTTTGCTTTTGATGAAGAACAAAATTTTTTTTATCTTTTTCTTCCTTCTTCCTTTTTATTTGTTTGTAAGCAGTACTTTAATGTGTAATTCAATGAATAAATATGAAGATTCATAAAGTCAGAACATTTTACGATTTTTATATCGAGACTCTAGAAATTTTTTATTTTATTGAGCTTATGACTGCTGTGAAAACTGGAGCTTGTTAATAATATTTTACGTCAAAGTGACATTCATCTTTGATTTCCCTCAACATTAAAGTAATCAATCTTCGTTTATAATCATAGAACTTTCTACATACTCACACACACACACGTGTAATTTATCTTATAAAATATCTGTGAGAAAATGTGATTGAAGTATTTCATCGAGTCAAAGGCAATTTAAGAGTGAAAAGATTATTTCATCACATCTGATCCTTAATAATTTATAAATGTCTAAATGCACCCATGAGACTGATTGAGTATGAGACTGAAATTGTAAATAAGAAATAAAACATTAAAAGACTAAATATCATGTCCAAATCTAATCACAATGAATTTGATCCAATTAATTAGTATAATGGATCTTCTTACTTGCTATAACACGAACGAATGAAAAGATTTCCATCGCTTCACTTAACAAGCCAACTCAACTCTTGCTATTGTTTTTGATTCCAATGAGATTTGCTATCATTTCATGCTGCTAACTTTTATCTTTTCCTTCTGTCCCATTTCCTAAGCTTTTTATTCTCTCCATTGAAAAGTAAACAAATCGAAGAGAAAAAGGCTGCGGGAAAAATGATTAATTGGAAAATAAATTACTTTGAATAAACATCAACTAATTTAACAAAAAAAAAGGATTTTTTTTTATTTATTTAAAATTTCATTTCGTACCATTGCGGAAATTTGCAATTTCCCTTGCCAATGAGTTGTGGAAAATCATTTGATTGTTATTTGAATCAAATGTGTAATGAAAGACTGCGGTTGAAAAGAATCACGGAAACCAAAAATCAAGAAGAGTTACAGTCAAATAATCGTAACATCCGTCTTGGGAAATTCTCTTCTCTTTTCCTCGTATTCAATTCTTTATGCTCATGCGATTGGATGGTTTGCTATGAATGAATGTTGTACTTACAAGAAGACAAACAAAGAATGAAATGAAAGTCATAGCTTGGCGACCATTTAGCTTCCTATTAAGGGAAGTCAAATAAAAATTTCTGTCAGCTTCTTCTAGGATGTTAACATAAATTTCTTTTTACTATTTTGTAGGCTGGCTTGGAGCCGGAAGTTGGGCAATGTCGTTGTTCTCAGCTTCAATTGTTATCGCATTGTGTCGTCGTAAATCGACGAGACTTGTAGCGGTCATAGGTGGATTGGTGCTGGCACTTGGTGTTCTTTTCGCATCGTTTGCCACTTTACTTCATCAAGTGGCTTTAAGTTATTGTAAGTATCGATTCAATACCTGACTTTAACAGAACATTTTGTTTCATTGGATATTGAAAGTCAAATCAATTTCCCATTCGAGTATCAGAGCATGAAAGGGAAATGAAAAAACTCCGTGAAAATATCAATGATTTTCTATTATTTTCTTTCAATTGTTTTTGGCTTTAGTAAATGATTTTCTTGAGCCTTAAAGATATTGATATCAAACTTTATCAAGCAACCGTTTGTTAGATATTTGGAAGCGTTAGAAAATCGTCGCTTTCACGTAATGTCTCTGTCGTACTCATTGAAAATAATGAGAAAACTTCAGGAAACATTTCAAATAATGAGAATTCTTTTATTTTTCCAGGTATTGTGGTTGGATTTGGGGCATCTTTAGTTCGGGATTCATCAGCTGTAATGATCGGCCATTACTTTAAACGTCGAAGACAATTTGTTGAAATGATTGTGATGGCTGGTGAAGGGGTTGGTATTGCTTTATTCTCAGTGATATTAAAAGAAGGCGTGGGGTAAGAAATTCAATAAAAATGTGTTGACTTACATTGAGGTTACAAAATTAAATTTTTCTTTTACTACCTACACATTATGTAATCGATATAAGAAAATTTTCCCTTCTTTTCGTTTAATTTTCTTCAAAACTTATTGAGACGGAAATAAAACCATTTACCCTCAACTTCATGTTTCATTCATCTCATAGGAAAATTGGTTGGCGTCTGGGACTTCAATGTGTAACTGTGTTGGTCTCATTGAGCTTCTTTATGGGTCTGCTTTATCGTCCCGCATCCCTTTATCACCCACAACGTCGAGCAATTCTTCACTTGAAGAATTCGAGAAAGAAGGTTTGTGTTATGTTTACACTTTATTAACTTCGTAAGCCAAGCCATAAGCTTGAACCAAGAACATCCCCTCAACTCCACAGTGACAGAAACAATTTTACATTTAATAAGAAATTTAATATCTTGTTATAAGAAGTAGAAAATAACATTGACTTTGGGGGTATATTCGATATCATTTGGGATTTAAATCGATTGTAAAGAAAATTGGGCTGTAAAACAATGGTTGGATGTCTCAAAAACCATAAACGATTCAAATAAAATAAAATTTGCTTTCAATGAGGGTTTCTTTTTCAGTTAATAGAAGAATAACAAAACATGATATTAAAGTAATTGATGAATAAGTATCAAAGTCATGAAGCCTTTCTTCGTTTTCTGTTTTGTAGGTGAAAGAGAAAAAATCTCACATTCAGACACCAAAACCACCATTTGTTGATTTCTCTCCATTGAGATCATCGACTGTTCGTATGTTGTGCATTCTCGCTGCCATTGGAGCCTTTGGGGTCTACACACCAGTGTTCTTTTTGGTATAATCCTCTTAAATTAATTCATCACAAGATGATCATCATTTGAAGATTTTTCTTTCAGTCTTTTTACGGTTTCCATGATGGTTACGACATGCAAGATTTAGTTCTTCTCCAAACATTCTTAGGTCTCTCACTCGCTGTTGGTATTGTCGCGAGTGGTTCATCAATCAATAAAACGTGCCAAATAGCAAGTAGCCGAAAGATTCGGATATCACGTCAATATGTGTGTCAAGGCTGTGTTGTTTTAGTTTCAATTTCAATTGTAATCTTTTCGACGCTATCAAATGGTTACCATACATTATGCATTGTAACGTGGATGTATGGACTGGGTTTGGGTGGTTATAGATGTAAGTATATTCATTAATTAAAATTAATTAAACATTCACTGTTTTCTTCTTTTCTTAGACTCATTAAAAATGCTCGCATTGGAGCGAGTTCGGGGAAAATTTTTCACTCGTGCATGGGGTGAGAGCTCATATTAAGTTTTTTTTTTTGATAATCATATAATTTTGTCACATTTCGCACATTTCAAGGTTTTATCAAAGGAGCTGAATCAATTCCGGTACTAATATCAATTCCGCTTACGGGATTTCTTAACGACGCTTCATTGACGACTGGAAAAGCTGGTTATTATATTTGTTCGGCATTAACAGCAATATCCGCTGTGCTGATGTTTTTTATCGGTTATCCGAAAAACACTGCAAAATACTCAGCTAATGGGTGAGTTTGAAAATCATTGGTGTGAAATCTTTCATGAACAATAGAAGTGAGTGGGAAGAAAAACTGCCAAAATCTCGTTTATTTAACAGAAACTCTGATTTCCAATTAACTTAAATTTTACAGATCAATAATCTCACGATTCAATGGAACATCGACTGACTGTGGCTCTTCTATTCGTTGTAACAATCAATGGCCGCAAGCTTATTATCCCTCAACTGAGTGCGCTCAAACCACACCACACCATCATCATCACTTCCCTCCACAATATAATCAACAGTTTAGCGCTGTGAATGGGAGCAACGCAATCCATTACAACTGTCGGGCAAGTGTTCCGCCACCACATGGACGCTTACAGAAGAGTTTATCGTTCGCTTTTCAAACACCCGCTATGATGAATGAGTGGTACCATCAGGGATGTCAAAATCAATTGAATTCAATAAATTACCCACACAGAAGTTACTCAAGGTAAATCAAACTTTTCCTTTCCTTCTTTAATCAATGATTTTATATTAAAATAATCTTTTTCAGATGCGATATGTTCACTCCACAACATATTAACGCTCAATCAACTCCAAATCACGTCAATGGAATGAACTCGAGAAGCCGAAGTGTGCCTGAAGGTCTTGCACATCCAAATGGTGACATCAACTGGAATTATAATCGAACAATTGGGCCCAACTTTTACCGAACACAACCGCGACAACCAATTCAAGTGCTTGAACAGATCACAACATCTGTTTGACCGAAAATGAATTTGCAAAACTTTCTTATTTGCATTTGCGTTTATGTTGTGGAAGGAATTGCAGCATTTGCTTCATAAATTGTCAACAGCATGATGTGATTTTGTTTGTCGTGCTACTAGAATAAGTGAAATTGTGTGTTCAGAAAACAATCGAAGCTTTTCTTTTATTTTCAAAAAAAGTTATTCGTCATGCTTTTCATTAGTAAAATGAGAAAAAGAAAGAAAAAAATTTCATCCCTTCGATTCGTAAACAAGCACATTTTATGCTCACAATTTATATTTAATACAATTGAATATCTTCTAAGATAGGAAATCTTTTAGGGTGTACAAATTCGTGGAAGATTTCGAAACCATAATAAATGAAAATTTGTGTCTAGGTAGTTTATGTGAAAATGTACAATTGATGTCGAAAAGTTTATTTTATTATTACGACCATTAATTCATGACAACTTGGAATGTGTCCCTCGCGAGGTAAATATTTAAATAAGATTTTATTTCTCTCGCTTTCCGTTTCTTGAAAAGAAAATAACTTAGCAAAAGGAACGAAAGTCTTTTTAAATGAATTGAAGTTATTTAATTCAGACACTTTCCATTGAAAGCTTTCGTCGAGTAATTTATAAGTATTTCTCAATGTTAAAGCTTTTTGGAGTTGTACACATATCACGTCCACTTCACCATGATAGAAGGATTTCAAGTAAAATGATACTTCATTATTCGGAAAAGCTTTTCAAGAGTAAGTTGTTGGAATATTTATTTCCTTTTCAGATACTCTGACTAAGAATTGAAATTAAAATATTTGAATTCTGTATAATTAAATCAAATTTACTTAAATATCGATGTACATTCATAAACATTTTAAATTAATAATATAAAATAAGAGACAATGAGAGTTAACGAGTCCACGACGAAATTGCGAATATTCTTAAAGTTTTCTTTGTTTTTCTGAAGTTAAATAAATTATAAGAAAAACTTCTATCGATTTTTCGTTACGACTGCTGTTTTAATATTGTAATTGAATTGCAAATGATTTTAAACAAGATAATAGATTTATAAGACTTAGACGAATATATATTTAAATAGTCATTTCTGAAATGATTTAATGTTAATTTGAATTTTAATTAAATCTATCTTGAATTGTTCATTAAAATTCAGATGCGACAAAAACGGTGAATAAAAATTTGAAAAATTAGTTTTGTATTTCTTTTTGCCTAACTTCAGGTGCTGCGCTAACTTTGGTTTCGCATGGATGACTAAAATCAACCATCAACTCAACCACCGTCGTCGTCGTCATTAGTAAAACACAAAGGAATCAAATTGTTTGCGAAATTAACCTAACTGAGAATTGATTTACTACACAACATTAGCTGATGAAAATCAATAATATTTAAGATACTGAAAAGAATCTATAAAATTATTATGAAACGAACTAACAAATGACCTAATAAATATTGACTTATTCTATTACCAGTGTTTCAGATACCACTAAAATGTCAGAAAAAGAGAGTCAACGATAGTTCGTTTATATCGACATTGTAGCCACTTCTAAATGCCTTTAAACTTTGAGATAAAAGAAAATATTTCAGCACTTGAAATTCAATGAACTTTATTAGCATATTTAACTTTAAATAATTTGACATAAAATAAATCTATATAAATTTTTTAATGGCAAAGATAATACCGCAAGCAATGACAACCATTTTGTTAACTGATGCGGCTAATGATGATCCATTGGTTCGAAAACAGCGTCCTTGACTATCACAAATTTCTTCTGTAAAGTGACAATTTGCGGCAGGTTGTCTACAGTCAATATCACGGATGCTGTCGAATTGACTTCTGCTAACGAAAGCTTGATTAGAGAATGGTTCCCTAGTAAGAAGTTGGTTTGGAAGTTCGTTTGGAAGTCGTTCTCTTTCTCTATTGTTGACTTGTCTAGCCGGAAAAGGTTCTCTACCTGCTGGAACTTGACTTGGAATTTGCGCTACTGCAATAGCAACTAAAGCAAACAATATTAACAAAGAAATTTGATTCATTCTCATTTTCAATTAGTAATTTATTTCCGTTTTATTTTCACTTCAAGTACGTTTGATTAATTCAACTTTCTGTAAGCTTCTTCAACTTTTATTTCTTCGTGGATGGCTGAACGATTAATGAAAAGTTTCTGGGGAAGTCTTGGTTTTATGTGGAATCGACAGGTGCTGAAGGTAGGTGAGATAGAAAGATTTCAGAGACTTCGGATAGCACTTTATGTGTGTGGATAATCCTTGATGTGCTTAAAAGCTCGAAAAATCCCGCGCAATTTCTGACATTCAATTTTTGACTAATGAAAGTTCAATAAAGCACAAAGGCTGATAATCTCAATATTTACTGTTGGGTAGGTCGCTTAATAGCGTTCTAAGTTGATTATTTACAAGTTTGAGTATCAGTTTTAATCAAAGGAAACAAATATGATTCAGTGATCTTGAATCATTCTTATAAATTGTTGCTAATCATTTTTATTTTTGTTTCTTTTTCCAAGGAAAAGCTTCAATCATGATGGTATGATGAGTTTTTATAAGCATTAGTAATAACTTCTTACATAAACTTTGTTATCAATACATAGCTGGAATAGTTGTGAAACATGCATACGCAATTAATGCTTCGAAGTGTGACTTTGCATTGTCTGTTTGTTCTCTTGTCATGACTCAGGTTCATTTTAACTAACCACAATCATTTGTAAGTATAAGTGTGTAAATAAGATTTTTTTTAATTTTCTTTTTACTTTTTCTTACAAACATCGCAAGTTCGTGTGACTTTCATCTCCATTTCATCAATCAACAATCTGCTTTTACTCTCACTAATGTTTTAATGTCTGTTAAATTTATAAAAAGGAAAGAACAAAAACAAAGAGGTCAAATTGATAATCAGCGGAAAAGTCAAACAAAACTGATTAATTTGTTTGTTTCCACTTGAATTTTAGCAGAACTTTATTTGTCTTTCATTACAATTACATTTCGTTCTTCTCTTATACATAAAAATGTTAAAATGTTATTAAAAATTATTATTGATCGTAGAAAATCTACCATTAATTATTAATTACATTGATTAGGAATTATTTTATAATTTTTGGGGTAAGGGCAAAAAGCTTAACAATTATAAAAAATATTTCATCATTTGGGTCGGCTGAGAATCGTGGTGATAATGATTTTGACTTTACATGGTTTTTCTCTACTTCATTCTTGTTTGGATGTATAAAGTTGTGTGGTAACGTGTTAAATTTTCAAGGTCATTGCTGGAATGATGAAACGGTTTTCACATAACAAATTAAGTTGTATTCTTGGAATGAATTTGTTGTTCTTCTCACTGAATGAATATTTAATGGAAGTAAACTTTTACACCGATGATAACAGCACAGAATGTGATTAAAATGTAACTGGCTGATATGGCTGATGATCCATTGTAAACTTTTCTGTCATAACAACCTCGATCATCGCAAACTCTTGTATACTTAAATGTGTTTCCTCTCGGGTCAGTGACTGACGATTCTTCGGCAAATCGACTGTCAATCTTACAGTTAGCACCAGGTTGTCTGCAAAGTTCGTTTATATTTGGTTGATTAGGGAATGGCTGGTTAGGAAGTTGTGGATACACATTTGGATATTGTTGCTGATTATTCCATTGTGCCGATGTCATTGCAATCAGACCAACCAATACGCACAACACTAAACAATTCATTTTTAATTATATTTTGTTTTATACTTTTTTTTTCTTTTATAAAAAACTTTTTTTCCCACGAGTTTTTTTTTTATGTTTTCACAATTTGAGTCTTAAATGCGAACTGATCGCGATTGACTTTTTCTACTGCGTTTAAACTTCACGGGTACGAGAGAGAGAGCGAGAGAGTGGAGAAGGAAAAAAAACTTAAATGCTTGCTGTATGTTTGAAAACAATGAACGTAATTTTATTTTCATTTTTGGGAGAGATTTTGTGTTATTTTTATTTTTGCTTTGAGAGGTTTACATTGTAAACCCAACACAAAAGTCAAAAGTCGGACAATTAATAAAAAATGAATTAATTAAATAAAATCGCCAAAATTTGTCCATGTATGATCAAAAAAAATTGGATTGCCTCGTTCATCTATCGGTAAGTTTCCTGGTGCAATTGATGATGCATTGAAGTCAAGTAATCGCTCAGTCAAAGTCTTGACAATATTTGGAAATTTATCAGCGAGATTGCTTGACTCGCACGGATCGTTCAGTATGTCAAACAAGCATGGCTTTGTTAATGGATTGCATGTATTTACATCTTTTTGTGAACAAGTAACAGTCGCTTCGTTGCGTAATTTTCTGGAATATTAAATTTAAAGTTTATGACTTTGTGGAAAAAAAATGAAAAGAAAAGAATGAGAAGCTTACAAGACTTTATGAGTTGTCGGAAGCATTTGAATGGATTTCAAGGCTCTAGCAGTTTTGCATGTGAGAAGGTCGTTTATAAAATAGGATGAGACATTGCGGTCTCCTTCAGGTCCGTACCAACCATCCCATTGGCCATTGTAATTAGTTCCAACAACAAGCTTCCATTTATCAATTGTAATTGCGGAACTTCCCCAAATATTGTCAATGTTATGAAGAATTTCAGAGCGTGGCGATTGAAGATTTTCCGAGAGTACATCCCACATGTTTATTCCGTCAATGTCTCTTAAAATACTTGCATCACCACCTGCAGCGTGATATAACGTCGGCAGCCAATCAGAAATGTGAATCATTTGTTCGGAAATTATTTCTCGACTGTTCAGATGCGGTGACCAAATAAAACCGGCACCACGTAACCCACCTTCCCATAAAGTATTTTTAACTCCACGTAATGGAAAATTTGAGGCTGCATTGAGATTAAAGCCAGCAGCAGGTCCACCGTTGTCAGTACTAAATACAATTATTGAGTTACTGAGAATTTTTGCTTGTGCTAAAGCTTCGACAATTTCTCCAACAGAGAAGTCAAGATGTTGAAGCATTGCAGCGAATTTTCTTCGATTATAATCTTCAATATTGTTGATGCCTGCAACAGTTGCATCAGGTGCTGGCAAGGGACTGTAAGGATTTGATGAATGAACTGCTGTATGTGCAACATACAAGAAAAGTGGCTGAGAAGTGTTTCTATTGTTGATGATGTTCACAGCTTCATCAGTAATCACATCAGTCGTGTATCTACCATGTAAATCATAAGCGACATCGAAACCACGACGCATATCTAAACCAGTCATTCCTTTTTCCATTGCATAGTGATCAAAATAATCATGATGTCCCGTCCACGGTCCAACATGTGAGTCAAAGCCACGCATTAGTGGTGTGTAAACCCGTTTATAGCTTCCTAAATGCCATTTACCGACAATATGATTTGAGTAACTAAAACAGACGTAAAATTATAAGCAGAAAACCGGGAACGAAATATTTGACATTAACAAACCCCAAAGCTCGCAAATATTCGGGTAAAAGTTTTTCATGCAATGGTAAACCTCTCGGTTCAGCACCATACAGCACAGCATGTTGCATCCCGGTGTGAATTGGATATTTTCCAGTCATCAGAGCTGACCTCGATGGTGTACAGATTGGTGTCACGTAATACCGATTAAGAATAATTCCAGAAAATGCCAAAGCATCGAGATTTGGTGTGAAAATTTGCGATGACCCGTGAAAGCTTACATCGTTGAATCCCAAATCATCTGCTAGTATGAAAATGATATTTGGCTGAAGTGCAGAAGCGTCTGAACATTTAACACTTATCAAGAATAGAATGAATAATACTGAAGAATAATTTAATTAAATTATCATTTCTTCTCTTGAATTCAACTTTACTCACACTTTTTAAACTTATTCGATGTCTCTAACTTCATTTTTCTCTTTTTCAGTTTGTCAACTCTTTAAACATTAATGAAAAGTAAATTCTCTCAACTGCACCAACTCAATATCTTCTTCAGTTTCTTGGTCAGTTACACTTCAATTTTATTTTCTTCAAATATTGAGCAAGCAACAAATTCAATCAGCATTCGATGAGAATTTTATTCCAACTGATCGCTGAATGATTAAAAGAAATAAAATTATTTTCGTTCTCGTATATTTTTTTAAATATCTTTTTTATCAGCTTTTTAAGCGATTACTTTCAGCGATTAAAATTCTGATAAGTGAATTTCATTGTCTGGAAAGCTGATATGAAAATTATTTAATATTTAATCAACTTTAATNAGCATTCGATGAGAATTTTATTCCAACTGATCGCTGAATGATTAAAAGAAATAAAATTATTTTCGTTCTCGTATATTTTTTTTAATATCTACATCAGCTTCCAAACAATGAACAGTTTGTCTTTATTTTCATTCCGTTTACTTTCAGCGATTAAAATTCTGATAAGTGAATTTCATTGTCTGGAAAGCCGATATGAAAATTATTTAATACTTAATCAACTTTAATACTTTCGCACGTTCAAGGCTTCTTACTCAATGTTTACAGACAAAATGTGACATCATGCGTCTTGCTTTCACAACAAAAAAAGAAATGGTCCCCTGCCGAGAACTCGTTTAATGTAAAGTCATCCAAGCTCTGAACAAAAATTCGATGCAGTGACTTTTAATCTTTAAATTCGTTTTCTTTTAAATGAGAGAACGATAAATAAAAGTGACACAGTTTACGCACTTTTCCTTCTCACTGCACATAAATATGCAAGTAAATATGTAATGATCAAGCAGAAACAACTTTTTTTTGAGTAAATTAAATATGCCGCGACTGATTATAACATTTGTCAGCCTACTGCCTAGGAAGGTAGACAACGATTTACATTAAACTTTAAAGTACCGTCTAAATAGCGACTAACAACGATAAAAAACTTTTTTATTTTGTTGAGTTGAGTTTTTGCCAAACACATTTTTTATTGGCACATAATTGAAGTGTCAAAAAATCTGTAAAGTATGTTAATTGACTTATACGACGACAT
This sequence comes from Clunio marinus, assembly GCA_900005825.1. Lineage (NCBI taxonomy): Eukaryota > Metazoa > Arthropoda > Insecta > Diptera > Chironomidae > Clunio > Clunio marinus. The sequence continues at coordinate 2,889,403 of CVRI01000054.1, forward strand.
ATAATTTATTCAGTTTCTCGCGAACATTTGTTTTGATTTGATTTTTATATGTGAACCTTTTTTCCAATATTTTAACAAGATGATTTTGATTTTTTGAGAATCAAGTTGAAGCCGTTAGTTTAAATACCTGTTTGATGTGATTTTTGTTCTTAAAAATCGTGTTTTATTGGTTTTTTTTGTTGAGAAAACTTGAAATAGGTCAATAGGCTCAAGTAGAGTTTTAAACATTCGCTTTGAATTATGAGTTAAAGTCGTGCGAAAAATACCAACCGGTTGACTTCAATGATAAATTTTCTTATAAAGAAACAACTGTAAACAGATTTTGTATGTAAAATCAACAAACTTTTTATCCTACGTTGAAAAGGATGTTTTTATGCATTCAGACTTCGATTCTCACAAATTTTCTGAATAAATTTTTCTCATCCAAAATTGAATTTGTTTTGACATTCATAAGCTCAACACTTTCTTATTATGAATTGAAGTTTATGTAAGAAAATGATAAATAAATAATAAATCACCAACAAACATATCTAAATAAAAAATTAACACAAGTAAGCGAATATTCTGCAATCAAAGTTGTTTTAAATTTTTTTTATTTTCTGCAGCTTTCATTACATTTTGAAACAAATTAATTGAATATTGAAGTAGAACTTTGAAAGTTCTGAGAGTACTGAAAACTTTCCATTTTAATAGTTGCCATTTAATTAATTTAACTTTCGAAAACAGACAACAAAAAAGAATTAAATCACAGTTTGTTTAAAATAAACAAATGGTCGAGTTGAAATTTGTAAATATTAAAAAGACAAGAACATATTCAGTAAGGAAACTTTTTCAATATTTTAGAAAATGATTTGAGTATTTGAAAGACATTCTTTAGCTTATTCTATTTAGTGAATTAAACTCAAAAGCGTCAAAATCCGGAAGCATTGTCAATCAAAGGAAGTTGTTTTAAGAAAATGTTTACAAGATTTCCAAGTCACAATGACGAATTTGTGGGAATTTTTTCTGTTAAAAGGAATATTTATTTTACTTGAATTATTTAATAAAAATTAAGAAGCAATTCTCACCCTCAATTTCATCTCGATTCTGTCAATTTCTCCTCCCATCAAATCCACAATATTCTCGCCATGCTTCAATAAAAATGCTTCAAGTTCATCGATAGTTTGGAAAGTTTTCACTTCCTAGATTAGAAAAGAAAAACTTTTATAGTTTAGAAAATGCGATATTGGAAAATTGAAAGTTTTTATTACCTCAAGTAAAGCGTTCAAGTCTTGTTTGTCAAGATAAACTCTTGAAAGTTCCCTCCCATCGAAATCCATTTCAGCTTTATAACGAACCAAAGAGTTTCCCATGTCAATTCCTTTGACATCATGAATGGCTCTAATCATTATATCGCTTTCAAGTTCAGCGTTAATCTTCTCTAATTGTTCTTCTTGAATTGATCGTCCCATTAAAGCAGCAACATTCGTGTAGATGATGAATGAGGCAACAGCGCCAAGCATGCATCCGACTAGAAGCGATCCAACAGCATCTGGAATCGGTGATCCAGTTACTGTTGACAAAGCCATACAAGATGCAGCAAGACCGACTGATAAAACAGCTGCAGCATCTTCAGTAAGTACAACATTTACACAAGGATCTTGTCCACGAGCAACATACTGTTTGAACGACATTCCCATAGATTTCGCTCCTTGTTTAACGCTATTAATAGCAACAACTAGAGTCGCTCCTTCAGACACTAATGATCCACCGAGAATAAAGAAGGCCCAATAAAAATCTTCAATTGGTTGTGGATGCATTAATCCAACAATTCCATGATAAAATGACAACCCCGTTCCAACGCAGAAGATTCCAACACCAGAAATTAGTGATGAAACATAACGCATATTGGAATAGCCGTAAGGATGATTCGGATCAGCAATTTGAGTTGATTTGTGGATTCCATAAGCGAGAATCAATTGATTAATTGTATCAGCTAATGAATGAATACATTCAGCAAACATACTATGCGATCCTGTGTAAATCCATGCGAAACATTTGAAGCAAAAATTTGTTGCATTAATAGCGACGGCAGTTAAGACAACTCGTCCTGAATTTCCCATAAGTCCACCAGCTTCGTGTTCAGGCACATTTGTACGTGATCCCATTTCTCGACGATAATCGCGTAGTCTTCGTTTCATTGTAAAAGCATTTTGTTGCAGTTGCTTCTTTTCAAGTTCTCGTTTTAAACATTCTTTGAGAAGATTTTCTCGCGTTCCCCAAACAGTTATGGCTTTTGCTTCGACATCTTTTCGCCAAAAAACTGTGATCGGAGGTTCTTCTTCATATGGAGAACGTCGTTTTGTCTTCGGTAGTCCTTCTAAATCTGCTGGTTTCAGAAGAAAATCTGACATCGCACGATTTGGTGTGATGAAATTCCGTTCCAGTGATGATTGCGTAAAATTAACGCGAACTCTTTTCTTTGCTAGTTCTTTATTTTTCTCAGCCAAAATCTCTTTCTCTGTAAGTTGTTTCTTTGGCTCTTCTGCTTTTGATGTGTCAGCTTTTTCTGCTGGATTTTTTTCAATCACAACATTGTCAACTTTATTGGAATCAGAAACGGTGGTACGAACAATTAAACTTCCATTCTTTGTCTTTATTTCGAATGTCTTTTCACGTAAAAGGCGGGGATCTTTTAAATCTGTTATTGATGTTGAGACTCTTTGAAACGATTGAATAATGCAATTTCTAACTTTATCGCTATTCATTAATTTAGTTTTATCAATAAAAATTGAGAATTTCCGAAGTTTTTGATGTTTCTGATGAAACTGAAAATAAAAATCCATTCATTATTTAGCTTTTCATCAATTTTAATATATTTTCTTACATTTTCTGAGCCATTTTGTAGTAAAGATGTGACAAGCCGAATGGAGCCCCGACATTTGATTAACTGCATCATTTCTTCTTCTTGTATTTTTATTTCGTTGTTAAATTTAATTTTTCAAAGCAAAAACAGTTTTGGAAATGTTTAGTTGGTAAAATTTATGAAAGCATCACAATAATATACGAGAATTGCTAATATTATTGATTAAATTGCAATGTCCACAGATTTAAGGTCTTTGTGTTACTTTATGCAATGTTATTTGCATTTAAACAGGTAAATTTAAACTGTTTACGTTTTTGCTTTCGATGAAAAGATTTTCGAGGGTTAAAATAATGATTTGGAGTTAAATATAATACAAAACCTCTCGTAATTTCTTTACTTTTTCCTATTTACTTTCGGATGAACTTGAAATTCTGGTTTTCTAAAAACGTAAACAAAAGTCGTGCAGCAAAATCGTTATCAACTTTAAAATTCGTGCGCAACTTTTATTGCCGAGACTTCAGATTTGGCGGGAAAATTTTTCAGTTTCTTATTGACTTTTCATAGACGTATAAAGAAGACTAAAAAATATATAAAATTAATTTTATTAGTGACTGAAAGCTTTAATTTTCAATGTTGCAACAATGAATTTAAACAATGACGAACCAAATTCTGATGACGAGATTTCAAATATTGAGAAAATGCTTCTTACAGCCGAGAATGTTGACGATGAAGATCAAGTGCAAGTAAAATCTGTTCCAGAAAAGTCAAAAAGAGGAAAATCGATTCTGTTTAAGACTGATGGAGCTGATTCATCAGATGATGAAGAGCAACGAGACTTTCAAAGTCAAAAATATAATGAATTTGGTCGTGACATAAATAAAAAATTAAAGGAAAAAGAAGAATTAAGGAAATATGATTCGATAAGAATTGTTCCTGATTTCGCCAGCTTAAATTCAAAACCATCAACGTCAAATGCGGTTCCACAGACATCTCAATTACCTGTTAACAATGACAATAAGAATAAACTTGAGATTATTAAAAGATTTTCAGCTGAACCTTCCACGTTTTGCGATCCTGTGTTTGGTTTAAGGATAGTACAACCGCTGGTATCGAGTGTTTTACTAAAAGAAAGGATGGAAGGGAAGATAGCAGTCACAGTACAAAGAGCTCGTTTTCATACTGAACGAGGTGACTTGTCAAACGACTGGGCCATTGCTGGCGTTTTAATTAATAAATCTCCAGTTCGGCAAACACAAAAAGGCGATTCATTTTCAATTTGGTCGATTTCGGATCTTCGTGGTGAAGTCAAAACAGTTTCTGTCTTCTTATTTCGGTCGGCACATAAAGAGCTTTGGAAGACAACGATTGGAACAGTCATCGGCATTCTTAATCCAAAAGTCATGGAGAGAAAGGATGAAAAAATTGAAGCCGCGTTGTCAGTCGACAATCATCAGAAAATTATGATTCTGGGACATTCGAAGGATTTCGGACATTGCCGAGCTAAGAAGAATAATGGCGAACCGTGTGGTGCAATAATCAACAAAACTGACTGCGATGTTTGCATCTTTCACATGAAGCGGGAGTACAGCAAAATAAGAAGATCTGAGTTTCAATCCAGTGGTCTCGGAAGAGGTTTACAGGATTTAAGAAACAAAGTGTTAGGAAAAAGTGAAGTTTTTTACGCAGGTCAATCATTTACTGCTCAAAAAGCTGCTAAAAAACCTGCAAAAATGATCAAGCAAGATCGAGAACGTCTCATGACTTTGTCAGAATATTTCACTTCTCCATATCGAGAAGGAGAATCTTCAGCATTAAGAACACCATCGACATCAAATCAAATTCAACAGCAAACTAAACGACCTGGTTCAGCAGCTTCTCTTGAATTGAAAGTCTCACAAAGAAAGAAAGATTTGGAACGTCTTAAGCTACTTCAAGGAACTGACAAACCACAATTGACGCATGTCGCCAAACTTCAGCAATCAACTTCGATTCCTGATCCACCGAAGAAAGATGACAGCTTTGTTCCAAAACTTTCCAATGATAGTTTAACGTTCAGTTTCAGTGTGCCAGTAAAGAAAAATGATTTAGCAAAGCAAAAAGCTGCTGCAATTTTAAAAAAGAAACCGCTTGAACCAAGCAATCCAAATCTCATTAAATATCGTGGAACAGACGCTGGTAAGAAGAGATTAGCTGATGAATTGATCCCTTCATTGAAGTCAAATGAAAACGGTGCGAAGAAAGCGAAGCTCGTTGACAGTGAAGAGACGCAAAGACGAAAAGAGTATTTATTGAAAATGATGAATGCAAAATCAAATCATGCGGAACTTGTAGAAGACAAAGAAACAGAGCGACGAGATAAATTCTTCGATACAATGGAAAAGAAGGAAGCAATGGAAGAACGAATGGCCAATACAACGGAGATGAAGGTTTGTTCATTAAAATTAATTAAAATTTATTATAATCAGAAGTCTTTCATTAAATTTTTCTGCTTTTCAATTCAGTGTAAAGCGGTGATTTGCAAACGTTGCAAATACATTTACTTCTCAGCAAGTGACATGTGCAAGCAAGAGAAACACGAATTGAAAGTTGTTGATGCAATGAAAAGATTTTATCAATGTGGAGACTGCAAAAATCGAACAGTTACGCTTTTCAAAATACCTCGGGATCCATGCAAAAATTGTCGATCATGCAATTGGAAGCGAACTGGAATGATGAAAGAACGTGTCGCGTATGTCGGTGAAGAGTTGAGTATTCGAGGAGACGAAGAAATGTTTATCGGAAGTTCCAACAAAGCCAATATTAATTTACTTGTTCCAGAATCTTCTCAATAAATTAAATAAAACATTTTACTTAATTGAACCAACAATTTAATTTTTATTATTTATGTTAAAAGACCAGAGAACATTAAGAAGAAGAAGAAATTAATAATGAGATGTAAAACTGTCTATGACATCTTATTAAGAATTGCGAGTTGAACAGAATTAATTTGATTCGACCATTTCTCGATTGCAATATCACGAGCTCCATGACGACTGTCTTCTTTTTCCAATTCCAGAACTTGATTCACTTGATCAATTCTCCCTTGTATTGTACTGAAGAGAAAAGAAATTTAATTAATTAGAGAAAGATAAAAGACAAATAATTTTCTTCTTACTTATCCAAGATGCAAGAAACAAGCAAACTTTCAACTTCAGCTGGCTCAATATTAAGTTCATTGCTGATAAAAGGAATTGCAATTTTTGTGTAAGGTCGAATGAGTTTTATCAGAACTTGAGTTCGAATATTCCGCAATAAATCTTCAATATGTTCACGGATGAAAGGATCGGCCATGATATTGTTTCGATTATTCCTTAAAATTGCTTCAAACTCCATGATGTCATCGTTCTGATAGCTAACAACGAGATTTGTCATTGCGAGAATCTCAGGGTCGTTTTTGTATGGTTTTGCTTCTTGTGAATCGAATGGATTAATGCCAGATTTCATCAACATGTTGGCCAGAACGAGATATTTCAAGCAGGTTGTGCGTCGAACTGAACCCGACTCATCGTAGTTCTTGAACGCTTCGAAGAAATCTGTGTGTGCTTTTTCGAATTCTCCTTCTCGTAAGTGCATTTTACCACCACACTCACGGATAACTCCCATGATTAATGGATGTGGAATAGCAGACTTGATGTGTAATGACTGCTCGTAAAGTGCTTTCAACTTCTTGTTGTTCTTCTGTACTGTGTACATTTGAATTTCCAAAGCATAAATTTCAAGAAGTTGAGTTCCTTTCTTCAAATCATCTTCACCTTCATCAGTCTGACACGACTGATGTAGTTGTTTGAGAATCTTCTGCAATTTAACGAAATCATTTCGATCAAAGTAAAGTTTTCCAAGTTTTGTGTTTGTTTTAAACCACAATCGATCATTCTTTGCATCACGTAATGCATCAAGAGTTGTCTCATAGAAATCTTGAAGCAGTTCCATCTAAAAATGATTTTTAAATTTTATAAGAAGAAACTGACTAAATTAAAATTACTTCTCACATTTTTTGATGTTGAAATGTAATCCAAAATTGAGTTGATTGATTTTTCTGAATGATTACGAGTGACGGCGCTTTTAATATATGTTAAAAGTTGCTTGTAGCGAACCATCATTTCTTTGTAGTTATTCTAAATTAAAGGTAAAGTAAAGGTAAGGACAAGCAAGTGCAAAGCTAAGAAAATGAGTTTTCTTACCAATTTAAAGTTTATTTTGATCATTTGCTTCAGAGCCTTAAAGCCCCATTCTCCCTTTTCGTTGTTCTCCAGATCAAGAACTTTTTGAAAGGACATTAGAGCTTCTTTTGGCGAATCTTCCTTTAATGCCTTGCTGTTATAGTATTGATTTTCCAGATCTACATCAGGCTCCGAGTTGCTGTCTTCCGAATATTCCTAAATTATAAATAAAATGCGCAAAAAAAAGAAAAAATGCCGATTGTTTTTGAACAATGTTATCACAAGTTTCAGTTAGTTTAAATCACCAATCCATAATCCTCCTCATCTTCGCACATGAAATCATCATCAACATCAGACATTTTCACGTAGTTAACGTTGAAAATCAATAAAAAATAAATTAGAATTTTTTTTGCAACTATTGTGGGTACGAAGTTTTATATATGAACAAGGAGTAGGAAGAATATTGAAAAGAAATGAAAAGGGGTAGAATTCTTGGACAAGTTGAAAATTGATAAACAAAAATTTACTATCGCTAAAAGTCGGCTGAAATTTCTTTTCACCTCTTCTTCTAAATATAAATTTTATAAAAATGAGTGACGAAGTGAAAAAATTCTTCACGGGCATTCTACAAAAGTAATTTAAATAAACTTACAACGAAAACACGGATAATTTATTTAAATGCTTTCTTTGTTTACATTTTCAGAGTGAATGGATTGAAGGTGATAATAATCAGCGATCGTGATGGTGTCCCTTTAATGCGATTATCAAAAGATAACAAATTTCCAGAGCTGGGAACGAAACAATCTTTTCTAGCCACATTCACAATCTCCAACGAGCAGTCGAGTAAAATGCTATTGGGAAGAAACAAGTCCATAATTTCTATGTACAAGTCAACTGTGGTAATTCATAAATATAAATCATTTCATTTGTAACATTATTATTAAAGTCTATTTCCTAATCATAGGTAATTCAAATGAATAAATATCCATTAACTATAACATTTGTTGGTTCTGAGAATTGCAATACGGGACACATCATGTCATTTGAGGATGAGTTAGATAAATATCTAGAAGATTTTAAGCTCGCAGTTGAAAATTAATACAAGATATAAATAAAAAAAGAAACCATTTATTTAATTTCTTAATTCTTATTACCTCTCAAAAATTTGTCAAAGGTTTTCACCCCCAACTGGGAAAATTTTAAATCAAAGTGCCGAAGTTGAAAGCAAACTTTAGTAACCTTTCACATATTGTTTTTTTTTATCGATGGTGTTGTACAATTTCTAGCAAATATGATGAGTAACAAATAAGAAGTGACTTTAAATAAGCTGAAATGGTTAGTAATGTTGTGTATAGTGCTTAAATCATCAAGTTATCTTCTAAAAAGTCGAATATTCAACAAAAATCTGTAATATCTGGCCGGTTCGCACCCATAGGGGAAAACCATTTTTTGTGTTGCATGTTTCGTCTTAAAATATTGAAGAAACAACCTTGTAATTAAACAACACACGATAAAATTTTTTCTAATATTATGTTAAGTTCACTATTTTAAGCATTGATAACGTTTTCTTGAGAACTACAAAGCGTTTAAAATTCGGGGACAAGAAAGAAACACAAATTTACATTTCAAATGATTTTTAATTAGGTTTCTTATTACACATTTTTTTATGTTTGGCTGTTGGGTAAATAATGATAGTCTTAAAGTGCATACAAAACGTGTTTTTATTATTTCTTTGCCATACTTGTAACAATTACAGTTTATTCAATCGAATGTGTCTGTTGCTTTAGGCTAAATAATTAAAATAAATTAATATTTTCATGAAGGAATATGAATCATAACATCTTAATTAAGCATTTCAATGAATTTTAATTATTACTTGTTTCACTAAACTTCCATAGTTGCATTTATGCATCATCAAGTTCCAAATCACTAAATTATTTTATTACTCACACAAAATGATTTACAATTTATTGTTCTATTGTTTGTCGTAAAGCTTATTGAGGTATGTCATTTGTTGATTGCAAAAAATGTTTGATTTTTGATAAAGTGTCGATTTTTTATGATGAGCTCACGTAGACTTAGTTTAAACAATTATTGATAAAAATGGGTCAAATTTACACCCGTTTATCGATTTTTTCATTTCTTCATCTTCCGAATTGCTGACTACATGCAGTCAAGCTTTCAGACGAGGTCATATAAAATTTTAATGAGTTCACGACGAGTAGTTTTTTGCTGAAATTCTTAAAAAATGGTAAAAATTTGTTTCGTTTGTCTTTTGTGGGAAATAGCTCAACATAAATCTTTATCTTTAATTAAAAAAAAAGCTTCAATAAGATAAGATTATTCGCTTTGTTGCTGGCGGCTGGTCATGCTTCATGAAGCCTCATCTAAACTAATTAGCACTTTGAATTCCAATTAAAAAACGTTTTAATATAAATCTTACTAATGAAATAGCCAATTAATTTTTTTCTTTCGATCAGCAACAAGCTCATGAATTGATTTCTTCTTGTTTCTCTTTTAGGAATATTCAACAATGAAGAAGATTTGATAAAAGAAAAACTAACAAAAGCAACACCCAACTGGACATTTATTAGCTCTCCTCCCTTTTCACTTCTACATGATTCCTGTGCCAAAATTTATGCTTTAGATTTACAAGAAGAAAAGAAGAAAGATATAAGTGAGTTTAAAAGAATAAAAGAAAGAAGTCATTGAGAGAGTTTTGAGAAAACAAGTAAACAACAGCTAGTCAAAAAGAAATTCTTAATTTGGAAGCGAGCGATAGACTTTCATCGATTGAAACGAAAGCATTCAGAAAGCGAATGAAAAAATGATAACGAACTGAAAAAAAAAGTGCGGAACAATTTTTTTATAACAAAAAGAAAATTTTAAAAGACGGAAGAGAAATATTAATTAATTAATTATAAGGTAAAGAAACTAATTTTCATAAAGAAAAAGAAATCACCAACGATGGGCAACAAACATTCGTGTTGTTCGTTCTCCAGTCCTAGTCCACCGGCTCGTAAAGCAAAAGCAAAAGATCCGCCTGTGTTCGAAGAACATTTACCAGAAGGTGAATTGTCAACGAATAATCTTCAGCACATTTCAGAACGTGAAGGTGATGATGGTGCTGATGCTGATCCATCGGTTGATCCATCAGCTGCTACACTCTTCCTTGAACGTTCGAAACAAAGTCAGGAGAATGGAATGACTAGAAAGAAATCTTCCCATCAGATTGCGCCACAAGGTGGACTCAAAAAGAGCTCAAGTTGTAGCACAATTTATCTTGATGACAGTACAGTGTCGCAGCCAAACCTTAAGAATACAGTCAAATGTGTATCGCTAGCCATTTATTATCACATTAAGAACAGACAGTCAGAACGACGCATTGACATTTTCGATGAGAGAATTCATCCATTGACACGCGATGGTGTTCCAGAAGATTACGACCGACATAATCCAGAACATCGTCAGATTTATAAATTTGTGCGGACACTTTTCAATGCCGCTCAACTCACAGCAGAATGTGCAATCATCACACTTGTCTATCTTGAGAGACTGTTGACATATGCAGAGTTGGACATTGCTCCATGCAATTGGAAAAGAATTGTTCTTGGTGCAATTTTATTAGCAAGTAAAGTGTGGGATGATCAAGCTGTATGGAATGTTGATTATTGTCAGATCTTAAAAGACATCACTGTCGAGGATATGAACGAGTTAGAGCGTCAATTTCTCGAGATGCTTCAATTTAACATAAATGTGCCGTCTTCTGTGTATGCAAAGTACTATTTTGATCTGAGATCGCTGGCTGAGCAAAATGATTTGTCATTTCCAACGGAACCGCTTTCAAAAGAGCGCGCTCAAAAGCTTGAAGCGATGTCGCGGGTAATGCAGGATAAATTCACAGCTGAAGCTTTGAAAAATGGTATGAAGAAATGGTCGTCATTGGATAATATAAAAGACTCGGCACCACGAAGAAGTGTTGCGATTTTATCATGATTATTTAGCTTTTCATTGAATTTCAAACTTATTTTATGTCATGTGAATGTAAAGTCGCGAAAATCTTAAAATTGAAATTAATTAAGACGACTTTTCTTTTAAAAATCCTTTAACTTCTGTAATTCATAAGAAGAAATATTTTCCATGAATTTAATTTACCTTTCAGATTAAAGCATTTGTTTTTTTTTATTGGAGAAGGAAGAAATGAGATGGAAAACATTAATTTGTGAATAAACTGATCCAATTTTAAATAAACTTTTTTTTATTAATCTACTTCATTTCAGGCATTAATTTTTGACAAATAATTTCAATAATTTCAAAAGACAAAATGAAAAGCTTTTGCATTATCATCGTCGTCATCATTATTTTAATGTAATAAACAAATAAAATTGGTTGAACATTTGATTCAAAGTTGACACTAGATAATGAATGAATCGATCGTCGTTGCCAGAATGATTGATGGATTGAAAAAGCCTCGTAAGCATCTAAGAAAAAGTTTCCCATCAATAAAAGAGTTTCATGGTGAAAATCTTTTGATCTCAATGTTGGCAGAGTTTGTTAAATTGCATTTGATGTCTGGTTATGATAAATTTTGACACTAGAGAATAATTTGAGTGATTTCAATCTGTCTGTTTAAACATTGAATATTTGAATTGTTTTCTCAATTTCAGATATCAATGAAACTCAATTTAACTTCAAATGGTAAAAACTCAAGTTTTGCTTTAATGCTGAAACACATGGAAGAAGTTAAATCATTTTCCCATTCAAGATGATGTCGAATGTAGTTTATTTGTCTTAAATAAATAAAATTGTTTTACTTATTTATAGAAGAATAGAAAAGTTTACGTGACAAACATAAAGGGAATGCAATTTAATCAAAAATAAAGCTCCCTTGCGTGAAATGAAAGGACAAAGTGGATTGACTTTCAATATGTCTTAAAGCGAACGGCAGGGATGAAAATGAAACGAGTTAAAACTCATCACCTTTTTACGAATTAAACACAAAAGAAAACCTACATAATTGATACATGTAAGTTTCAATTTAGAAAACTGATAAGTTGTCACGTAATAAGAAGCAAAGGAATGAAAAAATCTTGAGATGTGGTCATTAAATGTCTTGATGTTGGAAACTTCCTAATTATCTCAAAAATTGTTGTCTTGTGCTGCAATTTCTCATACAATCGCTTCAGTGGGTGTGGTGGTGCAATAGGAGAGATTTTTCCATGCTTCCATTTCAATTTTATTGAAGAGTCATGTCGTCTAAAGTCGATTGTCTTGTTAATTTAATTTCATCAGCAAACTTGAAGATATCTGCACATAATAACAGACAAACGACATCGAATGAAGCATAAATAACAAAATGAAATGAAACAGCTGACAATCTTAAAAATTATTTAAAAAAAAGTTTCCAGCTTTCATCAAGTTATTGATTTATTTGATAAAATGAAATTCCTAAAGGCGATACTGAAAGCCAAATTAGGTCATAATAAAAGTCATTTTCAATTTCATTTAAAATATCGATTTCAATTATTCAATGTTTAAAGCGACCGCAACTCAGATTTCAATTTGATATCTGGTAACGAATAAATCGTGGAATAAAATATAAAATTGAAACAACATTTACTTCTTTTATTTCTTTTGTTTTTTTATTTTAAGATTTATTGATTCTTTTTCATTCTTGGAAAATAGTCTATAATATTTACAGACAAAATAGAGATTTTTCACTCCGTCATTTTGTAAGAGTGTTAGCTAACAATTTATTTATTCAATTTTATTAGATCATGTTCCATTCGCTGTGAGTTTGTTTGTTGTTTCTATAGCTGATAAGCTTTAGAGATATTAGCAGATAGTAGAAAGAAGATGGAAAAGAGAGAAAAGTATTAAGATCAAATGCACTTTTGTCTACTCATACCAATGAAGCCAATAATATTGACTTTTGCATACTGCATAAGATATATTTATACATAGTTGAGAACATCTTCCCAAGCATTAAGTATTATGTTTAAAGTTACTACATATTTCAAGAAAATATCAGTTCATTTATTTCATCTTTTCGCTTGAGCCAGAGAATGTCTTTCTCATCAATCTTCATTATATTATTTTACATTGTTTCATAGTTTTTATTTTAATTTTTCTTCTAATTATGATGCTCACGATGTTAAAAATTTTCTTTATTTTTCATTTTACATGAGGGAAACCCCAAGAAATTTGAAAATGTTTGAAAACTATTAAGACAACTTTCTTCCTTCGAAAGATGTTATTAATCATGATTTACCCCGAGCGGCACAAACGAACCATGTGGCACCGTGGGGGTGACCTATCGGCAATTGTCAATTTATTTTAGCCTTATGGCAGACATATGCCAGATTTGTGAGAGACATTGCCGTGTGTGCCGCTCGGGTACTTAGATAGATTCATAAATTTAGTTTTCTTTAAAATTTCTCTTAAGTATCCTTGTGCAGTAAATCTTTAGTTAGCGAGAAAAAATATAAAAGAAAAAATTCTTTTTGATTCTTTCTCAATTTATATGTTCATAGTATCTCAAAAGTTGAGTTGATATAAGTGTTCAATCTAATGTGGATACCAAACCTTCATGCAGATTTGTCAATATATGTCAGTGTGATAAAAATAATTTGCATCCATAAATGTTTTATTCATAAAAGTTTTCTTTGTAAGTTCTTCGGATTATGCTAAATATAGAAATTGTTTCTCGTCTACATTAAACATGTTAGAAAGATTTATTATTATTTGTGTCATTCTAAACTCTTTTACGGCATCATCGAAACTACATAAAGTCTATGCTGTTGTCAGTTTTCTAAAAATAAGTTTTCAATTTTCTTCTAAATTTATCTGATTCCAGCTCAGATTTTATGCTTCAAACTTTGCAATGTACATTTTAATTTAACTAAACTTTACTTGTTTGTAAATGCATTTGACCTCTGTTACTGTCTACATTATTCCATTACGCCACTTCTTTTACTTAACAGCATTAAGATACGATGAAGATTTTGTGTAAATATTATTTAATTTTCAATTTTAAAATATAATTTAATTAATTTAAGTTTAATTTTTCTAGACGTCATGAGATTTCAGAATTCGAGATACGTTCAAATGTCACACAAAAAATATAGAGCGTCATCATCACTCAAATCTGATTTCGAGAGTAAGATCATGAAGTTGGATTGAAACAACTGTTACTTATTTACATAGATGGATTAAATTTAAATATTTTACAAAATTTCACCTTCACTTTTGTGAATTTTAATTCCATCAGAATGGAGAAGTTTCTACAGCTAAATTAATTTACTTCTTCCAATTAAAATGTTTCCCTCGTTCACGTCACATGAATCATGGTCTTCTGAAACTCTCTTACTCAGTGTTTTCTTAATCTCATTACATATTCAGTGATTATAATTTTTGCTTCATCTTAAACATCTTGATTGTTGCGTTACTCATTTAAGTATTTATTTATTCATGATATTATTAAGTGATATCATGCCTTCATTATTCTTTTCCTTAAGTAATAAGATTAATTAATTAGTTTAAATATATTTTTCAGTTGATTAAACTTTCATCATTGTTACTATCTTAATAAAGCTATGATCCCAATTTCAGCTGAATAGTTACCAAAAAAGTTTTAAGCCTTCTCGCATTGCTCAAGATAATTTTAATCATCAAAAACATTTTTTTCATGGTCAAGTTTTTCTTTAATTTTTTTATAATTTCGCCTTGTTTTGTTTTTTCAATATGTTTTCAATTATATGCACTTATTTAGTTTCAATGTCTTGATATAAAATTTATCTCAAATTTTCCTAATTTTCTATTTCAAATGTAGATATTAAATTTAAACTTTTTTTATCTTGTTTTCAATAAGATGAACGAAAACCGAAATATTTTCGAATAATTTTAAAGGAAAATTAATTGATGATGGAGATTATTGAAATATCTGAGAATTGAGAATGCATTTTCGTTCATTAATGGAAAAATTTCTTAACTCTAGAGTGCTTCATTTATCTTCAGAATTTATCCACTAATGACCATAAGAGTTGTTGATAGAAAAAACGCTTGATTTATCAAACGTGAGCAATGTCTTTAAAGCTTAAATCAGCTGGTCCCAAATCAGTGTTGAAAAAACGTTGTTTAGAAATAAGATTAAAAAGTTTCACTTAAATTCAACAACATTTATATTTATACAAACTCAAATGTTTATTTTTATTGAACGACAAAAAACGGGGATAAAAAATAAGTAGAGAAAACTTTCACACAAATTTTCATCTCGAATACCTAATATTTTTATGTTTATGTTTCCCTAAGTTGAAAGACTTCAAAAGTGATGTCAGTTTGGTAGTAAAGAAACTAAAATAAAGTTCCATTGTGCTGTTTTCTCGACTTCAAAGTTCAATGTTATCTCATGGCTGATAAGAATATTAACATTGAAATAAGTGACAAAACTTTAAAAGCTTTCATTTTAAGAAAGTAATATTTCGGATTTTTACTCCGCTTTTCCCTTCATGCTCATGCTTCTAGCAACATAGTAACATGCATTCCATGTTAAGAGTTTAGTTCGCTCAATAGATACAAGCATCATGTGACATGGACAACATCTATACGGTATTTAAATTTCAGAAATTCATAAACTGTTTTTCCCTTTCATGTGACACGAAAAGGAATTAATGACGAAAACATACAAAAGTTTGTAGCAATACTTTTTGATATTCATTTCGGAACTGATAATTAAATCGGGCTTAAAATCAGTACCACACCGGTAAATAAATGTTTTAAATACTTTAATCTTCTTTATTTTCGGTCACGCAACGGACTTTTAAAGCTTCGTCATAATTTAAAAAATCATTTTCATGCTGGAATTAAAGAGCAAAAGTTGTAAGTAGATATTACATGCATAAGCAAAGCCTACCTAGGTAGGTTTACAGACGCCTATGTTCGGCTTCATATCAAATTAAAATTTAAAGCTTTTCCAATTCTCATTTGTAATCTCGTCTAGTCTGAATCAGCACCTTAATTCTGTAGGCTTCTGTTTTTGTTGCTTATATGTCGAGGTATTAAGATGGCAAAGTGGAAAATCTTATGGAAATTGAAATATAATCTTAGGAGGCATAGCACATTTCGTTTGTATAGCAACCTGCAAGGACATAATTACTTTGAATAACCAACCATGTTGCTAGCAATTTATGTCTATGTATGTATGATTATAAATATGTGACTCAACCTCATTCTACATTCAAGTGAAATTAGATTTCATTTAGCTCTTCTTATCGTGTATGCTCCATTTAGACATAGATGGAAGAAAATCTTCATGTCACTACTCTGTATGTAGGTTATAAAAGAATTTAATATTTCCCCACTCTCATTATTATTAACAGGAATCTTCAAGGAAACATTCATTGTCGCTCGTATTTCTAATTATATGTTGTATTAAAGATGCATGTAGAATTGTCGTATGTTTTCCTTGTGGCTGAGCTGGAAAATATTTATAACTGTCAGGCTTTTAATCAACTTAAAAGAGTTTCATATAATTCTAAATCTTGAATTTATTTCAACATGAAATTCAATCGGAAGTTGTAAGAGTTTCTTGTGAAAATGTTGAAAATTTTCATTTTCTCAGCGATAGAAAAAATTTTAGAATTTCTCTTGAAGAAAATTAATTTTCTTTTAAATAAAGTCCTTAAACGTTTCAATCGGAAAGTTTAACATTTTTTTCATTGCAAAATGCTATGAAATTTATTTTTCTGCAGCATAAGTTCGTGCCAAATGAAGAACGACATTCATAGCCTTAAGTGAGTCACATTTTTCTACATATTTGAATTGAATATTTTTAAATTGTTCATTGAAATTTTAAAATGATGTCTTATAGAAGGATTTATAGAATTCTATTTCTTTATTCTGAAAGCATTCATGGTAGATAACCTCATTACGTCGTTCGCTCTTAGCATAACATGAAAAAGAATCTCAACATAAGATGAATCTCAGGTAGTAAAGTTGAAAAGTTTTCACAAGAAAAGCTTTTAAGAAAGCAAGAAAAAAGGTAACAAATTTGAAGAGTCCAGAAGAACTTGACGTTAATTCTTGTTGAGCAATTCCTGTCACGTTTCATCAAATTCTTTTGAAAAGGTTGTAGAAAAAAACAGATCAAGCAATTATTTAATTAATTTGTGTGCCTTTTTATTCAATTTGATTTTTTCTTGTGATTTCTGACAATCCCTGTTTAACAAAATTTATTTAAATTAGGCATTTGAGGGATGGAAGAGTCTTTAAACATTAAAACTTTTGATAATTAACACGAAAATTAGAAAGTTGAAGTTGTTAAAGCAAGGAAAGAAAATCAATTACGTGTTTGCTTATGCCCGAATTTTACAGCCAACACGTGAATTCCTTTCGTTAATTATTTATTCACGATCTTCCGTTTAGAATTTGTTTCTCAAGTGGTTTACTCTTTTAGAAAGCTCGGTTTCGGCAGACATAAAATGTTTACTATGTAAAGGAAGGAATAAAGAAACCGGAAGTGAACAAAAGTCCCAAATATAATGAGGTTTTTGAACTTTCTGTTCCTTTTTTTTCTTATTCGTCAGACTTTCAGCAAAAGCGCGAATGCTGCTATCAAAACATTTGATTTTTAGTTTGAAGTTGCAGATTTATTTTTTTATGAAATAAGAAATTCGAGAACACTTAAAAGCACTTGCTTGCCATTTGAATTGATTTGGAAAATTTGCATCATTTTGTCAGATCAATGACATAAAGACATCAAAAGGAAGAAAGATTTTGTGAATTTAGAAGTTCCATCTGTTGATGACGGCGTCTTTTTTAAGTGCAAAGCTTTCAATTGTTCATAAACACTTTGATGTCATTCAATGACTTACACACGATCAAAACTTGTCACGGAATTGACAAACGAGATGGAATAAATGAAATGAATTTTGAATGATGCAAAACGAACAAATCCATAACACGTTTCATTATTAAGAGAAAATATTTCAAATAAGTACGCTGATCACAAACACAATGTCGAAAGCATCAAATTGATGTTTCGTGTTTTGTTGTGCAACTTCTTCAGCCATTAACAATGAATAATAGATTTTAAAGCTTATATTTGCGGAAGGGGGTTGGAAAGAATCTCTCTCTGATATTGTTATGAAAGAATGTTTGAATCTCAAAAGACGATTTCATAAAAGGAAAAAAGTAGGAAAAAAGAAATCAATAAGAAGGATTTATTGTTGAGAGAGAAAAATATTCACAAAAGTAAAAAGACCTTCAAAGAATCTTCTTCAATTTTTTCATCCAATTTGAGTCGAACGAAATTTCTTCAATTATTTACTTTCGTCATGCAATGCTTTCAAGCTTTAAAAAGAGCTTTTTAAGCGATATTAACACTTTTGATGTTTTCTTTTGTCATTTTTCGTAAATTACCAAATCATTTAAAAGCTCGAATCTTCATCACTTAAAATGCAATTCACAATTGGATTACATTCTGGTTTCACTAAGTAATTGTCCGATAATTTAGCTTTAATTTTCATTAAGTGCGATTGATTTGACGCTTTTGTATTTCGATAATCAAACTTATTAAAATAAATAAAATTGTGATTAAAATTCTTAATTCATTCACACATTTCAAATTTATCCATTCAGATAATCATTAAACAAAACATAACAACATAAAATGAAGAAAATATAACAAGTCACTAAATAGAATTTACATGTTTTCAATAAATTATTAACAATTCAATTATTGATGTCCAACATTAATGTTGTTACTTATTAAAGCGTTTGTAAAACATAAAATTCCAACTTGGTTTATTACTCTTCAACTTTCGTCTCCACCGCCGGTATTTCCAAGCTCTTTTTCTCGTTTTCTTGTTCGGCTGCGGCAAGAGCCCTAGCTTCAGCGTCTATTTATAGAAGGAGTAGAAGGAAAAAAGTTTCAGTGAAATTACGTCTTATTGAGTTTATCAAAGGTAAGGTGTATAAAGACTATGGCTTACCTTTTACCGCTTGCTCCTTCCATATCTTTTTGTTCTCTAGGAGACACGTTACCCAAGGCTTCTTGATCTTAAACCTCGTCGGCTTTTCTACATCGCCACTCATTGGTTTGTCATCTTTCTTCTCACAAACTATTGCTTCACTTGACGCCTCCTTGGGCACGTTGAGAGTATTTGCCGCCACTTCGTCGTTACTCGAAGATGAGATGGCTTTATTACTTAAACTATTATTGTTATTACTGTTGGCTATCGGTGCAATTGGTGCTAATATAATTTCCAGCATGTCCGAACAAACAGCCATGCTCGGCTCAACAATAAATTCTATAAAACCGATTTGCGATTCGGCTACTAAAGTATTATTGCGATCACAAAGCGGACTGAATGGCAGACCTAGTTCTCGTTCCAAGTCGCCTTGACGGAAAAACTCTTCAAGTAATAACATCGTCCATTTATGATGCAAATCCCATTTCTTGGCCGGATGTGAAATGTCACAACAATGCAAGACTAGTGATAGGGCCTTTGATTTATCCACGCTCGGCTCCGCCAATGTCAAAAGATTTTTCATATTCTTCAATTGTTGAAAATGAAAGGACATGTCAGTTGCAAGCACCATATCGATTATTAGAGTTCGTAGTTCTCTATATTCATCACGTGATAGATTTTGAAGTATATTACAGTCATCGTCTTTGAGGACGCGAAAGGCCGCACTTATATGATGATTTTCCAAAACAGCACGATCATTATAGAGCATCGCCGTGTCAGAGCCTGATTGGACATGAAAGTTGTTTGTCGTACCCGTATGCTCATAATCGTGTATAAGAGCAGCGACAAGTGTTGCAAAAATTTCCAAGTCTGTAAGCCAATGCATCAAGCCCGTTTGACATAGAACATGATGAACAGTTTGAGCAACATCTGCTGCATGCAAATTATTGTGATAAGGATTACGAAAACGGCAATATCCTGAAAAATGAAGAGAATTCTTTTTTAATAAATAAATAAAAGAAACAATGACAAACTGACAGCCATTTTTATTTCTTTAATTTTAAAATTTTCAAGGAACAACAATGGAGAAAAATTCTTGAAATAAGTGCAAGGATTAGTCACGAATAACTTGGAATTTATTGAGTTTTAGTTTAATGTTTCATGTTTTTTGAGCATAAATATTTATGCATGCAAGAATTAAATTGTTTGCATTCAAATTGGCTTCTATTTAAAGCTAGAAACTTCCTGACTGAAAATCGAAGATTGTTGAGTTTCATAGAATTTTTGAATTAAAAATTTTTCATAGCAATTAAAAGTTTTTACGTCATAGTCTGTTGTTAGCTTGACAGATATCTCCAGTGTCAATTGTTGACATTTTACTTTCTTCTCTTATTCAATCGTATCATTGTGCAACGAAGCAGCTTAAATTTTTGTTTAAAAATAGGTAGAACATTCCTGGAAATGCAAAGGTTTTCCAAATCGATGTCAGAAAAACAAGTCTTTGTTGTTAAGATACTCCGAAATAGAATTTGAAGGATAAGTATAACACTCGTGTAGGTTTTTGATATTCTATAACAACCTTTTTCGTTTCTAGAGTTATTATAATAATGAATCTTACCTTCTTCGATTCGTGACAAAAATGTTTCAAGCGTTGCTGACGGCACTTTAAATTTATGAATCATACCATAACGATTGAGTAGATCGTAACCAATGTATTTAACAGGCATACAATTTCCCGAGTCAGCTAATGCAAATACATCAAAAGACCACTCGTCCAGGTGCTGTAGAAGGATAAAAAAACATCAACAAATTCAGAATTATGGTAAATTGAAACTTCTTTTTCCGTGTGATATTATCAAAGCGGATAAACATTTTGTAAATTAAATAAAGGAATTGTCGAGGCATAAGAAAGTTCATGAAGTGAAAAATAAAATTTAACTTTTGAAAGTTTGCTCAGTTTAACATATAAAAAGCAGAGAAAGCAAATAAGAAGTCTACACCATTCTTTTCTTGTTTATCTTTCTTTCCGTTTTGTACTCATTTCGAACATGCTTGAGATCAAAAAATTTTAAGAGTCCCAAAGCATTTATAATGCTTCGCTTTGTAAAGCTTCAGCGGAAATGTTTTCACTTTAAAAACTTTGTGAGCTTCTCATTCAAGAACTGAACTTTTGGGATTGTATGTAAAATTAAAAAGCATAAGAATTTACCTTTAGGACTTTAACAACCTCTGGAGGGAACTGCATAAGAGCTGTACTTGATACACGGCGATAAATGCGATCGACAAAAATGCCAGCTCGTATTGCATGAGCAACCGAACGGAATTTTGGTTTTTCATCGCTCTTCTTGCGAGTCGTTGCAAGTTGGCGGGTGAAAGTCGATGCAAGCCACTCTCGAACTTCTGGCGGCACAGCGTCGGGTTGCACTTCTGATAGCTCATCGTCTTCGTCTGCCAAGCGTCTAGTGTTTCAATGTTAAATTGAAAAGAAGAACGAGAAGAACAAAACGAGAAAAAAGAGGGGAAAATATTAGCAAACATTCTCAGTGATTAATATTCGTGGTAATAATCAAAACGAAAAGAAATCTACAAATGCAAAATGTGTTATACATTACGTTCATAAATGTTGTAAAACTATGTTTTGTTAGTACACAGCAAATAGAACCAACTCGATTCTAAACTTACTTCACGTGGAAAACATTTTGAAATGTTTCTTTTTCATTTTTAAAGCTTTTGTGATTAATCTTCTAAAAAGCTTTTACTAATTTATTTCTTCAACTATCAACATGAGAAAAGTGTACGGAAGAAACTCTTGAAAGTTAATTATGATTATAAAAGCTTTCGACTTTGACTGTAAGTATGAAGTGGTCGTTCATCTTCTACTTTTAACATGTTCAAAGGCGACTTTTTTATGCAAAATGTTTATGTCGTTGAATTAATTTTAACATGACTCGACCGATTTCTTTGTTTTCCGTTCCATTCCATTCATGCACATAATAATTTGCAGGTTAATTGTTCTTTTGTTGAAAGTCTTTGAAAGTTTTAAATTTCAGTTTTACTGCACACAACTTTTTTTTTCTTCATTCCACGATAGAGAAGGTAATTTAATGAACATAATTTCATTAAATCTGCGGGGAAAAGTCAATTATGTCGTTTTTTCTATTTTCCAGATGCATTAAAAAAAAGAATGTTTCAAATGACAAACTGAATATCCTCTTGTTAAACATTCCATTCAATATTCAGGATGATCTCGCTTTAATCCATTTTTCTATCTCCAACACTTCTTAGGTAATAAAAAATTAATCTTAAAAAACTTTATTACTAAATATAAAGTGAAAGCATTTTATGACTGAAGGGACTTTGAATTCATCTTGAAGATAAATATTTTTATTCGTATTCATTCTGGTAAGGAAGATTATCTTCAATATGTGTGACGTCAATTATGAAATTTTATCTTATGTAAGATTTATGAGGGTTTAAGCAATGTTTTCATGACATTGAGTGGAGACGTAATTATCTCTTATTGTTATACCGTGATATTCATTAAATGCTTTTTCATCCTTTGCTGTTTAATTATTAAAATTTCATGATTTGCAAGACATAAATTACGTAGGGAAAGCTTTTCTTCGAAAAGACAAAAACTTTTATTCAAATAAAACTCTTACTTTAAGCAAGTGCAAAGCACCTCAACTATCATCTAAGTTTTGTTGAAAAGCAAGCGAAACTTTTTGTCGCTTCCCTTTGCTCAACATACAAAGTTGAAAACTCGTATAAAGCGTTTTTATCATGATGACTGTCGACTATCTTTATATCATTGTAATAAAAATATCCACTAGAGTAATCGCAAGGGACAAATTAAATGTATTTCAAGCAATTGCACAACTTTAAGCACAATTATCTCATTCCGAACGTAAGAGTTGACGATTTTGCGGAAACAGCTGGAGTGTAAAAGCCGTTCAGCTTTTATTCCTCCGTTTCTATTAATTATCCCTTAGTGTGAAATTTGTTCAACTTTAGTGAAGTGTTCTCTTTTTCCATGTTAAGTTTACCTTCTAGTTATTTTTTATTTTGTTTACCGAAAACCTTATTTTGACGTTGAGAGATGTCGGAAGCGGATCTGTGTATAATGACATAAAATTGAATGTATTTGAAGTTCAACCTGTGCCTTTGTAAGATTGCTTAAGCGTGGCACGAAAGAAATAATAATCGATAAACGAGTAATGTGTTGACAAAACAATTTATATCAGTAAGACAAACGCTTATTTATTTACTTCCTTTCTCCCTCAATTTATTCTTGTTATAAAAAATATTTAGGCCAAAAATAGAATCAATTTGGATCGAATTTCTTCGATATGCTTTTTGCTTTTGAATTTGTTAAAGCATATGATTATGACAAAAGATATGATGAACATACTTTAGTTCTCCTCCTGACGATTTAATTTTGATGAAAGAAATTGAACGAACAATAGAAGTCGTTAATGAAATTAAACTCATTTCTTTTTATTTGCTAAAGTCGTGTGTTATTATTTCTCTCTCGTTTCCATAAATGATAATGACGAGAAGAATAAACGTGTACATGAAGATTGCCTCGCATTGTCGCAGTTGTTGCTACGTACCAGCTCAAGGACATCTAAGGAGAAATCTTATTCAAACAGTAAAATCAAGACTGAAGTCTTCGCTTTGCGGTAAGTTTGTTCTTCTGATATGCTTCTTAATTATTCACACATAAACTTCAGCTAAATTGCATTGTTCACGTTTGGCTTCGATGGCACAGTAGTTTAATGCAATAAAAATTCGTGTGTAATTGTTAAAGAGAGAAAATCTGATGCAAATGTACCTTAATAAAAGCGACGCAGTGAAAGCTTAGAAAATGAAGTTTAACGAGCCAAGAGAAAGTGATGACAAAGGTTAATTAACAATTCTGCGAATTCTATAAACAAATCCAAAAAAATTTCTTTCGAATTCTCCGAAAATTCTCGATGCCGGAAGCTTATTGGTTTATTTTTATTCACCAGCAGATTTTTCGTCACTAATTGAATTTATTCTTTATCACTTTGTCATGGAAATAACTCCACGCTCTTGTGTCTAATTGCTTTTCACTTCAAAGAACAATCTCAATGTAAAAAATTGTGTGAATTAACATCAAACTTATTAAAAGTATAACAACAAAAATCGGGGGGAGGTTTCCATAATGCCTGCTAATGAAAGTCTGTTGAAAATTTTAATTTAAATACATTTTGCTTCTCTTTTATTCAGCGATTGTTTGGTTTCGCATTTTTCCGGAGAGAATTTATTTTTAATTTGTATTTTTAAAAAGTAAACTGTTTGAATACAGAATGAAAAATGTTTTTCAATGTTTGATTGAAACGATGGCAACTCACTCATTGCTGCTTGAATCGTTGATAGAAACAAAGATTCTTTAATTAACTACTTACAATTAGATTTTTTTTGTATCAAATGTTCTGTGAAATTTAATTAATTTTGTTATGAAGTGAAGCGTTGAATTTAGATGAAATGTTACGAGCCTCGAATCAGATCGGAAAATCACTTTTTAATCAAGTAGAGTGCGCTTTTATATTATGATCCATTCGCTCGAGCATCAACTACATTAAGTTTCATTAACGCACTTTCCCTAAGGGCTTCTACTCGTACCATAATATGCATGACGAGAGAATTTGTTGACACTCCTCCAACATCAGAAAAACGTAAACGAATAAAACAAGACGTAAAATGTATTAAAATGATGTAACAGATTCGAGGTTGAGAAATGAAATAAAATACGAACATAAAGCAAGCATTTTATAAGCAATCAGCCTTCAAATCTGTCTTGAAATCCTAAAAGTACAAAAACAGAACGTTATAAGGATCAAAACGAACTCTTGTCATGAAAAATTCTTGAATCTTTTGAAACAGAAATATTTCACGTATTCAAATTGTATGTTGGCTGTCATGAAATATGATTTTCCAGGAAAATAATCCAATATTTCTCAGAAATATTATGAAAAGCAGAAGAATATTCTTGCATATAAGTCATTGAGTTATGTATTTATACGCTTCTTGAACTTACTTCTTAAATCCATTTAGTTTAATCCACAAGAAGTAATCGAAATTTGTTGCTAATCGAATTAATGCAAGTAGAATTGTTTAAATATTACAGACTGAAGCATTTCATATTTATTTGTGAGAACAAGGACGGTGAGAAAAATGCATAGCAAGGAAAAAGTGCTTTTTCCACTACGAAACTTCTTTAAATATTCATAAATGCCAAAAATTTTGCTTTTTCTTTGTTGTTTTGAAAAGCAAGAACATTCATGATTTTGTGTCAGTTTCCTCGTGGTAGATGAAATGATATTACAAACATAAATGTTCCAATTTGCATTCATTTTTTAAAACGAGGTTACTGTGTAGTGACTTGACATTAAAAACACGAAACATCAACATTTTTAATTATAATTATTCTCAATTGATGCTATCGGAATTCAATTATTATTGAAATTGTAAAATATTGCAAGTATTGTGAAAAACATTAATTTTAACGATGATTACCTATTGTTAAAGCGGTACCTGATAAGAAATTGAACTAAATCGACGGCAATTGAACGATATTGCGAATTTCCCCGCGAATAAAGCATTCGTTTAGTATTATTTTCCTGAACCATTTCACAATAATTGAAATTCTTTATCACTTGATATTTATTGACTTCACAAAGATCTTTTCTTGTTTTTAATAAAAGATCTTTTATCCTACAGAACTTTATAAAAAGGTTCTTATAGAAAGACTATCACCGAACGAATGCCATCTTTTGTTTATATGCTACCAAATTACTGGATATCGTGTACTAATGACAAAGCTTTTGTCATTTCATTTCCATTATTTACAAATGAAAGTATCAATACGACTGTCAAACAACGGAAGTGGGAAGCATAGTAAACTGCTTATAAGTTATAACGAACAATTCGATACTTTTTCTTTACAAATATCCACCCACGCAGACTGACTTCCTTTTCAATTACTTTTGTCTTTCCTGAATATTTTTTATGTTTACATAGCTTATATTTCTGTCGCGATGATGATGAAGATATTTAAAAGCATGTCGCACGTGAACTCAAAAAGTCAATTCAATTCCTTAATGTCACTTCTCTAGTGGTCAATGTATCTTAATTAAAATTTCACTAAGCAACAATGGCGCGTGTAAAATAATTTTTCACTTTCCTTGAAACATTCGTTTCTTTGACTTAGTTTCATTGCCTTAATCCGCAAAACTTTTTCCATTTAATCATTTTTAATGTTATTTTCTTCTTATTTCCCTGCCTTTAATTTTTGATGAGAGAATAAATGGTTTTTAGCAACTTAAGGCAGTTGTCAGGGCTGCTTATAGAGGATGTGATTATTTATTACGCTTTTTAACGACGTTTAAGATTTCGGAGATATAAAAGTCTTTTGATCTCATTAAAGCATATAAAAGATTGTTCTTATCTCAAAATAATATCCTCTAATCTTTACAGAAAATGTTTTTCTTTCTGAATATCGCAACATAAACAAGAAAGCTCAAGAATTAAAGAAAGTGAATTGAATGATTTCTCCACGTGTTGAAGTTAAGCCAAACTATTTTATAATTTACGAAAAGCTTTCAATTAATAATCTAAATTTGAATGCCGTCTACAAATAAAGTGCTTTCTATCATAACTTCCTGAGAATAATAAATGTTGTATACCTAACACAAACAGAAGATAGTAAGATAGTAAAAACACACCTATCGTTAAGGGACGGTAGAGAGTGATGCTTTCGTTGCAATGTTCTAAAATGGCTTAAAGAAATAATTTATTTAAACAAAGTTCTCTACTAAGACTAAATAAATAGGAAGAAAAGAGAAGAAGAAGAAAGATCGTAAGATACAGAAATGATTCCCAGGGTGAACTTTGACCATGCATGAAATATTGCGACTTGTTCGCTTCAAGCATCAACACATCTGTAAAGAAAGGTTCGCTACGTGCCAACAATTCTACTTTGTGAAAGATTTTTCCTAAAC
Source organism: Clunio marinus (assembly GCA_900005825.1). Lineage (NCBI taxonomy): Eukaryota > Metazoa > Arthropoda > Insecta > Diptera > Chironomidae > Clunio > Clunio marinus. The sequence goes on from CVRI01000054.1 coordinate 2,916,443, forward strand.
AATTTAAAATCGAAACGTTTTTCCCCAGAAGAATGACTAAAATACCTTCGAAACTTTTCTAAGCTCTTTATAAACATCCCGCATAAAATTTTAGAAAAAAAAGAATATTTCGTCTTCTATTGTGAATGATAAAGTAGTTCAACCTCATTACTCTTTTCAAAAGAATGTGGAAAAGAGATGCTAATTAATTTATGTACATAAAAAGCGACAACACAAAAAATTAGAATTCAAAAAAAAGAAAATGAACCTTTTCCAATGAATATAAAAAAAAAGAAAAACATTTTCTTCGTCGCTTTACATTTCAAAGTCACAGGGAAAAAAGTTTCCTTTTGTCTGTAGACATGACTTCATTACAAACCATGAAATTTGCTCTTGTTTTCGCTTCATTTTTTTTTGCTTTATGTTTTATAGCAACATAACGAAAGAGATTTTTATGTTACCGACAAAAATTATGTGCATGAACAGTTACAATTTACAAATGTTTAATTTACAAGGTCGAAGTGCCTTGTGCCAACTAAATGTACCGTAAATTCTATAATAATTCTATGGATAATCATGTTAATGTCAACAGCTTATTAGAAAGGTCATCAAGTTTTGGTTATTTAGGTTATTCACAAACGAAAGTAAAAAATGTTGTCTAAAAAATGTATTTAAGATTGAATAAGTAAAGGTAATAACTTTTTCTGTGACGAAGAACGTGCCCATACTGGCTGCCGTAATCGACGACGCTGTATGAAGCTTTTTCCAACAGCATTCTTTCCATCTGGTAGTCCCGTAGGACCACTATGAGTTTGAGGTGTTGATGGCACTCCTCGTCTATGTTCTGTGACTGCTATGCTGTTACTTTTCTTAAGTTTATTATGGCCATCCCTTTCAGAAGGTTCAGTTGATAATCTGCTTCCATCATCACTAAATTATATACATGAACATTGTGTTATGATCTTAATTTCTGTCAATTTCTTATTTTATATTTTGAATTATTTTAAAAATGTGATAATCTAAACAACATTAAGTGCCTTGACTTGATTATTTTGTGAGATATATTTGAAGGACTTGAAAGTTTTATTTTATACTTCGATGTGCATCGTTTCGTTTCTAAATCTTCATTTCTTTTATTTTATTCAAACACTTCACCAACCCACATAAGATGAAAAGCACTAAATAGAAATCTTTGCTGAGTTCCAATAAATTTTAAATGATGTGATAAGTTTACCAATAAAACATTGTTTGATTCAGCGCTTTCCTCAACAAAAACTTCATTTTGAAGATTTTATAGAAGCAATTTAAAGTTGAACAACGTAAAGATGCTCCAAGCTATGAAAATCCATTTGAGACGTGGAAACTTATTTTAAGATGAAAATTTATGACAGTCACGAGGCATGCTGCTGATTTTTTTTTGCTTTTTCTGTTGTTTATGATAGAAAAGGATGCGGCATATCGTGGTAGTTTTGTTATTGTTAGTTTTGACTGCATGATGTGAGGGCAGACACTTTGTATCGTTCGTAAATAATAGGAACGGGAATTACCCTTTAAGACTGCGTGAAGTGAGATTTATGGCATCATTGAGAGTAGTAAAGTCATGTAAATTTATGCATGATGGGGAAACGTTTTATTCGTAACTTCATCACATCATCGAATTATTTTCAGCGTATTCGTGATCGACTTATGAAAGTTTTAATTCATCAACTGGGATCGTTAATAAGTATGAGATGGTATTGAAAATATTTCTAAGCTCAGATGATGCTTTTAAAGCCATACTCAAGCAAATTCTTATCAAAAGTTTGATATTGAATATTTAATTCGTGGCATATCAAAGCATCCATCCAAGGATATATAAATCTTATTATTGCCTTTAATTCAAGTACTAGGTAGCATAACAGTGAACAAAAAATATCGTTGTCGTTAATGCTGAAGAAAGAATAATAAAAAATTAATGGTATTAACTGCGTTGATTGGATATCTCATATGATTAGCTTATAATGGAGGAAAAAAAGTATGAAATAAATAAATTTAGCTGAAACAATATGTTGAGGGAATATTCGACATCACTTCAATCAATTGATTGTTAATAATTCCATTGCTTCTTCACTTACTTGGTTTCATCTATGAACACAGCTTCGAGAACTCGAGCTGCGTAATGGAGGTTTTTCTGCAATAATTCAGCAGAAATTTCTCCACGTTGAAGTTGCCTTAGAAGACATCTGAGTCTGAAACAACAAAGAAAGCAACAAGAATTAAATGATGTGAGATAAGGCTTCGACAGTCATTTATGAGATTAGCAAGGGACGCTCTAAGCTTGAATAAAGATGGAACCTGGTCGATAAAAATGAAGAAACGTAAATTACATTTTACATCGTATGCATGATGAATAAATAAGGCTCCATAATCCTACGTTTCGACCAAGCTTCTTAACATTTTATTTATGTAAATCTTTCTTGCTCGTCGTCTCATCTCGAAAAAAAATCAACTTCAGAAATGTTTTCTCATTTTATTTTTTCTTGGGATTATTCATAGATAATGTGTTGACATCGAAAAATTCTAAAACAATTCAGAGAATCAAGACGAAGCTGTACAGACATTTTCGTAAAGGTAAACAAATTTACGGGAAAATTCTTTTTAAGAAACTTTTTAATTTCCTCTCAAATAATTATGTTTGAATTTTTTTCATAAAGATTCATAAAAAATTAAAGCGCTGAATCTGTGTTTAAAAAGAAATCTTGCTTTGTGTATTCAAATCTGTCGTATAAGATAAACGGATGAATAATGAAAAAGATTTCTGAAGATCTTCTTTTTGTTTTAAGTAAAAAAATGCGGATTCAAAAAATATCTGACGATGTTCACAGAAGAAAAATTCTAAATCAGATAATGCCATGCTAATCCTAGTAAAAAGGTTTTGATGTTGGCCCTGGAGAGATCAACATTCAACATACCTAATGGCAGCTTTATCACAAGCATCTGGAGTATCGACGGCTGGTAAATTTTCCGTGGTCAAATCTATTCTTTCCAAATCATCATTTAATGAAGTTGGTTGCATTTTTAATCGATTTTCTAAATATGAACAGTAACCGGTAGTAACGCTAGGTGGTTGGCTATCGGAACAAATATATTGCTCTAGTTCAGACTGCTGTTGTGATTTTTTGCCGCTCAAACGTCGTACAATCGTCAATCCGCTCTCTTCTGCAATGAAATGAAAAGTTTTTTATTAACGGTCGTAAATTTTTTGCTTTTTTTAATTTAAATGTCTCGAGCCCTGCAATTTTTTGTTTCTGAAAGAACTGCTTGTCGTGTGTAGAGTACAAAAGTTACTCTCGAAAACAAAAAAAAAAGTGAAATTTTATTTTTTAAATAGAGCAAATATTTTTTAATAATTTTTAAAGTTGTACAAATGATAATACTTAAGTTTGTAATTGTAACAATTGTAGATAATTAACTTCAAAGTGATCGCGTTAGGAATTGTAAAATACTCAACTTTTAAGATAAAATAACATTTTAATTGTGTTTGAAAGCTTCATGGAATCTTCTGATTCAGATCCAGAACTCACATCATGGTTTAATGAATTATGGAGGAAAACAGAGGAAAGAAAATTTAAAGAAGATTCTTTAAGAAAGTCAGACAATGGAAGGCAATTAAATAAAAACGCCACCATAAAGAAAAAATGGTGTAGGTGTAGCTTCTGCAACAGAGTCTTCCTGTTTGAAAAATTATTACATAAACGAATAATAATTAACTTAAGTAAGTAAGTAAAAGAAGGAAGAACATTAAACAAAAGAATTGAAGTTTTAATAACTTTCTTAAGAGCTTTACGAGTGTTGCTGGTGTCACTCAGAGTTTCAATGGAAATTCTCCCTTATAAATCATAGAAAGAAATGTCGACGAGAGTTGGAAGAAAGCAGTAATTGTAGTGCAACAACAACTCATTCTGTTATATGTAAGTAAAAGTAAAGAACAAATATTTACTATCATAACCTTCTTAATTAATTTATTTATTATAAGTTCAAGATAAGCAATGCCCCACGTGCTACCAGATATATTTACACCTCAATTTTATCAAGGAACGAGTGAGAAGAAAAAGGAAAGTACATGATGATCGAAAACATATCACGTGAGGATATTGGTAAGTTTCCGATTTCAATCTTCCTGATTAAAGTACTAAAATTTAAAAAACTTTCAATGTTTCATGCTTGCAGGCAAAACAACTACTTACTTGATATTTGTCCGTTTTTTGATTGAGCTTCAGTCTGAACGTTGGTGCTACTCGATGTAGACTCAGTGCTTATATCCCTTAATGCTATTGAGTCTGTCTTATTTATTATATTTTCTGGTGTGCTAGCAACTGTAACGAAAAGAAGAAAATTTTCTTTTAAATCTTTTTATTCTATTAAATATTTTATGTGGCAAACATAGCGTTAGATGAGAAAAAAACCACTTAGAGTAAGGTAAAGAAAAATCCTAAATCTCATTTATAGAATATGACATCAAAACATTTTTCCATCCCATGGACCTGAAAAAATGAATTTTCAAATCCTTTTAACGCATAAGGAAAGCTCAAAGTATGACGATATAACAAGAATTTTAAAAAAATTATTCTCATTTTCTTATTTTTCTTGCTAACGGCAAAGTTTCCTCAAATAAACAGATTGCTTTTCCTTTCAGCTTCGTGCAACGCAAGGTATCTTTGTTTATTTATCATAATTTCTTATCTCTTTGTCCTTTTACATCCGATAACAAAAATATTTCATCAAAATTCTTTCCTCCTTTGAATACGACATTTTTTTGTGTTTTTTATTGCGAAGTGAAATGTAAGACGATCGTGATTTGTTCAAAAATGTTTTAATTTTCTTGGAACTTCCAAAAATATTTCATTACAAAAAGAATTAAAAATTAGAAATGTTCAGTTAAGTGATGGAAGATGCAAAGTTTTAATACTTTAATACAACATAGAAAACAAAAGTCAATTCATAACAATCTCGACTGACACTTCATTAGCTATTATGTGTTTTTCTTTGCTAATTTAATTTACCAAATAAACAATTCAACTTGAAACAAAGTTGAAGAAAAACGAATTTTCATCGTTCGTTAAGCTTATCTTCTACTAATGTAAAAAGACTGTCGTGTAAAAATATTTCATTCCTCAAGTGGAGAAAAGGGCTGTTAACAAATATAAACCTCCCTTACATCCTTTAAGAAGCTTTGTTTACCAGGTGACGTTAAAGTGAGAAGGTGAGAAATGAAGGAATGGAAGACAAGCACGGATCGTACTCGATGTAAATATCCATGGTTATGTCTTACTTTCAAGCTTTGCTGATTCTCTCATGTCTTTTGAAGAGCCAAATGCCGGTCTCAAACGCTCTGCTCCAATTTTTGATCAATTATCAAAAGGTTTTCAATGTCGGCATTCTAAATTGCTGATTTTATGCAATATTTTTCTTTTTAACGAACCTTGATTTCCTTTTTTTCCATATTTATTAATCAAGGAGAGAAAAAAAATCTTTAAATAGATAATGTAAACGTCAAAAAGGCTTTTCCTTCATTCTCAGTCTTAATTAATTAGCATGGAAAGAAAAAGAAATCTGATTAAGTTTTCTACGCAAATTGGAAAGCTTTCTTCTAAGCCCACCACTAGACCTGCTTTAATGAATGTTCACTGGTTAGTTACAGAAGCAAAACAAACACAAAATGTTGATGCTATTGAAAATAATGCAATATAGAGGATATAAATATTTATAAAAGAAAACCTTCCAGAATTTCATTATCCACTTTTTGAATATTGACTTATGAAAAAGGAAAAAAAAATCAGAACGTCTTACAAAAATCTCATGTTTTGAAATACGCGAAACATAATGTTTATTTTATGTTTTTGAAAAGCTTTTAAGTCTCGCATGTAAAACAGATTAAGTTTATTGAATGATATGAGATTTATTGCTTGTGTCGAGATTCATTTTCCCCTCATGTTTGGGAATTATCTATAAATATTCCCGTTCGATTGCTGATTTATGTCTGAGTATAACCTGAATACGTTAACTATATAAAGGGAGTCGATTTTTATCTGAAAAGTAATTTGTCTGTCACTTTATGAACCAGGAAAAGAGACGACAACGGAACTAGCTGGCAGGAACTGTTTTTTGTATAAATTCATTCCGTTAGCATTTTCATGTTGAAGCTTTGTCATCATCGCGATCAGAATCTTTTTTCTTCATCTTTTACTAAACTCGAGTCACGTTTTTTATATTTTTATGCTTCTTTTTTTACAATATTATTAGATTTCATCAAATTTATATGACTTTGCTTTATGGTATAAGAAATGAAAATTTATTTATGGAAAAATTGAAATTCAGAAAATTAAAAAGCGAACGCGTGGAATTTAACTCGCAACGAAATTTTATTAAGAGCTTTCAGAAAAGCGAGACAATTTTCAAGTGCTTCTTCTAGGAACGCAAGATGATTGATTTTTTCATGAAATATTTAGATATTCGTGATGTTTCCTTAACCATGATTTGAATTTCAATGAAAATTTTAATTTTCTCATCGAAAGTTTCTCGTCTTGAAGAGTAAAATGAGATTGCGAGAGGGATTGAAATTCATCACTGATTAATTAATTGTACAATGTCATCAATTTCTTTAAATAACAAATGTTTATCCATGTGCACCGAATTGTCTCGTCACATCGTTCTGTTTTATAAAAAGATTCTCGACAAAAATAACGAATCGAAAAGAGAGTCATTGAATGTGTGCGTTTGCTATTTTTGTCATGAACGATCACTGCTTTGTGAACAGTTTTCGTCGATCATTCAGCCGGTGAGGTCGGAAACAAGAAACAATTTATAGATTTCATTTGTTTTTAAAATTAAAGCAGCGATAAGTAAGTGTCATTAACACTTAAACAAGATAATGAGAGATTTATTTTATTTTTTATTATCATTACAACAGTGAAGTTAACTTATTTAAATTTAATAATAATTGGATAAACAATTGACTTTGTCACGAAATTGCTGTCAATTATTTGTTTATCTGGTTATTATTTATTCAATTAAAATTGAATTTTTATCACTCTACTTGTTCGCAAATATATACAGGTAAATAAATTTCATTTAAATTCTTTTCAGACACTGAAACTTGTGCCGAACTCGAAGTTTAAATGACAATAGAATAATGAAGTATTTTCTGTTGTTTCTCTTTGTTGTCAATATCAATGTATTGATAACATTTGCTGTTGATGAGAAGAAAGATTGGTGGCAATCGACAGTTGTATGTATCAATGAAAAACATTTTGTGTTATGAGTTTTAATTGATTTTCGATGCTTTTTAGTTTTATCAGATTTACCCGCGTTCATTTAAAGACTCGAACAATGATGGCATTGGAGACCTCAAAGGTAAAAAGTTAATAAAGATTTTGATAAGTAGAACTTTATAAATAAAATATTTTTAAGGTATAACATCGAAGCTTCAACATTTGAAGGATGCAGGTGTGGGTGCAACATGGCTTAGTCCCATTTTTAAATCGCCGATGGTCGGTAAGGATAAGACTCCAAATAAATAATTTCAAGACATTTTTCATGCTTATTTTAAAACAGATTTCGGCTACGATATCTCTGACTATAAAGCCATTCAACCAGAATATGGAACAATGGATGATTTCAATGAACTAATTGCAAAAGCAAAAGAATTAGGTTAATGAAAATTTTTTACAAAAAAGAAAAGAAACTTTAATTAAAAATATTTCAACTCGTTTAAGACATCAAAATAATTCTTGATTATGTTCCTAATCACACATCTGATCAACATGAATGGTTTATAAAGTCAGAAGCACGGGATCCCGAATATGAAGATTTTTACATTTGGCATGATGGAAAAACGAGTCAAGATGGAGGGAAAATTTCACCTCCAAACGTCAGTTTGTCAATTTAAAAAATTCAAGAAAATTTATTTAAAAACTTTTTTGGTTCTTCTCAGAATTGGGTGTCAGTGTTTTATGGCTCAGCGTGGCAATGGAGTGATAAACGCAAACAATTTTATCTTCATCAGTTTACTAAACAACAACCTGATTTGAATTTTCGTAATCCAGTCGTGGTCGAGAGAATGAAGGATGTTTTAAGATTTTGGCTTGAGAAAGGTGTTTCAGGATTTCGATGCGATGCGGTAAACAGAAAGAAAAATCGATTTGAAGAAAGAAAAATATTTAACGAATATTTTCTTGTTATTTTTTTCCTTGCTTTACCAAATTTTTCCCTCAGGTGAATCATATGTTTGAAGTTGAAGATTTCCGTGATGAACCCGAATCAGGAAATGACCCTGATCCACAGTCTTATGGCTAACTTCAACATTATTACACGAAAGATCTTGTAAGTAAATAAAATCGATAAAGATTTAAGATTGAAGATAATTCGAATTAAAAATCAAATAGCCGGAGGTTTACGATGTTGTTTATTCCTGGCGAGATGTTCTCGATGATTGGAAGAAGACTCATGGAGGTGAAACGAGAATCATGATGACTGAAGCTTACGCTAACATCACATTTACCATGAAGTATTATGAGTCGAGTGATGGCACGAGAAAAGGCTCACACATCCCCTTTAACTTTTTAATGTTATCCGACTTAAATGGAGAGTCAACGGCAAATGATTTCGTTCATACAATCAGTAAGTGGATGAATTACATGCCAGCGGGTGAGACAGCAAACTGGGTGGTGAGAAATCTTTCGAAATAATTTTCAAAACAACAATAAAAAGGAAACTAATTTTATAGCTCGGCAACCATGACAATTCTCGTGTTGGTTCTCGCTATGGTCCAGAGAGAATTGATGCTTTAAATGCAATGCTTTTAACACTTCCGGGAGCTGCTGTCACTTATATGGTGAGAAAGTTATATGAGAAGGAAAAACACCAGCGGGGGTGGGAAAATTGTTTCTTTTTCACCAGAGTATTCTCAGTTTAACTGGATACAAATCCATTGCTCTGATTTCAAGTTTTATTATACATTAAGAAAAATATTTATTTCTTGATTCATTGACGTTGACAACAAATTGAATTTCTTTCTTCTATCTTTTAAAAATCTCCAAACAGGGAGAGGAAATTGGAATGCTTGATGACAAAGACATGTGAGTTGAATAACAAAGAGATATCCGGTAAAAATTCCATTTCTCAATAAATATTTATTCCAGATCATGGGAGGATACGAAAGATCCTGCTGCGTGTAATACAAATCCGAGTGTTTATATGAAATATTCAAGAGACCCAGAACGTACGCCTTTTCAATGGGATGAGACAACAAATGCTGGCTTCTCGAATGCACAGAAAACTTGGCTTCCAGTCAATCCCAATTACATGGAATTGAATGTGAAAACTGAAAAGGCAGCAGCAAAAAGCCATTTCAAGTTTTATCAGAAGGTAATCGAATTAAGGAAGCAAGACACATTTCAATACGGCGATTTGAAAATTATCGCTATCAACAAAAATGTTTTTGCATACGTTCGAGAATTATTGGATCGAGAAACCTACATCATTTTGATTAATCTCGGATCAATTAATGAAGATATTAATCTGAAAGTTTTTGCATCACTTCCGGATAGACTGAAAGTTGTTGTTTCGTCTCCGACATCTCATTACGACGAAGGGTGAGTTGATTACTTGATAACAATAATTGCATTAGCAATGAACTTTCATAATCTCAAAGTTTAAACTTTGAACTTAACAGTAACAATGACAGAGTTTGCATGCTTAATTATTTTTTTTTAATTTTACAAAAAATATTTACAGCACGTTCGTTGAGTCAAAGGAAATATCTTTGGGAAGATTCGGTGCAATGATATTAACAAATGACAATCAGAATCATAATTTAGCAACATACATGCGAGTTGATATGAATCTTCACTTGACATGTTTTATAATTGCATGGCTTGCTGTAACACTTTATTAGTAAAATAACTCGTAAATACATAATGTGACGTCAGAGAAATCTAATTATCTGTTAAGCTTGAGAAAAGATTTAATGCTGATTAGGATCGAGATTGCTTCCAGTGACTTAAATTACAACCGGAATTATAATGAGCTTGCTTGACAATTAATGGGAGAGAAGAAAGAATAATAAATTGAAAATAAACTTTATTAATTGTGTGTTGGACGTTGAGTAGAAAATTGTCGTTTAGTATAACTTTGTCCTTTATTTAGAACAATCGTTGATAAAAGGAATATTCCGATGCAACCCTACGATTGCGTCATTTTCAGCAGCGGAAGTGATAACAAGAGGTAATTATTTTCTAATCAATTGATGTTCGTTGAACATTAATAATTTTGTGATTGTTAATCATCTCGACTTAGAATTTTCACAGAATATTCAGTGACTGGAGCAAAGATATACTCTTAATGATTAGCTTATTAATTACTGCTTCATCAAGCATCTATTCGTTATATTTCTGTACATGCCATGACACAAAATAAGTTAAACTGATGAACATTATCACTTATCAAACCTTTTTCAATTCCTTAAGTAATAAAGTTGAATATCTTAAGTAAATAGGTTGAGTAGGTTAATTGAATTTTCAAGTGTAAATTTCAATATCAGCTCAGCTTGAGAACTAATAAATGAGAATGTTTTGAGAGACAAAAAATAATTATTTTTTAATTCGTAATATCTCGAAGTGATTAAAGCTCGATAGATTATGTCATGAAGAAAAAAATTCCTCCACTCACTTTAGTCACATTTGTTGACGAAGGAAAACGTTTGAAATGATTCGCTTCGATTTTCTGGTTATTTTGTTGGTGATTTCGAGTATTGAAGGTCAACAAGTGGATAAGGAATGGTGGAGACATGCGACCTTCTATCAAATCTATCCACGTTCATTTATGGATTCTAATGGTGACGGAATTGGCGATGTGAAAGGTTGAGTTTGTAAAGAATCGTTCAAGGAAATTAATTTCATAAATTATTTAGGAATCATCTCAAGATTGGATCATTTGAAAGATGCTGGAATGGATGCTTGTTGGTTGAGTCCAATTTTTGCTTCACCACAAGTTGATACAGGTTACGATGTCAGTGATTTCTATACAATCGAACCTGATTACGGCAACATGGCTGACTTCGATAACTTAATGGCAAAAGCAAAGGAACTTGGCATCAATTTATTGCTTGATTTCATTCCAAACCACACTTCTGATCAACATGACTGGTTTATAAGATCTGTTAATAATGAATCTGATTATATGAATTATTATGTTTGGCGTGAACCTCAAATTGTTGATGGACAACGAACAGTTCCTAATAATTGGAGATCTGTGTTTGGTGGACCTGCATGGACGTGGAGCGAAAGTCGACAGCAATATTATCTTCACCAATTCTCTCCACAACAACCAGATCTTAATTACAGAAATCCAAAAGTTGTTGATGAAATGAAACAAGTTATGCAATTTTACATGGAAAAGGGAGTCAGTGGATTTCGTCTTGATGCGGTGAGACACAATTAAAACAGAGATAAGGGTAAATGGGATGGAAATTGCCATTGGTTGGTTGAATTAGTTTCCTCTGATAATTCTTCCAAAAATTTCCCTTCGAGAGAGAAAAAAATCCCCTTTTCCTATCTCTGCTGTTTTAAACTTTAAAAGTGTATTGAAAATGGATTAGATTAGTAAATTTATCAAGCGATTAGGAAATACTCATGATTAAAAAAATAATCTTATAAAACCAAATTGTTATCAACAGATAAATCACATGTTTGAAGATGATCAATTTCGTGATGAACCTCGTAATGAATTTGTGACCAATCCTGATGATTATGAATATTATTCACATATTTATGTAAGTTTTCTAATGTCAAACAAGAATTAAAACAATTGATAGACGTTCGAACACTTTCACAGACAAAAGACTTGCAAGAAACGTTCGATTTAGTTTACGAATGGCGGAAATTTATTGAAGATTATGTGAGTGAAAATGAATTACCAACTGACATTATTCTGATGACAGAAGCATATGCCAGCACTTATGATACAATGCGTTACTATCGAGATCCATCAGACGACAGACGAGGAGCTCACATGCCTTTCAATTTTCAATTGATTTTCAATTTCTATAACAATGCAAAAGCTCAAAACATTAAGAACGGAATCGATGAGTGGTTGAACAATATGCCAGAAGGTGAAACGGCTGATTGGGTTGCAGGCAGTCACGACCACTCCCGTGTTGCATCACGTGTTGGCATTGAAAAGGTTCATATGGTCAACACAGTTGTCTTGACACTCCCTGGCGCAAGTGTCACTTATTATGGTGAAGAGATTGGCATGCAAGATTATCGACTTTTCAACATTAATGACGGTCGCGATCCCAATCGAACTCCAATGCAATGGAACAGTGGAGTGGGTGCTGGCTTTACAAGTAAAAATGCAGAAGAAACTTGGCTTCCAATTCATCCCAATTATGTCACAATTAACTTGCAAGCACAGCGTGAACAAATACGAAGCACTTACAAATATTTCCAAACGTTGACAGCGCTTCGTAAAACGAACGCGTTTAGGAATGGAAGTTTTGAAGTGAAAGTTGTCAATGAGAATGTTCTTGCTTTCAAAAGAGAACTCGACAATGAAATATATATTGTGGTGATAAATGTCGAGGGATCTGAGGAGCGAGTTGACTTATCCGAGTTGTGGACGATTTCTGATGAAATTTCAGTGGTAACTGCCGCTCCTAATTCACGCTTTGATATCGGGTAAATGCATAAATTGTTGAGTTTAATTTGTTATTATAGTTGTGAGTTAATTTTTATCATTCTCTAGAGATAAGACGATGAGTAATGATGTCACTTTGGGTCTTTACGATACTGTTATATTTCACGTTTCACACTCAACGACAATTGTTTATAGTCTAACCTTGATGATATTTTCAAGTGTTTTAGTTTTTATTACTTAACAACAACAATAAAATGATTGTAAAACTTTTCCATTTTAATAGAAAATAAAGTAAGAATGGCTTATCAAAAGAGTATGAATTATCGAATTTCAACTTAATCTATTTAATGTTTGATTGATTGTTGAGACTAAGTTAAGTACAGTGTGTTGGCAAAAATTTTCAGGTGGATTATCTAAGAATGAGTAAGAAAATTATCAGTCGATTGCTCAATCATCTATTGGTTGTTAAGCTATAAATGTCAATACGTTAATTTTTGATTTTATTTTCTATTCTCATTTTCTTCGAGAAGGTTCAAATAAAAAGAATGAAGTTTTTAAGAATTGTTGGAATTTTTACTGTGCTTTTATGTGTTCAACTTGTAACAGCACAGGATGATCACGATCATGATCATGAACATGATTGGTGGGAACATGCTGTGTTTTATCAGGTGAGTTTTTCAATATTCAACAGTGGAAAATTACTGAAACGTCAACTTTACAAACTCAGATCTATCCAAGATCATTCAAAGATGACAACAATGATGGAATTGGCGATATTCGAGGAGTTATCAACAAATTGGAACATTTGAAAGATCTTGGTGTGACCGGTGTATGGTTGAGTCCAATTTTCGCTTCACCAATGAAAGGTTTGTTTCAAAAATACTCAACAAAAAAAAGGATTTTTGATTTAAAAATTATTCAGATGGTGGTTACGACATTGCGGATTATGAAAACGTCAATCCTATGTTCGGAACGAATGAAGATCTTGAAGAACTTTTCGAAAAGGCGAAGGAACTTGGACTTAAGATAATTCTCGACTTTGTATGATTAAATTTTTTTGTCACATGATCCAAATTTCATTTTAAATTATTTTCAAATCAAGGTTCCAAATCATACAAGCGATCAACATGAATGGTTTCAGAAGTCGGTTGATAGAGTAGATGGTTTTACTGACTTTTATGTATGGAGAGATTGTCCTTTGAATTCTGAAGGAAACAGAACATTGCCAAACAATTGGGTGCGTTATGACAAATCTTATTGAGAAAACATTTTAATTTTATGTTCTTTGGACAGATTGCTGTATTTCATACACCAGCTTGGAGTTATAATGAAGACAGAGACCAGTGTTATCTTCACCAATTTGCTCCTGAACAACCTGACTTAAATTATCGCAATCCATGGGTTCAACGAGCAATGTTAGATGTTCTTAGGTATTGGATGGAAAGAGGCGCTGACGGATTTAGAATTGATGCCATAAATCACATGTTTGAAGTAGAAGGACTTCCCGATGAAACTTACATTGATCCAAATGGTGACTTAACTTCCTATGATAACTTATACCACAACATAACAATGAATCGAGTGAGTTTGATTGAACTTTTATAAATTATTTCATAGTGTTTTATAACTATTTAATTCAGCCCGAGTCATACGAATTTATTTACGAAGCAAGAAAAATGATGGACGAATTTGTTGCTAACTCAGAAGATAAAGTGACAAGAATTTTGATGACAGAAGCTTACGCAACTGTTGAACAACAAGCTCTTTGGTATGGTGAAAGTGAAACAATTCTCGGATCTCACATGCCCTTCAACTTCCAATTAATAACCAAACTCGACAAAGATTCTAACGCAAATGAATTCAAGGAAGCAATTGACGAATGGATGAATGCAATGCCTGATTATGGTGTTGCTAATTGGGTTATGGGAAATCATGATCGTTCACGTGTTGGATCAAGATATGGTGCAGAACGACAAGACAGTTTAGCAATCATGACAATGGCACTTCCTGGAATCAACGTCATTTACAACGGAGAAGAAATTGGAATGCTTGACTATAACGAAATCACTTGGGAGGAAACTGACGACCCACAAGCTTGTCAAACTAATGAAACTGTTTACAAATTATATAGTCGTGACCCTGTTCGTACTCCCTTCCAATGGGAAGATACTGGTGATTGGGCTGGCTTTTCAGAAGTTAGAACTTGGCTTCCAGTCAATCCAAACTTCAGAGATTTGAATTTAAAAGCACAACAAGACGCTGACAAAAGTACTTACAAACTATACAAGCATTTGATAGCATTACGTTCAAATCATGTTCTTATGGAAGGCGATTATCAGTCAAAAGTTATATCAGATAATTTGTTTGCTTTTAAGAGAACATTAGCCGCTCATAACACTATCGCTGTTTATGTTAATCTTGGAAATGCAACCAATACCAAGTTGACTGATTTGGTTGATGCTGATGAATTACCGGAAGATGCCAAAGTTAAAATTCTTGCTGTAACCAAAGAATCAAATATGGAAGTTGATGAATATATTGAAGACTTAGAAAACATTGAATTAGGCGCATACGATGCAGTCATCTTGGAAATTTCATCAGCAACTAAAATCGCCATGTCCATGATTTTGTTTTTCATCACTTTAATCAAATTCATTTTCTAAATTTGTATTAATTTTCAATTATTGTTCATTATTCAAAGCCAAGTGTTTGCTAATAAAATTCTAGTGTGACTAAAACTCAACAACAATTATTATACTTTACAATTTAAACAAAAAGTTTAAAATCATTTGCCACTATACGAGAACATTTTATCAGTTTTGATAAGCTTTTGAACAGCATTTATAGCAAATACTGGAAATCAATCACTCGAGCTCAATATAATCATGAAATTGATAAGCAAGTTATAAAGTTTGATCTGAAAAGCAAGAACAGATTTTATTTTTCTCATTATTTATTTTGTTTTCAAACAGAAAGAAGTATGAAAATTTTGCTTTTAACTTTCTTTTGTGTTATTATTGTGAATTTTCAATTGTCATCATCGTTAGATGATCATGATTTAGATTGGTGGGAGTATGGAGTGCTTTATCAAGTGATATCTTCAGTCGATAATTTAAATAACTTCTGAGATTTAATTTCATTACTCTTAGGTTTATCCAAATTCTTTCAAAGACACAGATGGTGATGGAAGAGGCGATCTCAAAGGAATAATCGAGAATTTAGAATATTTTGTAGAACTAGGTGTGACAGGCATATGGTTGAATCCAATTTTCAAGTCACCAATGAAAGACGGCGGTTATGATGTTGAAGATTATATGGAAATAAATTCAAGATTCGGAACAAACGAGGACTTTGATGAACTCTTGACAAAAGCTCACAATCTTGGCTTAAAAGTTATCTTAGACATTGTAATTATAATTGAAAGTTAATTGAGCGCAAACCTTCTTCTTAATTAAAAATGTTTCAGGTCATTAACCATACAAGTGATGAGCATGAATGGTTCTTGAAGTCAGCCAACAACACTTCAGGTTATGAAGACTTTTATATTTGGAGAGATTGTTTCAACGATGTTTGGTCACAGTGGCCTAATAATTGGGTGAGTTTAAATATTTTCGTTTATCAAAAGTTGCCGTTATCATAGCAATAATTCAACGATTAGATTTCCGTCTTTCATACACGGGCTTGGACTTATCACCCAGCAAGAAATCAATGTTATCTACATCAATTCACTTCAAGTCAACCTGATTTGAACTTTAGAGAACCAAAAGTTCGGGAAGAGTTGATGAAAGTTTTACATTATTGGTTGGAAAAGGGCGCTGACGGTTTTAGGTTTGGAAGAGTTAATCATTTGTATGAACATGAGCTGTTTCCAAGTGAGAGTTATTTCGATATTAATGGAGATTTCTTGTCGTATGACAATTTATTCAACACGTTTACCATGAATCAAGTTAGAATTTATTTCCGAATTGTTTTCACTTTCAAAGCATTTTTATTTTAATTTTACAGCCTGAATCTTATGGATTCATTTATGCAGTTCGTGAAATGATTGACGATTATGTTAAGGAACACACGAATAAAGCAACGAGAATTATAATGACAGAAGCTTACTCAACGCTGCCTCAATATGTTCCATGGTTTGGGGAACATGAAGATATTCTTGGATCGCACTTGCCATTTAACTTTGAGCTTATCACGCGTCTTGATAGACATTCATCTGCGTCTGAATTTAAATCGATCATCGACACTTGGATAGATGCATTGCCAACTTGGTCTGTTGCTAATTGGGTTTTAGGAAATCACGATCAGCCAAGAATTGCTTCAAGATATGGAAATGAAATGCATGAAAGTTTAGCAATCATGGCCATGATGCTTCCTGGTGTTAATATCATTTATTATGGTGAAGAAATTGGAATGCTTGACAATCTCGACATCACTTGGGAGGAAACTGACGATCCACAAGGGCGACAAACGAATGAAACTGTTTTCAGTAGATTCTCTCGAGATCCCGCACGGACCCCATTCCAATGGGACGACAGTGAATTCGCAGGTTTCTCAAACACAACGACATGGTTGCCTGTCAATGAGAATTATGAGAGTGTGAACTTGAAACATCAGAGAGAAGCTGAGAAAAGTACTTTCAAACTGTATAAGAAACTCATCGAGATGCGTAAAGAAAACCACGTTCTTGCCATCGGCGATTTGGAGACGAAAGCAATGAATGAAATGGTTTTCGGATTTATGAGAACACTTCCCAATCACAACAGTATTGCTGTTATCGTAAATCTCGGAAATGTTACTGTCACTGCAAGCCTTCGAAATTTAATCGAGCCAGACGAGTTTGAAGATATCGTCGGTGCTAAAATCCTTCTTGTCAACAATGACTCAAAACTCTTTGTTGGTGAATCTATCGACATGGAAAACATTGAACTAGAAGCTTACGATGCTGTCGTGTTGGAAGTTTCATCTGCTTCAACATTCTTCCTTTCACTCTTCATTTTATCTTTAAATATTTTGAGATTTATGTTTTGAAATGATTTATAAAGAAAACTTTGTTTGGATTCAATAAAATTCCACAGAGGGTAAAAAAAACGGAAAATTCACAACTCACGTCAGATTTTCGCAATTCGATTCGAATTAAACATTTTCTCTCTCTCTCTCAGTCTCAAGCGGTTTGCGAAATTTGTCTGGCATTAAAGCTTTTTTAAATGTCTGGCAGATAATTTTCTTACTTATAAACGTTTAACAAAATGTGATTAAGTAGATAAGGATAACAAGTGGTTATTTAACGGAATTTTGAGAGTTTTCAATTCACAGTCAGGTTTTAAGTGCCGTTGTTGAGAAATCAAACTTAGACTTAATATGAAACTTTTAAATTTATTTGCTTTCATTCTTTTTATATTGATTGAAATTATCAATGCTGAGATTTTGACGGGAAAAGCTTCTGTGTTAGAACAAACACCAAAGCAGAGTTCATCTGACAGTGAATGGTGGAAATCAGCACTTGTAATATAGAAAATAATTTAAAAGGGAAAATTACGTAATTAAATGTTAAATTCTAGTTTTATCAAATCTATCCAAGATCGTTTAAAGATTCCAATAATGATGGAATTGGTGACATTCGAGACATCATTTCGAAGCTTCAACACTTGAAGGACACTGGCGTGACCGCAACATGGTTGAGTCCAATTATGAAGTCACCGCAAGTTGATTTCGGTTATGACATTTCTGATTACACTCAAGTCGATGAAATCTTCGGAACAAATGAAGACTTGGAAGAACTTTTCACTGAAGCACACAAATTAGGCATTAAAGTCATCATGGATTTCGTAATTAACCACAATTTTCCATTAATTTAAAATGAAAATGTTAACAATTTATTTTTCTGTCAGGTCCCAAATCATTCATCAGACCAACACGAATGGTTCCAGAAGTCAGTTGCACGAGAAAAAGGTTACGAGAATTTTTACATTTGGCACGATGGCCGACCAAATCCAATTCCTGGCGGCAGACCTTTGACTCCAAATAATTGGGTAAAAATAATTGGAATGTTATTTGAGTTGAGTTAAAGTTCAGTTTCGAACAGATTTCTGTGTTTAGTCACAGTGCTTGGACGTGGAACGATGAACGTGAAGCTTATTACCTTCATCAATTTGCACCTGAACAACCTGACTTGAATTACAGAGAACCACTCGTTATTCAAGCCATGAAAGATGTTTTGACTTATTGGCTTGATCGTGGAGCTGATGGTTTTAGAATTGACGCCATTCCACATCTTTTTGAAGATGCCGCCATGAGAGATGAACCCGTAAGTGGGCTCATCGATGATTCAAGATATCACGATTATCTTACTCACATTTATACAAAAGATTTGGTAGGTTGTTGATTGACGTTGGTTGCTTCAATATTTAATTCTTTTCGAATCTCTTGACAATTCATGACAAAACTTTTCTTTTTCTTACCATAAAATTTTGATAACATTTAGCCAGAAACCTATGATATGGTTGGAGAATGGAGACGTTTAATTGATGATTACAATACAGAAAATGGTGGTGACACGAGAGTCATTTTCACTGAAGCATTTACCAGCTTTGATGATACCATGAAATATTATGTTGATACAGAGGGAAATCCTCGATCACATTTTCCATTCAACTTTTTCCTTATCACGGAAATGAATGAAACATCGACCGCTCAAGAATGGAAGGCTGTGATTGACATGTGGATGGAGGGAATGCCAACTGGAGCGACACCAAACTGGGTTGTGAGTGTGAAAATTTCTTTCTACCTGTTGCTTTCTGTAAAATCATTTTTTTATCAGCTTGGAAACCATGACACTCCAAGATTCGCATCACGATTTGGAAGTGAGAGAGTTGAAGGGTTGTTGACGTTACTTTTAATGCTTCCCGGCGTTGCTGTTTCTTACAATGGTGAAGAAATTGGAATGTTGGACTACAGGGAAATTTCATGGGAAGATACTCAAGATCCACAAGCTTGCAATACAAACGATCCAGAAAATTACAACCAATTTTCAAGAGATCCAGTAAGAACACCTTTCCAATGGGATGACACAATATATGCTGGCTTTAAAGATGCAGCTGGTGAAGAACCTTGGCTTCCAGTTAATCCCAATTATGAAACACTCAACTTGAAACAACAACAAGAAGCGACGAAATCAATTTATAAATTTTACCAGCAGTTGGCTCAACTCAGACAAGCTGAAACATTTGTTCATGGCGATTACAAATCGACTGCTATCAATGACAATGTCTTTGGGTTTATTCGTTCATTAAACAACGCGATAAGTTACGTAGTTTTGATTAATTTTGGTTCTGAAAATGTTGTAATTGATATCAACACGTTGGGAGTTAACTTTGAAGGTCAGTCTGAGATTGTACTCGCGAGTTCACAATCAAATTACGACATCAGGTGAATTCTCAAATGTCATAAATATCTATTCAGATGAAATAATTTTCAATATTTCTCTTATGTATCCCATAGCGACATTGTCAGCACAACGGAATTTACACTTGGAGCTTATGACGCAATCATATTGACTTCATCTGCTTCTGTCATTGCAACTTCTTTCTTTATCATCTTGATTGCTGCTACTTTACTTTGTTACATTTTGTAAATAGAATCACTTGAAAAATAATCTACGTAATGGTCAAGTTGGGTTGTTTGTATTTTTTTTATTATTTTTTATCTTATCACGTGAAGATTGTTGCTGACAATTTTATGGAAATAGATGAAGCTTTATTCCAAAGCAAGGTCTTCTTCTAGTCCCAGACTCATGTCACGTAATTTTGTAACCTTCGTCAATCTAAATAAATAAATATCGATGTCTTTTTTGTAGATCAGTTTATAAATTAAAGTCGAGAATTACTTAAAGCTTCATTACATATTTTATTCAGGAACAACAAAGCAACTTAATTAAAGTTACTTTGATTATATTCAAGGGACGTTTCTCATATTTCACAAACTAATGTCTGGAAACTTTTGCTTTTTGCTCTTACGTATTTTTATGTATACGATGATATTCAATTTCAGATGAAAACATGAAACATTAATATCATATGAATATTATTAGTTTACTTTAATTAAAGAAACATAATAGTTTGATGTTTATACTTGACTGTCACACAAAAGAAACTTTAAATGGAACAAAATTTAATATTGTGAGTATCTAAGTGTGGTTTTAACTTAGCATCAATTATTCAAGATGTTCTAAACTTCCTAAAATTCCTCCCCTTTAGCCTTTTTCCTTCTTTCAAAATTCTAAACTATTTGCTCCAAAAACTACCCTCAAATATCAAATGGAAATGACTGAGAAACAAACAGCACGTGGAACAATCGATTCAAAAGCATGAACTTTGAAATTATTTTCACATCATTTTTCAACATTAATAAACTTCAAAACTTTGAAGTATTTGATTGAAAATATTTTTGACATTGAACGGGAAATTTTTTTGTTTAGTCATTCGGTTCTAGATCGACAAAAAAACATGAAAATTCCACTAATAATTGTTGGGTTTTATATCAGGAAAGGAAAAGAAAAAGTTAAGAATTAAATTAATTTCTAGTTTACATCTCGATTGTTCCTTGTAAATAAATAATCAATGGTATGAGGCTTTAATATCAATTGTTGAGGATGTTTCAAAGAATCTAAAATTAGAAATATTTCAAGGCTCGTTTTCAATTTTCCATATTTTTCCATGCCTAAAGCTCCCTGATTTCTGAGACTGACTAGTTTGATAAATATTTCATTTGATAAATTTAAATGTTAATAATACAAAGTAAAAATGCTTTTGTTCTCTTCTTTGTTTGAGTGAATATAATGAAAATTTACTTCACAAGATCTACCATGGAAATGAAAAGTAATTTTGTAGTGCTTCTCAACTGATTGAAACCCACAACAGTTCATCAAATAAACATAAATTGCTTTTAAATGAAATCATAGGAATTTGTCTATTTCTGTGTTGTTAACTCTATTGAAAAAATGTTTAATTGTAAGGTGAAAGTACGCGTAGTTATAGAAACGAAATACAAATAAATATAAAAAGGCATAAAAAAGATTTCTTTCAGCATAATTCAATGAAATGAAATAGAAGTTTTACGTGACGAGTCCACAGAGTCCATGAACAATGATAACATAGTAAATACTTAGATATGATGAAGCGTCTCGTTATCACGAAATTACTTGAACATTCATTTTGATGATGAAACCATGAAAAAATTCTTTTTCTCATACTTGCTCTTGTGAATAAATGCTTCAAGAAAGATAAAGTTTATGATTGGAAAGATGTGACGGATCAATGGACAAATGATGATTGAGGTGAAAGCAAGCATAGTTATGAAAAGGAATTTCGAATTCTAAAGGTTACGATTAAAAAAACATTCACGCAGTCGATTAAACTTTCGTACATGAAAGAGTCAAGAAAACAAGTTGCGTCTGTCCAAAAATATTCTTTTTCCATTTCATGTGAACTTGGAAAGGGGTTAAAATATGTACATAAATATCCCAAAACAAACAACATGCCTAAGAGTTATTTAAAACAAAACAACAACAAGAAAAAATCAATTTCTGCATTGCTGCTTTTAAAGTCTACTTGATGTTACGTTAAAAAGTCCGTTCATCGCTTTTATCTTACTTTTGTCGTAAATAAATTTTATGTTTTTCTTTCGAAACAAAATTTAATAGAAAACCGAACGATACATATATGCAGCCTCATATTATTCGGATAATTGAAAAACATAAACCTACTTAAAGCATCAAAAAGTCATTCTGAATGAAGAAGACCAGACACTTGATACCCGCAGCCAATATTTATTTAGAATAAATGAATAAAACAACATTTTTGTTTATGGCACATTTAAAACATTGAAGTTCATAAAACGGAAAATAATTTTTGTTAAGCTTTCTGAGGCTTTTGAAAACAATACTGACAACCTCAATTTAATAGTCAAGAATTAACCCGGCAACATTCAAATGCAGAGTTTTTTATGGTTCTCCATGGAAAGGAAATGAACCATTCGGTATGGTTATAAATTTCATTACACAATTGTTTGAAAGAAATTTTTCCGAAGACGAAGGGTAATGCGAAGAGAAGAATTCACAATGGAATTATCTATTATCATGCCAAGCTTTACAATTATGTCTGACATCTCATCTTATTTACGCTTCGTGAACAAGCTAATTGAAGGGTTCAATCGAGAAAAGCTTATGTTGTTAATTTATTCACGTCAGTATCATGAAATGTGTTCAGGAAATTTCATTAATATTCTTTTTCTATTTACAATATTTAGACGAAGAAGAGATTTTCAGAAATAATTCTTTTTGGCGAACATCTTAATCCACTTCACTGTTACACAAAATTTAATCGAAACTTGGCTTATCATTCTCAAGACGAGTTAAATAGAATATTTCAACGTTAATTGCCTTTCAATACTTTTCGATAAGATAGCTTTAATGGTTGAAGCTCTGAATAATGTCTTCATTGAGTTGGAAACATTGAAACGTTCAAGTCGACGAGAGATGAGATTAATTTTATTGCTATTTGTTTGTGCCACGGTGGCATCTGCTGATTGGTGGGAAAATGCAATCGTAAAGTTTTCATTTTAAAATTTATAAAACATAATTTAATTAAAAAAATTGTACAGTTTTATCAAATCTATCCAAGATCATTTAAAGATTCCAATAATGATGGAATTGGTGACATTAAAGGCATCATTTCGAAGCTTCAATACTTGAAGGACACTGGTGTGACCGCAACATGGTTGAGTCCAATTTTAAAATCACCACAAATTGATTATGGCTATGATATCGCTGACTTTACCCAAGTCGACGAAATCTTCGGAACAAACGAAGACTTGGAAGAACTTTTCACTGAAGCACACAAATTGGGAATCAAAATTATCATGGATTTTGTAAACAAATTAGATGTTAAATTTTGTTGTAAATAGTTTTACGGTAAATTTGTTTATCAGGTTCCAAACCACACGAGTAATGAACATGAATGGTTTAAGAAATCGCTTGAAAAAGAAGCAGGTTACGAGGATTTCTATGTTTGGCACGATGGCATAACGAACCCTTTGGGTGGACGTCCTTTGCCACCAAACAATTGGGTAGATATGAATAAATATTTCATCGCCTACAATTTATGTAATCATCATTAATGTCTCATAATTCAGCAAGCAGTTTTTTCTACGAGAGCTTGGACATGGAATGAACAAAGGCAGCAATATTATCTCCATCAGTTTGCTTCAGGCCAACCAGATCTGAACTATCGGAATCCTGCTGTTGTTCAAGCAATGAAAGATGTTTTAACTTATTGGATGGATCGTGGCGCTGATGGTTTCCGAATCGATGCGGTAAATTTTATGACATGACAATGCTTGTTTTTATTTTTTCAAGTGCCCACTTATCAAAATAGAAAACTTTTAGATTAATCACATGTTTGAGACTGAAGGCTTTCCTAATGAACCACCCACAGGATGGACAGATGATCCAAATAATTATGGGTGAGTTAAATGTGATGATGAGGAATATCAAAAGTTTAAGCATTCTTTATTAAACTTCAGATACACACATCACATCCACACTAAAGATTTGGTAAGATAACAACTCAAATCACATTTATTGCTGACAAAACTTAAATTTTCTATTCAGGATGAAGTTTATGACATGGTTCGCCAATGGCGTGTACTAATCGATGAATACAATTTGAGTAATGGAGGTGACACAAGAGTTTTATTCACTGAAGCCTATGCAACCATTGAAGATACTGTTAGATATTATGCAGACGAAAGCGGAAATCCCGTGGCACATTTTCCATTCAATTTTATTTTGATTGAAAGGTTGGATGAGAATTCAGATGCTCAAAAGTTCAAGGAAGAGATTGACAATTGGATAACTGCTGTTCCATCTGGTGGTGTGTCAAACTGGGTCGTAAGTTAATCTTTTCAATTGAAATCTAAATTAGAAAATCAATAGAAAGTTTTGTAGCTTGGGAATCACGATAAACCAAGATTTGGATCACGATATGGAGTTGAGAGAATTGATGGAATGATGATGCTCCTTTTGACGTTGCCTGGCGTTGCTGTAACTTACAATGGAGATGAAATTGGAATGTTGGACTATCGAGATATTTCATGGGATATTACTTTAGATCCGCAAGCTTGTAATACAAATAATCCCAACGATTTTAAATGGGCGTCGAGGGATCCTGAACGAACACCTTTCCAGTGGGACGACACAGCTTATGCTGGTTTCAAAGACGCATCTGGTGAAGAACCTTGGCTTCCAGTTAATCCCAATTATCAAACACTCAACTTGAAACAACAACAAGAAGCGACGAAATCATTTTACAAGTTTTACCAGAAGCTTGCAGCATTTCGTAACCATTCAGTTTTCCAAAATGGAGACTTTGAGTCGAGAGCTTTCAACAATGAGGTTTTTGCTTATAAAAGATCTTATAATGGCGCATCCTTTGTAGTTCTTATTAATTTTGGCAACAATGCATATAGCTTGAACATCGACGAAATGAGTGCTGGTTTTTCAGCACAATCTCGAGTGGCTGTTGCTGGTTCGAGGTCGTCCTATGATGAAGGGTAAAAGATTCCCCAAAATATTTAATTAGATGAATTTTAATTTCTTTTCTGTATTTCACAGCGTCATTGTTGGAACCAACCTCTTTACTCTAAGAGAATACGATGCGGTTATACTGGAATATTATATTCAAGAAACCACAACTCTGCCAACACTACCCACACAACCGGCAACAACAACACCTTCAGACACAACTGAAACAACTACACCAACTGATAATGCAAACACAGTGATCGGAAGTTTGGCGTTGTTCTTGATAACATTCTTATTGCAACGAATGTTTTAATGAATATTCTTGAAAGATTTCGATGATTTGCAAAGCACAATCAATCAAATAAAAGAAAAAACTTTGCATAAACGATAAAATATTATTTAATTCTCTTACCAATAACATAAGAATATCCATCTAATGTCAAAACACATTTTCTAGTAGCACCGCTTGTAGCCAAAGGATAGCGAAGTGTTCGATTGGAAACATTTCGATTGGAAACAATTTTTCCCGGATCAGAGTGACATTTGTGGACCAAATCTTTGGTCTTGCCACTCTGATTAATGTCTTGTTCCGAATCATCTTCACTAGAATCACCCATGACTTTCGTCTATTGTTTCTTTACTTTTACAATGGACACAATCAACTTTATTAACTATGTCTCATAAATGAGACATTTATTTTCTCAAGTTCATCGTTTATGGTTCGAGAAGAAGTTTTTCCTTTCTTCTTTAATATAGCAACCAACTTTAATGTCTACTAAGTTCTGCTCGATTCAACTTAAGGGTCACATTTGTGTGTGTTAGTCAGAATAGTAATAACTCTTGAAACTTTATTCTTTGATCAATGATGATAATGAATGTACATTTAGTATTGAAAACATGAAGGCAAATGATGAGTTTAATACTTTTGTTAGTTAACAGTTGATGAGTAATACAAAACTTGTTAAATGCTTGGAAGCATCGAGTATAAATTAATTAAAAGTGATAAATGAAAGTTGATATGACAACTCGCAACGTGCTGATGCGATGTGAAAATTATTAAGCAAATAACTTTTGCTGTTTCGTTCATGCTTTAGAGGTTCACAAAATGCGGGAAGGAGAAGGAAAATCGATATTATGTTAGAAATATTTCGATTGATTGTCAGACGCATTATGAATATTTAGAGCTCTATACGATTATCGTAAAACTGAAGGAAATGGCGCAACAAGTTGATTGTTGTTTCGAGGTTTTTTCTCTCTTCTATTTTATGCTTCTTTTATTTTTATTATTTCTCATCTCAGCAAATGAATTTTGCTTCTCTCTAAGTTGACTTTTGATTCAATGAAGGAAAGAGCGAGGAATGTAATCGAAATAAATAAGAAACGAGACATTGTAAATTTTTGTATCTTTTCTGTGATGTTTGCTAATATTTCATTTGTTTATTATCAATATATAAATCCTGCTCATTCATTGAGTCTAACTTTACTGAATGAACGTTAATTAACGCTTTTATACCAAAGAAAATTAGCAATAAAAAACAAAATTTAGAAGTAGCAACAAGTATTTAAAATTTAAATGTCAAATTTAAATGCAGCAATTTATTAAAATACTTTTGATGTTAAAATACCTACGAAGACTTTTGAGATTAAAAAAGATAGAAAATTTAAATATTTTTTCAATGAATTAAATTTTGATGATGTAAAAATTAAGATGAAAAAGTTATTTTTACAAGCATTTATTTTGTTAAGTTTTGTCCAATCAGGAAATTTTTATTTCAGACGGAAAATAAACAAATTAAAATTTATTAAAAATTCTAATTTGTCTGAAGACTTCAGTGAGCATCAGAAAA
Organism: Clunio marinus; assembly: GCA_900005825.1. Taxonomy (NCBI): domain Eukaryota; kingdom Metazoa; phylum Arthropoda; class Insecta; order Diptera; family Chironomidae; genus Clunio; species Clunio marinus. Next base: position 2,943,521 of record CVRI01000054.1, read on the forward strand.
TGAGTTTTTTATAGTCGATTAGGTCTTCTAGCAGTATATTCAAAGCTGAACTCATTCAGAATGCATATAGCTTCGTATTTTATGCAAATTTATAAATATTAATATTGAAAGTTGATGACACAGAACATTTTTTAAAAAGTATTCTGGTTTTCATTGAATTATTTTTATAATTAGACGTGTAGTAGAAAAAATTACTTCACGTCTTTTCCTTCTCATGCATGCTTCTGCATGTTTTCATGAAAAGCAGAAGAAGCCTCAGGCTGAATTTTTATTATTTTATTAACAAAGAATTTTCAAAAGGTTGGCATTATTTTCAGGGGTTTTCATTTTCATTTCCTTCAAGTTGAGTTCTTATTATTTCCAAGAGTTTCACTTTCGTCGATACACAAACACAAAGTATAATTGGGATGAAAACGAGCATGAATTTTTAATTATTTTTACTTCTCTTCCTCGCTCACTTAATAATTAAACAAATGAACATTCACTCATTATGTTATCGACTCACTCGCGTATTTTTAGCGCACGAAATTCTCGAACTTTGTTGATTGATATGAATGTGGAATAAATTTCATATAATTTTACTTTAGGCCAAACAAATCGAAGCCATAAAGACAGCTTAAGTTGCTTATTTTATTAGCACTCACTTACGAATTGCGACAAAAGAGGTAGAAAAAAATTAAGTTTCATCCAATAAAAAAACCCGTTGAGTTGTCGAAGTCTCAGCAGCACTGACAAACTCTCAATGTTTCGATTAGCATCACTTTAGCTTCTGTTTACTTTGAGTCTGTATTGGCAAAAGACGAGTAATACCAATGAATATCTATCGATTGCGAACTTGAATTTGTTTTTAATTAAGTTGATGAGTTACAATCGACTTTGTAATATAAAATCACAAGTAAACTTCCAAAGACTTTGTCACTACAAATATAAATAAAGTTGAAGCTACGAGAAATTTTCAAGTCACTTGTTTTGTAAAATATTGTTTTACAATTTTGATTATTTTTGCATTCAGTTTGTATTCAAATTTTATTCATTGAATGTCATTTTCATGTGATGCCACATTGACGGGTAGTTCGTATTGATGCATCGTCATCATCATGAATTTAATTTTGTTTTGTCATTTATTTTATTTTATGTTCACCCCAGTAACTCTTTTATGACTGTTAAGTTATACTCCTACGCACCATTTCTTGCTGTTTTTCATCAAAGATGCTGATAAATAAGCATTTATGTTTATGGAAATATCACATTTATATTGTAATTGTATTTTTACACGTCTATAGCTCTTTCATTTATTTTTTCCTTCTGTTTTGGTCCAATTTGTTTAACAGAACTGACTTTTTCACATTTACTCGCGCACAAATGTGATAATTTCATCCATATGTGTCTCGACGAAATCTTTTATCTCTCTCTCGTATGTATGTCGCGCTTTGCCGTATGAATGAATTTTCTACACTCGTAAATTTATTTCCAATATTTTTTATTCACTTTCATCATAAAATGTGTTTTTTTTCTCAAATCAAATTAAAAGTCATTCCTTTCTATTATTTATTTTTCTTCCCGTCAAATTTGATTCTTAGTTGATTTAATTCGATTTGGTTTTCGCGCTTTCCACGCTATCCAAACAATTAATTTCTTCTCATCAAATATAGGCTCCCGAAACAAATCTCATACGAAGCGAAGTGTTAAATCGATAGATCGAACGAGAGCAAAAATATGTTAATTAATTCACCGAAAATCACATCAAGAGCGAGAAGAAAAAAAAACATAATCAGTCGCCAATCTACGTCAATAGATTCGTTTAGCGATATTTAATGACGTAACAGAAGCTTTCGCTATCATTGATAACGTATCGCAATTGAAACATTAAACTGATGGAATGATTTATCACATTTTTTCCATATCTTTTCACTCAATTATGACTTATCAGACTGACGACGAAAGCATTATGATTATGTATGCTCAAATGTTTGAATAACTTTATTTGAACATTGCCTTCATTTATGGATCCTTTTTGATGTTAGATCAATGTTATGTTCCGCAAACTCATTGCATATTTTTATAATGTTTTTGTTCTTATTCAATTGATTTTATAAAATATATCCACGCGTTTAACGGATATCGCGATAAATTAAGCATCAATTGTCCATTTGGCGGTTTTATTGAGTGTTTTTGTATACCGAATGCGAGCTGATAGTAAATCACCGTATCGAACCGATACACCAAATGGCTTATGTTGCTTAGTTGTCTTAAAGTGATTTCTGATCCCCGATACAAAGCGTCAAGAGAAAATAAAGCTTTTTGGCACGCGAATGAAACACAACTGTTCCTTATTTCATTCTTGAGCGTTGGAAAGCAGCATATTTTGCAAAGTATTTATACTTTTGTGGATAGAAGTCTCAACAAGAGCATGTTTGGTGAGTTCAAATGTTGTTTCGCTCAGAGAAATTTCCTCGATCAAGAGCGTAGCATTAATTTTGTCTTGATATTTGCACAATTTTTGTAAGAGAGAAGAGAATTTTTCTTTCGATGAAAATTATGCTCTGTAAAAGCGACCAAAACAAAACATTATTGCATACAGCTGGAGGATTCTTTTGCGAGAGAAAACTTTTCAGAGATTGAAAATGAAGTTGAAGAGAATTTGGTGAAAAACTTATCATCAACATTTGCAGTGATTAAAGTTCGAATTGTTCATATTGGGAGAAATGACTATTTTCTTTCAATTACAAATCGAGTAACGGAAACAGGAAAACACAATCATTAGCACTTTGACACAGCAGAAAGCTTTGAGTTCCCCTCCAGGGAAATTAAAAATTATTTATTTGCTTTTCTTCGTGACTTTTACGTCTTTATTGGTAAATATTCATTTATAGAACGAAGTTCATTATTTTGTTCATCACGCAACAAATATCACACTGACACACACATAAACATTTTGGTTGTTCATTAAAAGGTGAACAGCAAATTGTTTGCTTGCATGTTTATCAGAATTAAGATACAGGAAATTATTGTATTTTGATTGACTTGCACAATGAAAAATTAATGTTTAGTGTCGTTTTGTTTTCAGCACGAGAAAGTTAAATAAACTTTTAGAGTGTATTAGATGGGAATTTCCTTCAGATAAGAGCAGTCTTGAGTCATTATAAATTTCTTAATTTAAAAATATTTAATGTTTAACGAAATTTACCGACATAATGCTTTCACTTATCCTGGGACATGCCAGGTAACAATAAAATAGAAAGTACTTAAAAAATCAATATTGACCTTCAACATCTTTGATCATCGACTTTCCATTTAAGTCCCTTTTGGGAATCATCATTGCGGAATTTTTACGACTTTATAAATTGTTCTAAGTTGAAAGGAAAAAAGAAGACAACAAAAGAAAATGCTTTTGTCATCGCTGCTTTGATGAAAAGTTTTACGAGGTGAGTATATGGTCAGTTGAACGAAATGCTTTTGTTAAGCTTATCGGATAAGGAATTGAAGCGTAAGAAAGGATGTGAAGGTAATCTGTCAATTGCTTCCATCGTTCTGATGATCCAAACTACAATTTCGAATGTTCATCAAACGCAATCATTTTGAAATTTAGAAAAAAATTGAATCATTAGGTTGTTAACAACAATTCTAAATGATATTTGACGAATCAATCATTTTCAGCTAATATTATGAAGCAGAATCATTTTCATTTCATTCTTGTAAATTCAATTTTAATTTTATTTAATATCGTGATAGCTTAAAGCAAAAAAAGAAAGCGGTCAACAAAAACAAAACTCTGTTACTGATAGAATTGTGTTTTCATCGTTTTAATTTTCTCATTTTTCTTTTTCAATCGTGATAAAGTGTCGTCAAGATATTTTGCTTTTGGGCGATGAGCAAATATAAATTTGGCATACATCCCAAAGTCAAATCTGTAATTTTTTCATTTCTGAATCTGGTTTAATGTTTCACTCAATTTAATAAATAACAGCAATGAACTGATTTCACTGGTTTAAGATTCACTTTTCATAATTCGTTTTATGAACTTTTGCATTTGAATTGATGGTGTAAAGCGGCTAAAAATATCATGACCGTATCTCATCATAAGATTGAATTTACCGCAACATTAATCGTTTTATGCTCGTTTTGTTTGCTAACAAAATATTTACGAGGAATATGAAATGTAATGCCAAAGCATCAACAAAAATTTATAGCATTCAACACTCGATATTGAATTGAAGCTCGTAATGGCTAACAACGAATATTGCTGCCAACATCAATTAATTGTGATTGACGACAGCAAGTTTTCTCCCTCGAGAACATACTAAATATGTCACGATTCGAAGGCCCATTGCGCATATAATTAATGTTGGGTTGTGATTTCTTTTTACTTTGAAAAGGAATGAAATTTTATTGACAAGAAAATTTGAAATAAAATTTTAATTATGATTAAGAAAGAATATTCCGAATCAATCTCTATTTATTCTAATATTCAATTAATTTTTTTTGAAGTTTTTTTAAACAAACTTAGATTAGTCAAGAAGTAATGACAGATATGTGGATACATTTTCGATTAATATTTTATTTTTAAGATAACTTTGATTTATTACTTTTTAAAATATTATTTCTAAATACATTTGGACTCACCGTTTATTAGAATAAACAATTTTCAAGGAAATAATGTTCAACGTACCTGCAAAAAGAGAAATTAAAATAATATTAATTAAATAGCAAACATTTTGTAATTTAAATTATTCAACGGATAAAAGGGAAATGTAAAACCATACAAATGTTTGATGCTCAATTTCAACAGTTTTCATCGAATTTTCCAAATATGTTCATGTTTTTCCTTTTATCTCACCGAACGAAAGAATGAAGCAAGTTTCATCTGATACACAAAAGATTGAAATTCAATTGATTATGTTAACAAAATGAAATTTGCATCTTTTTAAGTCTCTTTCAATCAATTTTAAGCTATTTAATTTGCATTTTCATTCTCTTCACTCCTAAAATTGTTTGCTTCTTCAAAAAGCTTTCATTCTATATGCTTTATATTCGTGATAGTTCTGAATATTTCATTGAATATAATCTCTATTTATTTATTCGAACGATCCTGATGTTATAAAAATATTTCGAACACGATTTTATTTAACTGACTCTCTATAGGTTTTATTATTTATTTTAACAATAAGAAAAGTATACTTTTTGGATTAACATTTTTGTTTTGATTAAATATTTTCATGAAACAAAAGAGCCAATACAAGCTTCGTTCAATAACATATACGAATCAGTCGAGCACAAGATAAGAAAATAACTTGAAAACGATACGAAAACTCTTCGTGGAAATTCTGTTAGGGGAATTAAGGTTTTCATTTAATTCAGAGTGGATCAATTTTTGTCAATGGAAATAAACGGAGATAAGCGTTAGATTCTTTCTTAGAAACGTTGCTGTATTTCAAAGAATTTTTATGGAGTTTTTCAACCGTTCTACAGTTCAGTGTTCTCTCTAAAATCTCTTTTCTTTTATTTGAAATGTTGAGATCCTTAACTACAGCATGTGTCATCTCTTCAGACACCCAGTCGAAGCGTAAAAGGAATTCACAATAGGCGTTTAATGAAAAAAACGACGAGAAATGGTTTGAGCACGAGGAATTTTATGTTTAAGACGTGACAATAATATAGGAGATGGCTTTATTGCGTTATTTTTCATCTTCTGGATGGGAAAACCGGTCAAGTTGTGAAACGCATTCGTCAAAGTCCCGTTTCGATGCTTATCTGTATCCCCAACATAGGCAAATTCAAAAGCGAAAAAGAAAATTTGATTTCTTTTGGCCTCGTCTATCTCATTGAGTTGTCAACAATGAAAATCTCTTTTATGGTTTATGATTAAAATTTTGTGATTTTCATTCTTCGCTTCAATAACAAATGAAATTGATTTTGAGTCAGTTTCACAATGCGATCTTTGAATACATTCAAATGATGAAATGGACGAAGAAAATAAAAATTACTTTCATCATGTCGAGACTTTGAGAAGATTTATTTAGACAAAATCATTTTCATCTCAAGTGTTTTTTATTTTCTTTCTAAAAATAAAGATAATAATTGGTAGCTTTTATAAATAAAAGATTTCTAATTGAATCTCCCCTCAAGGTGATCCCATAATCAATAAAATCATGAAACGATAACTGACAGATTTGTAGATAAGTTCTTAAGACATGTTGGCAATAATTATTTCTGATTTTCAAGGTCGCATTCTTATTTAATTAAAATCATTTTCAAATGATTATTTATAGTCAACTAATTAGTTATTTATCTTTATCCCTAAGATTTTGATAACAAATAATCAAGGGAAATTATTCGCTTCCAAGAAAGTATCTCGCATTCGACAAAAACCAAATTAAGCTCTTCAAATAAAATTTCAATTAAATTCTCAAACTGAGTGAAAATATCAACTCAATGCTGGTTGGGTTTGTGATAAAAATAAATATTACAAACTAATTAGAACATCGCTTCCGATCTGATTTAATATAAAGAAATCCCTTATTAATTAGTTAAATGATAAAGTTTGTGATTAAATAAAATTTGGAAATATTCATTAACTTTTCTAAGGTTTTCATGCGAAAATATTCTTTGGACAATATTTGAAATGAAATCAATAGAAAAATAATCAAAGTGACGCAAGGCAACATGAGTAAAGCTTTCAACAACCTTTTGATACATTCAGAAATTTTTAAAGTCAGCTCTTAAACATTTTTGACAGCCAAAAGTTTGTTGAACTTCCAAAAAATCTTTGTTGTTATTGATGTGTTTATTACATACGTTCAAAATAAAAAAAAGATGTTACACAAGAGAATTTACAAGAGGGCAAAAATATCATAAAATATTATGCGGAACACTTTTTACACTTGAATAGACGTCAACAGAATTTTCCTTTAAAAGTTCATTGTAAATGGACTAAAAATACAAAATTGATGGTGTGAAAGATTAAATTTCTGTTTAAGCATAATTTCAGTTTAAGCTTACATTGTTCGTATTTTTTTATGAAAGCCTTTTCTTAGATTGCATAGAGGAAGCGTGTCAGGTTATTGCGAAAAGCTCTTTTCCACTTGCTCAAATAACATAGTAAAAGATGTCGAAGGGAAGTGATAAGGAGATAATGGGAATGTATATTGTTATGACGTCTCGTTAAAGCGGCAATTTCTTATGTGTTTACACTGCCGAAATAATAATGGACGTCTAATAGCATCAAAAAGTATCGAATTTAATTTATAATCAATATGATCCAAGAATGAATACCGGACGACTAAAGATATGTTTCCCCTTCCAAGTCGTCCTAAATTATTTCAATGAAAACTTGGAAAATTCCACTGCATTGGTTTTATGTTTTCCTTGAACATTTCAAGGTTCTTCCATACCTATCGTGTAAGTGAGTCCGTCAAGTTCAAATGTTGCACTTTGACATTTTCTAAGCATCTTCGTTTGTTGTGTGCTCGTTGACTTCACTCGACTGAACTGGTTATTTAATAATTCTTCCTGTTGCGACATTTTCCTCCTTAATTGATTTAAATATTTCACAAATATTTTTCGCAATTTTCAGCAATTATAAAAGCACTTTGAGTTTTAACATCCGTTTATTAATCTAATCGAGAATAATTCCTGCAATTTTAAAGATTTATGCGGCTTTAGCAAAATCCGCTAAATTTATTAAGAGACACGAAACAACGTTCAAGTGTTTATTTACCATTTTTTACCGAGACTTAAAGCATAGATTCTTCGCTAACTAAACAAGGAGCAGAAGGTTCTTGTGAATATCACGGGGGAAATTATATTTTACCACCTCTCGGGTTCTTAACGTCCTAGGTAAAGTATTTGTTGTATATTCAAGAATACCGCGTTGCTTATCATAAAAACATGCTTAACATTCTAATATTTCACAAAAATGGAGCAAGAAAAATAATAATAAGAACTTCAGAAGGGAAAAAAAGAAAATCCCCCCAAAACAATTTATGTTTTGAAACATCAAATTGAAATTGTCAAATTAGCATCATATTGATTTTCCACTTTTCTGTCTTTTATTTTACTTTGAATCTGAAAAAGTTCTGTTCTTCTTTATTTAATTCATAACAGCGAGTCTCTTAGCGTTTTAGATTCTTTAATTGAGTACTTTCATTACTTTCATTCTTTCAATAAAATTGGAAATTTTTAATGTTTATTAAATATTTCTCAAGACTTCGTTTTGAATGGATAACAACTTTAGGTGCGCTCGTTTTCGACCGCTTTGAGCATCGTTTTTGCAATGACAGTATCAATAACACGTAACGAGCCATCTTATTTCAATCTTAAGGAGGGAATAAAGTCATCATTTCAAGTAAGCAAATTTGATTTAAAATATATGTAAATCAGTTTTTTCTTATCTATTTAGCTTAGTATAGATGATGATGGAAAAGAAGGATTCAACTTGTCATCAAATGAGAGCAGATGAAAAATATTTTTTAAATTTAATTATCTATACGAAGTCAACAACGAATTTCGTCTTGTTATCTTCTTTCAAGTGGCTTTTATTTTTAATTCGAAAGAAAATAAGAAGGCGGACAAATAGAAGACCAAAAAACTGAATAATTTACAAGTCATTTTTAATGTATGTTGATTAACGAAGGATTTTTTTTTTCGATTCGAAAAGTCTGCTTCATGAAGTTAATTTATAATAATCAGTGTACAAATCTTTGTTTATGTAAACAAATCCAAAGCTTATTTTTATTTGATTAAATATTATTAATGAATCAACTAAGTAACTAACAAAATACTGTCGCAAGTCAATCTGTGTCTGACTATTAATTTCTATACAAATACAATTCCCTTTGTCACCTTCACTTCCATTTTCAATCCCATATGGAAAACAAACACATAGCACATAAATTTGCTGAAGCAGCTAAAGTGCGCTCGACTTTCACGTGACTTTGCAGGAAAACTAATTTTTTTCCACCATCGAATGCTTTTGGAAAAAAAGATTTCCTTTTTGTAACAATTGATGATATGGGAGTTTTAGCTTTACGTGACGGTATTGAACACTTAGCATATAATTCGACACTGAAAATGAAGTCAACATTTGGTATGTTTCGTTATAAAAGCGAATTTTTTTTCTCTTGAAACTCTCCGGTTATCATGGCGATACAACAACATAACTGAAAACATTTTTGGTGTCGTGAAAAATATTTTCGTGTGATTTCTCTCATTTCCTCTCTCTCTCTTATTAATGCGCTTTAATAAGTCGATTTTCAACGATACAATATTATTTTCATTCAGCTCAATTTCTAAATCCATCGAGTGCTATTATCATTTCCGAAACAACTGATTCACACACTTTTCAACGACTACTAAATGAGAAACTTGAAACATTTTCAACACGCGAATAATTAAAAGAATACAGAAATGACTGAATCAACAATGAGTCTTAATTTTCCCTTGATACTTCCCGAAGCTTTCCTTTTAAATTCTTTTGTTTATTTATTTTTTTAACGCATCTGCTTTTATAAGGAAAAGTTTCGTTTAATCAAACACATTGAAGAAACAATGAACTGAAATAGGTAGTTTGTCTTTTATCGAAACGAGAAGAATATTGTAAAAATGCCTAAAGAAAGAAGAAACTATATAAACTTATTTATTTATTAAGTCTTTTGAAATTGTTGAAAAATTTAATTAAAAGTTGTAACAATGAAACCATGCAAATGTGTACTTTTCAAAACATTTGAAGGGCTTTCAGGAAGGCAACAAGTAACTTTTAATGTTCAATTTCTTGTCTTTTTTTCCGATCTCTATCCTTTAAGAAATTCCGTGGTGAATCATTGTTAAAATATTTCGTGTCGTTTCAAAAACGTGACGAAAATAAAAATAAATAAATAATTTTTAAAATCAATATTCTCATGTTTAAGTAAGAATGCGAAAATTTGTCAAAGTTTTCAATACGACAGCGAAGAAGAAATCGATTTTTTATCACATTAAGAAATCCCTCACATCAATGAATGTTCAAATTGCATGAGCATCGAGCTGTTCATATCTTTCCTTCTCTCTTACTTTTTCTGTATCTCATCCTTTTCTTTACCACGTCTTGTCATCGTTTCACAGTTGAAGTATTGGATATAATAGAAAAAAAGAGTAAGCGAATCTCCTCGAAGAGATTTGTACGTAAAGAACTTATAAATGTAAGAATGTTAGTTAATTTATGGATTTCCTGTTTACGAAAAACTTCAGTTCAGGGAGATGACTGATCACTGGAGTGAACTTTACATGTATATCTAGGTGAAAATCGATGAAGAAGGATTAAATGTGATAGCATAATGTTCAACATGAAAAACTTGAACGTGATTTATTCAATGTTTATATAAGGATTTTACTAAGCCAATAAACTGATAAATATTACAAGACTGGAAATATTATTTTGAACAAGTTGCTTGCTTACCTGTTGCAAGGGCTTAAAACTTTCAAGCAAGTATCTACTTAAATATTTCCTCAATATTTATTTCATTAACATCATGTTAAAATGTATTCTTTTTATGTCTGTCTAATCTTTTGATATCCATAAATTACGGTTTCAATAACTCAATCCATAATTACAGAATTTTATTATTTCAAATGACAAATCATAAATTATTAAGTATCAAGTTATGTTCACTGTTATTATTTATCAAGAGTTTAATGAATGTTAAATCAAAGTTAAGAGGCAAAGCCAATCATTTGCTAGATCAATATTCAAATTCAATTCAGAAGATATTAAGCTGGATTTGTACTTCCTACATTCATAGAAAATTACTGTGAACATTTTTATTCTCTTTTCCTTCATGGAAACAATCAAATTCCGTAGCGATAGTGAACAGAAGCAGATTTCCCTTGAGCAACAGGTTACACGAAAACTTTGAAAATAGGAAAAAGAAAAATAAATTTTCAATCAATATTGAATATACATACAGACTGCTTACAATCGATTTCCTGATATATTCTAACTTTATGGCGTAAAAATAGCGATAATAAAAACATAAAACGGATAAAGTTTTTCTTTTTCGTATAAAGAAGAAAACATATTAAGCAGTTTATATGCTTCATAAAACTACTATGATTATTGCATCAGGTGCTTTCGCTTTATTAAAATTTTCTTTATTTTTTATGACTTTCATCAGGAATCTATCTGATGAAAATAATTTCAGTTTATGGCTCTCATTTCTCCTCTAATCAGATGAAGAACAATTTCAAGTTTCTTGTTAAAGCACTGATGCTGTCCTTTGAATTATTCGTCGTTCACATGCCATTTCATAGCTTTATGAAACAATTTTCTTACGCTTGCTTTATTTAATAAATTGATTCGGAAACCTTTTTGTCGGCCTATGAACTGAGAAGTGTACGTGATGTGGAATTTAATGAATGTATCTTTCATGTTTCAATCTCGCACTAAAATATTTAATAAGCCGTGTAAATAAGGTAGAACCGGATTTCAGATTCCAAAATAGACTAATGCAAGTTCATTGGAAGCCTTTTCGGTTTTTAGCGGTGAAGATGGAGAAGGAAATGTTTTTGGAACTACATCATCATGATTTACGAGATAGTGACACGTTTACGACCCTGAGCGTCTGGAGTGTTACGAGAAATACAGAAAATTTATTGTATTTTGTAATCGAGTTGTTTAGTTTAATTAATCGATTTTAAACCTCTTCGTTTCAATACAATAATTACAATAAGAGAAAAAATTAAAAAGGAAAACGAAACGTTTCTTAAGAAAAGTTTTAATAATTGAAATTTGTAGGTAAACCACATGAAACTGACCGCGTTAAAATAAACAAACGATGAATGGGCAAAGTGAAGCGTGTAGGAATTCTATGTTGAGTGTATGTGCGAGCTATTGAAGTTATGTAAACATCGATCTTTTCACAGTAGAGAAAAAGCAACGAACTTGTCAGTAATCCAAAGTAAATTATAAAATGGTTATATTTACATTTGAAAAAGGGTAAACATGACCAAGCAAATATCATATCGTGATTTAGTGACTTCGTGAACGAAAAAAATTGATAAAGGTTCAAATATTCATGTTCTTACAGGTGTTGTATTACACCTACGCAAGGGACAGTTGGGTTATGACATCAAGTATTGGTTGGCAGTAGCTTTGAAAATAATAAAAGAGTCTGAATAACTACTTAGACATTAAGAAAATGAAATCCCACCCCCGCTGACCTTAATCCACCAATTTCTCTCAAAGCTTTAGAAAGAAAATGAGAAAATCATCATAAAGATTTAGGATAATGTCTTGAAACGATTCCAAGCGAAAGGCATTATGACAAAAATTATTTTGTGGTGAATTAACATAAAGATGAGTGATTTGTCATGAATAATTTTCCCATCAGCAGTTCTTTCCTCATCATCATAAATCTTAAGTCGAGTTGAGCAAACATTTTCCACTTAATTAAGACAAAACGAAGTTAAAAACGTGTTCAGAGATTTATTTAATCTTATTTTCATGCTTGTAACAATTTTTTTTATTTTTCATTTGCAGTCGTAAAACTTTTTGTTCAACAACAAATTCAAAAAATTAATTGAAAAAAGAGCAAAAAGTATTTAATGTGATAATGAAATGTACGAGTTTTCGATAAAGTTTTATGATTTTCTTCTTCTGGTTGGATTGAATTTAAGGATTTTATCGTCTGTTGTGGGAGATTTTTTACGATATTCTCGTAACAATTGAAAGAAAGTGATTCAAATGTATCAAAAGAACTTTGTAAGTTTTTCCATATCATCTCAGATGTTAAGCGTGAAGAAACATCAAAACTTTTGACATCCATTCAACGCCTTTCATGAAATTCTTTAAATACGTACAAAAGCTCGGCGACATTTTTAACTTCTTCTTTACTCTTCATTTTAAACCCAAAATTTTTCTTCTCTTGTCAGCGTAATTAACACTTTATGAACTTTTCTTCCTTTCTTTTATTTCCGTACGAGCATGAACTTTAGATTAATGCTTTGAGTGCCTTTACAGCATTCTTCATTAAACTTTCATTTTTCAGACGATATACGAAGTATGGTTCTAAGTGCGTGAAAGTCAAAATAACTCAAGATGAACTCACAATGTAACAAATGAATCTCGTGAATGTTATGTTGTTCTTATGTTGACGTCAGGTAATCCTACACGAGCTTCGTTGTGATGCGTAGATTAATTATGTAGTGTATTCAATTTTTCACTTTTATAACCTTTTCTGAGTTGAATAATTAATTAAATTTTTTCTGCTTCTTTATTTTTTGAACTGTCATTCATAACAGTGGTGTTTGTCATTGCTTTCTAAATTAATCTGGTACACCAAAAATGAGACTTTAAATATTAAATTTTTGAACAAATACACGCACTGAAGAAGGAAAAGGATTTTCTCATCACAAGATTAATTAAAGTTTTATATTTTTTTACATACAAAACCAATCTATTTACTCAAGGCGTTAACAAACTCTTCACAAGACAGCTGATGGTGAAAGACTAAAATTTTTCATATTCCTTACTATTTTTATTTTTCTTCTCGTTCAATTTTTTAAGAAAAGTACTCTTGTCGGCGTACGAAATAATTCTGGTCGAGTTCTTTCGCTCGAGAAAGCATGAAAGCACTCGGCTGTTTTCCTTTCTTCGAGAGAACAGAGTGAAAGCATTTTTCTTTTTTCGCTTTACACATGCGCTCTTTCATTACGAGAGAAGTTTGTTAAAGAAAAATCTTTTTAATTCAAACGATTTCTGGTGAGCGATTGACAAGTTAAGTAGAGAAAAATTGTGAATGAGAGTCGAAGAAAAACATGGCTTTGATATGTTTGTAGTTATATTCAGTAATCAAATACATTGCGACACTTTCTTTTACGAATCATTTTAATATAAAATTCATCAACATCCTCAATAAACATTCCAAGCACACAATGTTAAAAGATTTATACAGCAAATTTAAGATTTGTAGGCTATCAAAAAGTTTTTCTTTATTAAACACGAACTAAAATAAAAAGTATGGAAAGTAATGCTTTATCCCACTCGTTTGTGCTTTTAGGTGAACGAAATTTAATATACGGTTAGATATACTTCAATTCACAATGGAAAAGAATACATTTCTCTCTCAATTCTTGCAATTTAGCTTTCCGCATGCCAGAGAAAAGGATCTTTGGTCTTGAAATAACCGTACGATAATGTTTTTTTTAAATCATATATCTGCTCGGCTTTCAATTTCATGAAATTATTATGCCCACTTACGGCTCGTTATGTTGCTGTTGGGATAATATAAAAGGTTGGCCTTATTCAGATTTCAATAAATATTTTATTATAATTTAGCTATCCCGCTCTGAAACTTAACAATTCACCTACCCTAAACGACCACTTTTAACAAATTCATTGTTCAAATGGATCTTAGAAGCTTTAGAAAGTTTTTAAAAGAAAACTTGGATTGCGAGAGATTACTTCTTAACTTTCAAAAGGAACTCAATCCCAAAAAGAAAATTGCTAATTCTGAGGGAGAGAAGCCTCGAGCAAATCTTTAACTTTGAAATGCTTTATCTGCTCACTCAAATTCTGAGGAATCAATAAATCAGAAAATTGAAGCTTCAAAAATAAACTTGATTGAGAGTCGAAAGAAGAAAAAACCTTGAACGATACGAGATTAGTTATTTTTGGATTGTGGTCGATTCACCTTTAGAATAGAGGAAGGCAAACAATAAATATCCAAGTGAAAAAGATTACTTTTAATGAAAATTAATTTCATAAATCTATACGCATGAATCGTCATGCCATATGCGTTGATCATGAGTCGACATAAACATTTTTTTCTTCCTTCTTCATTTCATTTCCTTATTTATTGATTTATGATTAAAAGAGATTAAATATCATTAGTGGCCCAAAATATTTATTGCTTCATAAATAGATTTTAAGGTTTCCAAAGTTGGAATGTCTGTTCATTTTGTAATTAAAATTTCTGGTCACTTTTTTGGGGTTTATGCTGAAAATTTAATTTTGATAATTTTTGTATGATGGTAGCACATTTTTCAGTGACCATTTTGATGATAATTTTATTTTTTATCGTCGTAATTTTAACTTTTTAACTTGGTTTAGATCTACATGCTTCCCTCTGCGATACTCATTCACTTATTGTGTAGTAAATTTTAAAGTTCCCATAATAAATCGAGCTTCTTATAAATATATAATGACACGTGATTTATTATGAGAAGCAACTAAATTCACGGTATATAAATAGAAGAAAAAACATGAGCATTACAACATTCTATTGTCAAGTCTTTTTCCTACAGAAAGGAAAACATGTGATGAAAGAATTTTCCATTTTCTTGTCGTGTTCATTTAGCGTATATGAGATTTCTATTGTCATAACAACCGTGTAAAGGAATATCATTGAAAAATATAACAATCCTTACTCTATGACGTTGTTGTCATAGTTATCTTTGGTAATATTGTTGCTTGTTGTAAAATCTAAAAACAATATTGAGATCTCGATGATAGAGAGATCTTCACAAATAATTCTCGTTCAACATTTTTTTAACAACTCTTCTCATAAAATTTCCAAACAACATTAGAAAAATATCTTTCAAAGGCATATGAAATTATTTTCATTTTGATAAAATTTGATATTCAAGTATACACGATTGGCTTGTGGCATATAAAGAACTGAGCACGTTTTTAAACTAAAAATTTTTTGCAAAGGATTTCTTTTTTGAATAAGTTCGCTTTAAGGGGAATCAAGAAGTTGTCACAATGTAAGCACGTTACGATAACAATCTTGAGAATTTCCTTTAAGTTAGACAATCTCAATGATGGTAGCATTCACTCACCTTCGTGCTTTATCTCAACTAAATTAAGTTGCTCTAGTGAACTTCTTTTATCCTGCAATTAAAAAGAAAAACAAAGTAATAATGTTTAGATAGAAGAGGAATAAAAAGAAACGAGAGTTCGTCTTAATTATTTGTCTTTCTTAAATAAGTAAGAAGAATGATAGAAAAGAAATGGCTAATGTGCTTTTTTAATGAAATCTTTATGAACTCTTACATATGTTTGTATGTTTGTACATTTCCACAAAAAATAAAAGCAACAGAAAAAGCTTTGAATGGCCGAGAATAATTTCATGCGACAAAGTAGGGTAGTAAAAACGCCAGAAACATAAAAGTTATAATAACATGATTAACATGGAAAAGGGAAAGAGAGAAAAGTGATCCCCGAGTACATATATGCAACCCTTTAATATTTTTACAGAAAAAATACAACATTAAAGAATAACAACTCCATAATTTACATGCTTTTATGTTGATATCTGAGTAAGTATTTACGTTAGCATAAACGAACAAGATTTCCTGAAAATGTTTGGCTCATGTTTAATTTTGCGAAATCACTCAAAGAAAAAGCAGAATTTACACATCAAAAGAAGAAAGAGATTCAGAGGAAAGCGATAACATTTACAAGTTTTTTGAGAAAGCTTTTGAAGGAAAGAAATCGTTGAAGATAACAAATAGTTTTGAAAAGCGACTACAATTGATTTCATATCAAAGAGACTGAGAAGCAACCATGAGAAAATATGTTTATCTTGAAATGTTTAAAAGTAGAAAACTTACAGCAAGCTTATACACGCTATCATCTGACTGACTGTTAGTGATTGGAAATCTCCAAATTCCTGAGTGAAAGTTTTCCAAAATGATATCGTGGTGAGAATGGAAACGAATGAGAACTTTCTTTATCAAATCTTTAACCCTCTAGCCTACCTCGTTTCCTGTTCAGTGATTTTGGTAAGCATGCTGTACATTGTGCTGCGATATCAGTTGAAGGATGGCAAATCACAGTCCCCATCGAGACAGCAACAGCAATGCCAAAAAGATAATCTTGTAATCTGTAAAAGAAAAAAAATCTAATAAATTACTTAAGTCAATTAAACGTTCCGCTTTATCTGTTAACAACTGAACATTGCTTTAATGTTTTCTACATCTTTAAATCTACAATCAAACAGTGTTATGGATCGTCAAAGCCAAAGAAAAGAAAGAATTGCTTAGAAGAATCTTTTACTGAGCAGCCATTAAAGGAAAGAAGAAAATTATGTGCCAAAAACACTCAAAAATTAAGAAACAAGGCCGAGGCAAATGTTTTATTTAGTGAATGATAAATTTATATGCTGCAATTAATAACAAAAGGAAAACGGTCGGAAATCTTTCGGAATTATCATTGCGTTTAGATTGCGCAATGAATTTTAACGACTTTGGGAGTGTTGGTTAAATTACTTTCAGCAATATTTCGTGGTTTAGATGAAAAAGTTGCAAATCTTTCTTCTTATCATATCCGTAAATCGTGGGCTATTCATAAGGGAGGTTGAATAATTTTAACAAGAGTATTGAAGATTCACTTTCTTTCGAGAATGTCTTGTCATCTTTGATCGTCCCAAAAGCTCAGATTTTTGATAAGGGAAAATGGATGCCAATGGATTTAGGACGACAAATCTGTGAGTCGTAAAGGCAAAAAGTCTTTCAATTATGCAAGCAAAATATCTTTAAGAAAAAACGAAAATTAATTCAAATTAAGGAAAGCAGTTCAAAGATGTATTTAAATAATCTGATTGGTTTTCATCAAAGTTTATTTGTTGTCATCCTTTATTCAATTTAAATTGAAACAATAATTTAAAGGTTTATTTAAAAGGTGTTTGGAAATTGAAATACATTTGCAGAATTTATTCGACATCTTGAAAGTATTTTATGCTTTCATTATTGCAGCAATTGATTTTACGACAAATAAATATTTTTTTCATTTTACTGAATTATTTAACTGCAGAATTATTGCACGTCGGAGTTGAGGAAGAAATTTTAATACAATTGAATATGTCACTGTCAGCGTCTAAGTATTTAATCAACAATCCACTGTGCATTTTAATTTAAAAACATCAACTTATTGCTTCCAAGAGTTTCTTAATAAAACTTTTTAAAATTTCTCATCATTTGCATATTTGAATAGCAGAAGATTTCCTAAATAACCAACTTAAGTATGCCACATTAATCAGTTCACATCAGCAGCTTATTTATTAGATACAAATTTCAAGTTTTCCCCTTAAACTCATCACATACTAGATATGAGCTTCATGTGATGTTGTTTAACTCTTAGTTATCTTCACTTTGCTAACGACGACAAGTGCTAATTAATTTTTCTTGTTCATAAAGACTTTCAATGTTATACACAATCAATTGTAGTCTGCAAAGTTTGCAATTAATATGACACTTATTCAAATCATCGCCTCAACGGATCATGTTTGCTACTTCTATTTGATATTTATATGCAGTTTTGAATGGAATGGATAAACGAGTTATAAATTCAAAACGTCTGCATAATAACGTTGATGTCATTAATTCGAGTTGGATTTTATAAAAATTAAAAATGAATGAATAGTAACTTTGAAGATCTTATTACAATATCAGAGATACTTACGAATGAAAGTGTGAAAGAAGATGCAAGAGAAGTGAATGACGTGAATTTTTTTATGCAAACATTGAAGTATCTGTTACATGTTCAACCATGAGTCATAAGTCGAGGATTCTTCATTTCTCAAAAGTGTCAAGGAAACATTTGAAAGACTTTTAATGGTGACGCTTTTAAGATGTTTGATAAAACATTTTAAGTGTTACATGAAAACTGCAGTTGATTGAATACATAATAAAGTTCTTGTTAAATTCTTGACATCATGGAGCACTCACAAAAAAACCTTCTCATGGTTAACTATCGTTAATGTTTATTTATTCTGTTTGCTTCATAGATCCGAATCCAACAACTTGTCGCGACGATGTGAATTGTCATATTAAAAATTCAATACACCACCCAACATGTTTCATTGAAGCGATCATTTGAGGAATGAAGACAGAGTGTAAAGTAACTTCAATGAATCGTGTACGTAATCCACATATCGTCATGTATTATATACGCTATCTGGTCGCATCTTACTTCATAAATAACTCGTTTTTACATGCCATCTCAATGATTTCCAATATACGTGCCGCTTAAGGAAATTGAAAATAATCTCCACTACAATAAAAAATATTGAACATTTTTCAATGTTAAGTGCATTGGTTGCGTAATCGGATTCAAATTGTCACACGTAATCATATTTAGATCACGTATGATAATAAATATAAAGAGTAATTGTTTCTTGTTCTTAAGCTAATTTATTTTATTTAATCGCAAACTTAAAGCATACAAATTACCTTCAATTAACTTTTAAACACTTATTATTAATAAAATTTAACGAAAAGCTGCGTGACAATTTTTCGAAATAAGTCCCGAGAAACTCCAATTAAATGATGATTTAGAGCTTGATAATGTTCATTTTTGTTTGGTTCTTGCTTGCATACATTCAGTCGAAGCATAACATAAAAAATCAAAATGTCAATGAAATCGAGTTCATTGATTTTCTCGTGACATAGTATAATTATTATTATGGAAGTAAAGCTCGTGATAAATCTTATATTTGATCTTGAGGATTCTTATTATTTTTGTTGTTGAAAAGGCCCTTGGGGTCTTTGGACTTGTTTATAAGTACACAACCTTTTTATGTTGTGCAGTTCTCTTCTTTTTCTCCATTTTTTCCTCTCTCGAAACAAGAAAACTTTCAAGAATTTTCTCAATGCTTTCACAACAATGTGAAACTGCAGATGTCTCAGGTCAAACATCTACGTCATTATGTGTCATGACGGGGTTTATTTGAAGAGCAGTTTTATAAAGGGCAAACATTTAGCACAACATATTTTCTGGGCAATGCGAGAAATCACAAGAACAAGAAGTTAAATACGTCTAGTTGAAGAAGGTCTAAAGATCACAATTCTTTCTGTTAATATTAAAAACCTTTTTATGAAAAGAAATATGTCCAAATGTAAATATTTGTCAAGATATATTTGAGATGCCTTAAAGAGAAAATGCTTCTTTAAAGATCTTTATTGTATATTTTAATAAAAACTTTTACGAAGTAGGAGAAAGGAAGGAAAAGTAATTCACAAGGTTTTCTTTCTTTACTTTATATTCACAAGATGACTTCTAATTGTCCAGAGATTCTCGACATCCTTGAACATTCTAGATAAGTAAAAGTTCAGGAAAATAACAATTGATGTCAAATTTCGGAGCAGCTTTAAGTATGATAAGTGAAAATTTTGAGGGTTATTTAAGTACTAGAATTTAGTAGAACTAAGTAGAACTAATTGAAATTTCCTTTAGTTACAAGCCCCGGTCAGAAAATTTATATTTTTATTCATGCAATGAATAAATATCCACATCGAACATAAATTCCCTCATAAGTATTTTCCTCGATTTACTTTTATACTTGAATTATTTTTTAATAAAACCCCACACTGGAAATACATACTTTCAATTCAAGAGTTAGAAGAGAATCTTTCTTATACTCAAGAGTAAAGTGTAGAGTTGAATGTTTTTCAACTCAAATAAATCATTTTTCCTTCATCCTTTTTACACTTGTAAGTGATTCATTGTTTTCATCACCATCCAATTAAAAAACAATTCATCAGCATTTATTTGAGAATAGCGTTTTTATCACGTACAAAATCTTGATGTTTTCTTTACTCTAAATAAACAAAGGGTGTAACTCGTGAGATGACAAGATGCGTATTTAATGAGAAGCGGGAAGAGTACATTTATAAAAATAAAGTGAGCTTTCTCTCAAACAAAGTAAAGACAAGAAACGGAAGTAGAACAAACAAGGCTTCGGGAATCTTTCCAGGTGCTTGTCAATCTTAAATAAAGAAAAGAAACTTCTGCTACAGACTTTTAATTCAATTTCCTCAGCATAGTTTCCTTTGATAAAAAAGAAAAATATTCCAACAACATTAAAGAGATGAAGAAAAATAAATAATAAAGAGATTCAGAATTTCATTTCAACTAACCACAGGGGAATCACCTGAATAGAACAGCTTTTGATTGATATTTATTTATGGTCGTTTTTTCATCACGTTTCAGACGCAAACTGTGAATTCATTTGTCACATAGTTTACGAGCGTCTTTCAACGATGCTTTTAGTGGATAGAAGACGAGCTTTTTATGTATAATATTATTTTCTTCATCTTCACTAATACTAATTAAGAACAGCAAATGTACAGACTCATAATTAAATCTCGTTTATATTCAGCGGTCTTTGAAGAATCTGGCTAAAAGAATCAAGTTGGTTAGCTCAGTGACATTTTCAATTAGTTTAATTGAACCTCTGTGTCGGTTGAAATTTTCCCATAAAGATACTGCTGTGTTAAATCACGATAAAAGGCTTTAATGCTAATGTCATGAAATTAAATGCAATCTTTAAATGTTTGAAAATATTAAATCGCAAATTGTTTAACTAGTTTCAAACAGTTTATTAATTTATCATTATCGACACGAAATATATATCATGAAACATGAAATAAAAGCTTCATTTAGCAAAACGTTTGGCTATTTCAGGTTTATCATAAATTCTCAAACCATTTTGATATTCTTTAAAAGCAATGACGCACTGAAAATTTGCTACACATCAATTAGCGATGGTTGAGTTATAAAATGTATGCAACAAACAAAACTTTTCTCATTCCTTCATTTCTGTTAATTGCTCGAAAAAAAACTGGATGAGATTAAATTACATTTGGAAGCATCGCGTACATTTTTTCTGTATTTTCACCTTTATTTGTGCAGACCTCAAATTACAAATTACTCGCAAGCGTACAATTGAAAGTCTCCAAAGCTTCAATGTTCGCACCTTTCAAACTTGATTCCATTTGAGCATTTTCAGGCATTTGATGTTCATTAAATTACTTTATAATTAAAATAATTGCTTAACTTTGTTTGCTTCTTCATCTTCTTCTGAAAGTCCAAATTGTATGAAAATATTTCCAGACTACAGAAAAGTTTTCCTGAATAATAAATTTCAGACTTCAAATCATTACATGAACATGTAATGTTGAATAATGGAAAACTTTCTTGATAAATTTTCAAAATCAAAGTCATCGTTCCTTAAGTTATTGATTTCTACATCGTTCTTGACTCAACATACTTTTGATAAAGCTTTTGATTATCCTTCAAGTGGATCTTTATTGAAATATTTGTTTCATGCATAAGTAAGCAGCCAAAAGCAAGGAAGAGGCAACATTCCTCAATAAATATTCATCAAGTTTTT
Organism: Clunio marinus; assembly: GCA_900005825.1. Classification (NCBI taxonomy): domain Eukaryota; kingdom Metazoa; phylum Arthropoda; class Insecta; order Diptera; family Chironomidae; genus Clunio; species Clunio marinus. Next base: position 2,965,669 of record CVRI01000054.1, read on the forward strand.
CGATCTATATAAATGAATATCGATCGTTACTCATTATACAACAACCTTCATTTACATATTTTACATTGGATTGATTGGAATTTTTGATTGCATTAATTTAGTTGAGAATCTTCAATTCACAAGAAAATATTTAAAGCTTCATTTCAAGATGAATCTTTAGATGTTCACCCTTTATGGTGATCCGGAAAATTACCCCAAAATTCTTTTAAATGCTTCTGGCTCAATTACAACTCGAAATTCTGCAATGTTTGATCGGGCAAATATGTAAGCTGACTTAATATTTAATTCAATTTAATTCTCTTTTTATATTTTTGGACACACAAACATTCTCAAATTTCATATTATATGTGGATGCAGTAGTTGTCCCTTAAGCTATTTAAAATAAATTATGTTTTGACATGTTGATAAAAAAAGTTCGTCTTGGGGTTTAACGTTGTTCATATTTGCTCAATGAATTGATTTCTGTTGTTCTTGTTTGTTTATTTATTTTTTAATCATTGCTTAAATCCCTGCTGTGATTGTTATACAGTAAAATCTCGATAAACAACAAATAAAGTTCATGAAGCTAATTAGTTTCACATTAACAATCTGTCAACTTTCAATACTTACGGGAAATTCAACAAAAGAGAAAAGAAGTTGATTGAATTTGGGAATTAATTTTCGTCGAAAATTCTGACGGAACAAATTCGCAACATAATTAATTTAAAGTGACTAAACATACAAAACGATCCCGACCTAACAAGAAGTCTCATGTGATTTTATCACATGTAATTTGTTTCTTCGTCATTCTTAAATCGTGTTAAAAACTTTTTCTTTTTCCTCCTTTTGCAAAAGACTTTTCATTCATTCAAAAGTTAAATTGTTTTCGTTCATGATAAATTGATTTGTTTCGCATTCGTTTTATGGTAAAATTACTGTCGGATCTTTCTTGCAATTTATTATATATCTGTTTTCGTATTTCTTTAACTTGAGAAATCTTCATAATCATCGGTTAGTTTGAAAAGAGACTCATATGTTTATCTGACAGAATATTTTCAATAACTCATTTATCACTTACCCGAGCGGCACAAAAGGCGATGTCTCTCACAAATCTGGCATACGAGTATCGTCTCCATTTAAATGGGAAGGCTTTCCTTTAGAATCCGCCATATGAAAGACATTTGGCTAAAAACTACTGGCTATCGCCTAATTCTATCACCTTAAGTTAGTTATGTGTTGGACTAGTGAAGAATTTCTTAAGCTGCCTAATGGTAGCCTTATTTAGAGTTAATGGCATGTGGGGAAGCACCATAGCGTCAACTGTTAGTGGTAAATTGATACTTCGGTGATTTTCGCTGATTTCTGAAGGAAAAGCCAAAGGAAGTGCCAACTAAAAATCGTCGTAGTGCAAACGTATGACTCCGGCACGGCGAGTGTGTGCCGCTCGGGTTAGTGCTCTACAAAACGCTCCAAGCAGCTAGAGGAGAAGTTAATGCAGCGTATGTCGTTAGTGAAATTTATGGCATTAATATCACCAATGTGTGTTTACAGTGCTTTTATTTTCATAAGTTGAGTTTATTGAGACATTTCTCATCATACATGAAACTGACTGTGAAGTATTCTCGTTTCCAACAATAATCTCAAGCAAGAATGCATTGCCGCCTTAAGTTTCGCTTCTAAAAGTTCATTTCGTGAACTTTTATGTTGAAGATTGATATGCCGACATTGACATTTCCATTTTACACAAAATCATTGCAGATTAAAATTAATAAGAATTGTAAGTTATGTAAGTAAATTCACAACGAACCATAATTCATTAAAAACAAAACATTTTTCTTTCTTTTTTGTGGCGTGTTACAATCCAATTATTTTGTCAGTTAAGCAGACGTTGAAAAGTCACGAAAATTTGATTTCATTTTTTATGAATACAAGAATACGTCAGGTGGGAAAGTTCAATATGCAAATAACCTTTGATTGAGTTTTTGTGGTGCATTTAATAACGATAGCAAACTCATTGCAACTCATAAATTGATTGATTATTTTTACGTCAATTATTCTGATAACAATATTCAATATTGTAATAATAATTGATCATTATGGAGAATTACCAAGAACAAGCACTAAAAGATAATGAAAGTAATTTGTATTTTTGCACCAACAACTCTCTTAAACCTTATTAAGTCTTATTGCTGATGCTTTTTAAGTTGATAACAAAATACATAATTGAATGAGAAAAAAACATGCCTTGCAATTAAATTAAATTATGCATAATTAGGAAAGTTTGTTAATAAGAATTTTAGAAATGAAAAATATTCAAATTCGTCATCGTAAATTTGCATAAAATTAATGAACCATGAAATCAATGATGAGACTAAATAGCGATGCTGTGAAGAATCAACTTAAGTTTAGTTTTTTTAATAAAACGTTCAGGTTTAAAATAGTGTAGGTCAGGATTCTCAACATCAGACGAATGAAGCATCAATTTGAGTTCATTTGAATATTTATTGCTTTAGTCATGCCACAGAAGCCTACGCCTTCCTGTTTACCATCAACGTCAGCTAAAGAATTCACTTTGAAATCAATTTCCCGCTTGTCGTTAATTTTATTCCTTCAAGTACGTAAAACTCTTATCAGTCATGGAAATCAGGGGAATGTCTTCAAGGCGTCATTGTAAGCTTCACTTCTTAAATATTTTATCAATTAATCGACATTCTTCGTTCACATTTCTCTTCTCCATTCATCCTATTCAACATGTTCAAAAGTGATTTCTTTCCCATTATTGAGATATCAATTGAGATTTTTTCAGCATTTTTTATCGATTCTTGGTAGGTTTTTATGTGTGTCTTATTCGCATATTTTGACGTTCCTTAAGGTAATGTGAAGCGCCATGTAAAGCGTTAATAATTAGGAGCTGGTAAAAAGCAAAGAACGAGAGGAAAAGTCGACAAGCGCAGATGATAAATTCTGATTGATGTTTATTGACATCGCTGTTTGCCAGCATAATTGCCATAAAGCATAAGACGCTGGTGTAAATTGTCAAAGATGTTTATTGCTGATCTTCCTTCGCCAGACGCCACCGTTTGATTACACTCTAAGGCTTAGCCTTTTCCTACGGTCGATTAATTTTTGCAGAATCGCTTAGAATTCAAGATCTGATGGTCATTTTAAATGAGTCATGGGAGTTTGAATAGCAAAAAGATTTTTCAGAGACCGTGACGAGAAGACATTTAGGACTAAAAGCTAAAGAAAGAAAATTTCCATTGTAAATCAATCAATTGTTATTTGAAATGTCTATAAAACCATTGGGATATTTTATAAATGTATAATTTTGAATCTACAAATGATGTGTCGATAGGAAAAGTTTTATTCAACGCTACACAATTTATAAACGATCCTTAAATGATTGCTCAATGTAATCGTTTGTTAAACTGATGTCTGCTTATTGTTTAATTGTAAAATCAATTTCTCGACCATGATAAGATATAAATCGTTGCGTTATTTTACCAACTGGCGGCTTTATATAAAACATACAAGAAAGAAAGAGAAACACCAAACTAAGTAATATAAAAACACAAATCGCTTAGTGGACAAAAAGAAGTCATCAATGATTAATATGACATGAATCGGTTGTCGTGATATGGCGTTGAAGGAGAAAAAAGGCTATTTTGGTATTGTTTTAACGCGATGAAACCAATAAAGCTTTGTTTCTCGATGTTTATCAATAAAAATAATACTAAAAATGAGAATTTTATTGATTCTTAACATAAGGTTGGCTACAAGACTTTACTTCGCCAACTATGCTGATCATTGCAAATCTTTACATGGTTTTTAATTCAAACCAAGCGTCTTCGAATAAAATTCTCAATAAAATAAATTGAGCAGCCTTTTAACAAACCATGATGATGATTGAATGAGGACATTGTGAAAAGCATGTTCATTTATCGTATCAATTGTTAATATGGCAAGCTTAAAAAGCTTTCTGTCTATTAAATACATTTTTATCGAGAACGTAAATTTGAAATTCAAAAAAACACAAAGCGCAGATATTTATAAAGCCGTTTAAAAAACATGAATTAATCAGTGGAATTTTTAATTTGTCAGATGATTAATTGCTAGTAGCGTTCATATGATTGAAAGCTCTGTCAATTTAATTCCATTTAAGTATTTTGCTTCTTCATCTGCTTTTAAACTTGCTTAGCACTTCAGATTTTGCATTCATGGCATGTATTAAGTCCATATGTGTTTCATGGAATTGCTTCGCGCAAAATAAAACGCATTGTGCATAGGCGAGACGAAAAAAGAAACATGTTTCGAAAATGTGTAGCACCAACACTATCGTTCATTGCTTACACACGGCGATAAATTCATTTTTTTTCCATCCCAAAGGCAAATTTCTCGTGTAATGTGGATAATTTGAACTGCTTACCATCGACGATTTCGCAGCATTTTGGTGGTGTACGGGATGAATGTTCGATACATGTGGTCAGCTTTTTTCATCATCATATAAAAAGAAGTGCATTTTCAGAAATGGAATCATAGTAAAATCAACCGATTTAAGCTTCACTTCATTCAGTGCAGTGCGTTTTAGTTCATTTATTTTAAATAATTGTAAAAGTTTATTAAAAAAAATCCTTAGAAATGTTAATGAAGGTACAAGGACGTTCATTTAGTTAGTTTTTTTTCTTGATTTGAGTGGAAATTACTTTCATTCTTTATGAGAAAACTTTAGCCGCACAAAGCATTGAGATAAAGGCGGTTTTTGAATTGAATGGCTGTATAAAGTAAACGAGAAAGAAATTTTCGGTTTCATTAACATTGGATTAGTTTTAAAGTTTAAATGAAAAAGATTTTTTTAGTGCTAGCTGAAAATATTTTAATTTAGTGGACGAAGTAATTAAAAACTTGTTATAAACTTTGAAATACAATAAGCGATTAAATTTCAATATTTAGATTTGCTTTAAATCTATCAAACAATATAAATTTTACTTTGCAAACATATTGAAATTGAAAAAGTTCATCAGATTTTTAGGAAGCGAATTGAATTTCGAGAAGTTTTCTAAAAACAGATCGAAATCGCTTGTGACTTTAAATCGATAAAAGTTTTAGTAATCAAACAATTGCTTCCAGAGATCGGAAACGGTACCAATTATGAAAAATATTGAAAGTTCACGGTTCTCATCCTTGTGGTTAAAATTGGAACCGGTTTCTATCTCTGCTTGCTTCTATTTATGTATATAAATATTTAACGAGATTTCTAACGATGTCGATGAGAATACAAAAGAACTCTTCTTGTCAACACTCCCACAATGAAACATTAGATTTGATTATTAATTACGAAAATAAATAATATGATATCATAGTTCATCAAAAGATTTATTTATCGACATATGTTTGTAGTTAATTAACAGTTTTCGCATCAATAAACATAATTATTCAATTGATTATATCGGCATTGTCGGGTTATCAATCGCTGATGAATAGAAAGAAAAATGGCAGTAAAGTTCATTAAAATAAAAAGCTTGTTGGAAACAAAAACAACATTGTCGGCAGGATCGTCTGCTGACGTTCGTAATTTGACGTAAATCATTCAAAAGAAGGTACAATGATGAATATTTTTAACTTCTATCATTCAAATCTGCTTTGTTACGTAAATATTTACATTTTCAATGGCTCCAGGTAAAAGTCAAAAATCGAGTTGAATTTCTTTTTCGTCATTACATGAACTCAGCTAATTAATAAAATATCAGCATTCATTCATAACAAAACAACTGCCATGAAATTGAATTTTCTTCTAGTTTATTTTAAACTTGTTACACTTATAATTATCTCAAACAATTCAATTGTTTGGTTTTCCAAGAAAATTTAAATTTACAACGAAAAACAACAATCCGATAAATTACATTTCAAAATGCTTGTAAATTGTATGAACCTCATTCAATTTGTGATGTTTTGTAAGGGTCCAAGGCAGATATATTTCATGTTATTGTCAACAAAGTGTTTTAGTGCCTGTCACCCTTCAACATATCCCTTTTCCACACCTTTTTTGTCACATTCGACTCTAGACCAACATTTCTCCAGTAAATCGGACATGAAAAAAAATCTATGTTTAACTTGAATTTCACTTTTTAGGTCATTCTTGTGTGTTTAATGTCGCTTGCTGTGGGTGTCAATTCAGGTGCAATTGGAATCGCCCCTGCTGCTGTAATATCAGCACGAACAGAGCTAGCCGAAGAAGAATTCGACAGTCATCCCGAATATAGCTTCTCATATTCTGTCGATGATGCTTTAACTGGGGACAACAAGCAACAGCATGAAACACGATCCGGAGACTCAGTCGTTGGTCAAGTGAGTGTTGGAATGTGATGACATTTAGAACGTTTCTGTCTGTAATGAAAGGTTAAAAGTCAAGGAAACAAATTCAATTTTGTCTCTTCCTTAACATGTGAAAAGAATTTCGTATCTTTAAGTAAAATTCCAATTTTCTTATTTCCTGTATCTATGCTCCCCATAGGGTGAAAAGGATATCAGATTTAGATTTCGCATAATCTTTACATACTTTCACATCTCTCTGTAATGACATTTAGATAATCACGCTTGCTGAGCTTATTGTAACTTCGTTTCTGCCTTAACTTTAAAAACTCAAAAGCACAGAAAACAAACAAATAATGAGAGAAAATTTTCTTTCATCTTCGCATTGGCATTCCTTGAACTTTAAAAAGGAAAGAAAAATAAATTCCAATCAACTTTTAGAGAATACAAGGATATTGAAACTATTTTCAATAAGAACTTAAGTAAGAAAAAGATCTCGCTTGATGAAGAAGATTCACAAGGTTGCGTAATGTTATTTAAATTTATTCCAGTCTTATATTGCGAATCTGTACATTTCTTGGCTCTTCTTTCCTTCTTTCTTTTTCACCATCGACTCGCAACTTTCGGAATTTATTTTATTCTTCATTCCATTACATTTTTATGTTCTCTGACGACGACACCACGAGAAGAACATGAAAAGAGAGAGGCAGTTCTTTTTTTGCAATTTAATTTGCATTGTAACGAACCTTTAATTGAATTTTTATTTTTCTTTACAAATGCGCAAGATATCCGTGGAACGTCAAAGTTCCAAGGGTGGAAGAGAAATTTTTTCCCTTCTTTACGATTATTTTGCATTTTAGGTTCATTCAAGCGTATACTAATTGAGCGCTTTTCTAACTTTTAATGTCAACTTTGAACTTTGTTATTCATTACTAACTTTTTGCTCAACCCTTTTCATTTTCAAGTATTCATTCATCGAATCTGATGGAACGAGACGGACGGTCGATTATGTAAGATTTATTCATTAATTAAAAATTTTTCTAGAGAAATTGCTATGAAAATTCATGACATTTCCTTCGTTTAGACTGCTGATGATGTGAATGGATTTAATGCTGTTGTAACAAAAACAGCTGCGGAAGTTCCTGTGACAAAAGTAATTGCATCACCTCCCCCAACTAAATTGATTGCAGCTCCAATTTATGCTGCTCCTGAGCCCGTTATCGCTTCAGCAAGAGTTTATACAGCACCTGCGCCACAACCATATAAGATTATTCAAGGAAGAACTTATACTCCAGTGGTTTCACACGCTCCTGTAGTTTCTGCAACTTATAGTGCTCCCATATATTCCCATGAGTCATATTATCATACCCCAACCGTCTTCTCACATAGCCCATTGACATATCACGCACCAGCCACCGCAATCATTCACCATTAAATCATGCTTAAATTACAATGAATCATTTTCAAATCCACTTTACTTCTTCTTTTACTTAAAGTATCGTCATCATCATCATCATCTGTCAAATACTGATCCCACCCAATTAAGATTCTCACGTTTCCAACATATTTGAAGTTAAATTAATTGGGATTTGTCGACGGTGTTAATGAATCTTTATGTTCTTATCTCGTTAAAAATGATTTTGTATATTTTCCAACATAAATTATCCAAAACGACAAGACGAAAAATAAAACATTTAAGAAAAGAAATCTAAATGTAATTTAATACAGAAGCTTTATTCAATTGGATCTTGTTAAGAACACAAGTAGATAGTCGTTGAGGTAATTGAGGAAGAGAAAAGCTTCCTTCTGTCTTTTCCTCGAGTTCTACTTCCATTGCTTAATTAGAACTTTTATTTTACGAACGTACATAATATGTTTCTAATACTTAGCAACTAACAGCTGTGACAATGGAGACAGAATCAACAGACATTGTCTTAACTTTTCTCTTTTTTTCTTCTCCAAACATTACGATAAAGAAAGTTTCTTCTTTTCGTTTATTATTTTCAGTTCTCCCTTTGCAATAAGCGTCCAGGATTATTTATAGGCTTAACAAGCTTTCAATATAACTTCGTTAGTAAATAACATCACACCTTGCGGTTCTCTATTCAGTCAAAGAAGTTCTGATGATACTCAACATGGTCGATCTCTTTAATCTAATCTTTTCATGAAGGGTTTCCAAAAACTGGGAACGTTAAGATTATTTCCAGGTATTTGGATGATCATTCTACAAAATCATCTTTTTTTTCTAAAACCAACCAAAGTCACATTTGTACCGGGTTGTTAAGATAACAGTAAAACACGAACCCAAGCAATCTCTCACCAGTACAATTTAGATGTCACCATATTTGGTTATTGGTACGAAACACTAAGCATAAATAAAACTAAAACAAGTATAAGAAATTTATATTTGTTCAAAGACCTTCTCTGATTTAAGCCAAAGATCGTAAGAAATTTATTATTAACTGACACGAAAAAAAAAGCCCACAGCCAGGTGTCTCTATTGTTATAAGAGAAAAAATCTTTTTTTCTAAGCTTCCGGATTGCATTTTTTCATGAGAGATTGAAACGTGATTTATGTAACTACCCCAGGTTATCTTCATTCACTGTGAACTTGTGAAAACGTCGTCACAACTTTTTTACCTGACTCTTTCATCATTTCATCGTTTTCTTCCCTTTTTTCTCGACTCTGCCTTCGAGGTTACCCTTTCAGATTATTTTTTAAGCCTTGAAGGTGATTTTTCATGGTGAGATTCTTTCAATTTCTCAAAGTCTTCACTTCTTTTCTTCATCCTCTTCTCAATATTTTATTTCACTTATTCAAATACAATGAAACAGGATTCAAGATTGAATTAGCTTTCTCATCTGATGATTCACTTTCTTCCTTCTTTCTCTAATGTCTTGAAAACTTTCAAAAAAAAACTTTTGTTGTCTTTTATCAATACAGATAGCCCCAGAATAAGAAAGAAAGGAAAAAGCAATAATAAAAGACTACGATGGATTGACTTTAAATCATCTTCCACTCTTAAGCTTTATAAATAATTCAAGAATTGGGAAAGCAATTTCTCTCCATTTTTCCACCTTTTAGGGTAAATTAAGTCGTAACAAGCTTTCTCTGAAAATAGATGTCGACGACAACGACAAACAGCTGTGAATGAAACTTATTTTGTTAATATTTTTTTACCCTGTATGAATTTATGATCGGCAAAAGAAGCATAAACGAAGACGTCTCGGTGAACGTACACATAAAAGTATTCTTTGTCCTGATTATGTGATGTTAACACTTTTTATGAAAAGAACATCGCTTGATGACTCAATCAAGTGCCGTTCATTCTATATTCACACTCTGTTAGATGCTTCAACCGCCTGTAACCATTCGTAAGATGTTGGACATATTGAGAAACTTTGATTAGACTTTTGTTTGCTTGTTTGTTTATATTTCCTTTCAAAAGCTTTCTAATAACATCTTCATTGAAAGAAAAGAAGGAAACTAGATGCAGTTGAAGTGCCATTTCATCAATTCTATTTAAAACTTTTGATGTTGTCATAATGAGAAACGTTTTAATCAGAACTGTTTTCATTTAATCAAGTTAATGTTTATTATTGTGACATGTTTGTCAGAAAGACGTCATACATCATGTCATACATTTTATATAGAACATAAATTCATTTGAAGCTTTTCCTGTTGTACAAATTTCACATATACATGAAATATTAATAGCAATTGTAATCGCATTTTCTTTTTAATGAAATTGCTTTGAAGCATTCATTAATAACGAAAGTTTCAGTTCATCATTTATGTCTTTTTGCTTTCCATCAACTCTGTGCTCATTACAATTTAATAAATAATAAATTTGAAAAAGCTACGTTCTCTCATACGTATTCCGAGATAACAAACATGATGAAGATTATATCGTTGAGAAGTCAACAATATTGTAGTTTTCCTCCAACAGTAGCGATAGTTGCCACACAATTCTACTAAAAGCTTTCATGAAAAAATTATTAGCAATGAACAGAACAATGTGATTCATAAAAAGATCCCACAAGCATTTCAACACAATAAAAAAGAACAAATTCAGATTTTATTGGCTTCTATTAAATGGAATTGGCATTCTATTGTTAAATAAATTTATAGATTAACAGGAACTCACTGCTGAAACTCGTTGAAAGCTTCAACAAAGCATTCCACGTTGTGGTTTTCAATATGGTGGAAAATATCACAAACTTTACTGTTCTCATAAGGGTTGTAAGTTTACTAACATCTTTCCAAGTAATTTTAACTTGAAAACGAATAAAGATAAAAGTTTAATTTTCAGAAAAATTAGAATACTTCACTAAACTTCTTTTAAAGTATTTTCTTCTTCAAGCGATATGATTGAAAATTGTGATGGAATTTTCTTTTTCATGATTCAAACTTTTGTTCATGAGAAGTTTTCACTGGAAATTGTTTTCGTTTTTACTGATGCAATACGAGAAATCACATTACTGTAGGATTATTAAGATGTAGAAATATAATGACATGAGAAATTCTTACAAATTCTTCTCAAACTTTCTGATTCTTAAGTAAGTTGGGAATTAATTAGAGCATAAAATTAATATTTCACTTTTACCACCATGATTCGTAACTTAATAGTTATTTGGCTGTGACAAGAGATATTCGGAAATGAGTTATGTGATTTCATCTGAAGTTGTGATAAAAGCCAAACCAAAAACACGCAATTATGTGGGCGGGAATCGTAAAAATTACTCTAGGTCGGAAACGTGATTTTCGCAAGGTAAACAAGTAAAAAACCATCATCAATCATCTGTCTGTGACTATCATGTCAATAACGACTTTCAGGGAGTCACCCGTGAAATCAGTTCAGCTTCTTAGGTTTTTCTTTCAGATTTCCATTCCGCCTCTTCTTAACAATTTACATATCAAGAAGAGAGAGGTAAAGTAAACAGAATAATGAGCTTGAAACGATAAAATTAAATCTTCTTCAAGCTTCATGAATCATGATTTAGAAATTAAATTAAAATGTGTTGTTTTATTTGAACTTGTTGCGCCTCAAACATCCTTGGCTTTCCCTTCCTTTCTCTACAGCTTTCAATTGCAAGGAAAAAAACCTTTTTTCAATTTTTGAAGCTGTAAATGGAAACATCAGATAGCTTTCTATGTTATTAATTAATTAATACATGTATTCTGCTTTCATCCTTACTGTAAATGTCTGAAGCATCCCATTTATGAGGATTATATGAGTTACCCCAAAGCAAGGTAAAAATTAAATAGTTTTTTTTTATTATTTCATCCGTGACATAACATGAAAAACATTTCTACGTCAACACGTGCTGAAACCTTTTACTGAATAATATTTTTTTTCGTGTTTTTAAGGGAGAATTAAAAGTAAAAAATAGAAATGGCAACGTAAGAAGAATAGCAACGAAGACTGTTGCTACTGACATTGTCTCAGTGGCTGAGAGTGCAACAAGAATTATTAATTTCTTTGCTTTTCTTCATGAAATTCAATGAACATATTTACGAGCGACGACGTTAAAGAATGTTTATCAAAATATTTAATTCAGTGTTTTGGTGAAAAGTTTTATTTTCTAGAAATTTTGTTAAAATAAAAGCTTTAAAATATTCCTTACGGCGAAAAGTTTGAATATATATTTTATCGCATGGAATTTTAATTTTTAAAAGCTTGAGGCTTGCTTAAATACGTTCAAAAATATTTACAGAGTCTGTCTTCATGTTTAAATGAAAGTTCAAACATTTAGCATGCATCGTACCTTCACTTATATTTAGAACAATTTATTTCAAGCAATTTGTTTTCAAAGTTTCAATACTTTCAAAAAAAGATTTCTAAATATTTTTATATAAAGTTTTCTTTTCCACTCACCTTTTTCAAAAACTTAATCAAATATTTATCGATGATGAAAGTCTGTTTTTCATTTCATTAAACACTGTTTGTAACAATGTTGGCACCTTCAAATAATAAGCTTATTCTCACGAGGTTTTCCGTTTTAATAACTAGAGAAGTGTCAACCGTTCAAGACTTCGCTTCCTGAAATTTCCTTTCTTCCCTTCTTTTTTGCTTAAATTTTACAATAAAAAGTTTGCTGACAGTTTCTTAAGATATGAAAAGTATCATTTATGAGACTTGACTCTTATTGTGTCACGAAGAGAATGAAGCACGATAAGAGTCAAGGAAATGAAAGCAGAAAACAGTTCTCGTCCCCTCCTCAAAGCTAACAAACAACACGAAAACCCTCAGAAATTAATTGAATCGATCTTAAATTGGAACACAAAAGTAACGAAATAAACAAGAAATCGAAAATTAATGAAACACCCGCGCTTCTGGAAAGTGAAATAATTTCCATGAATATCGATGCTAAAAAAGTCTGAACAGACGCGACATAAAATTGATCAAGTCGTTTGCGTGCTTGGTTTGTGATTTCATTTAAATGAACAAAAGAGAATAGTTTTCCATTTGACTTCATTTCACTTTTTCTAATGGTAAGTATTGGGAAATTATTTGTGATAAGCACACAACAAATTTTCAATTTCCTTTTAAAGAGAGAAAAAAAAAGCTCAAGTAAGATAATAATTCTTTTCCTTTCTTTATGCTCAAGTTTTTTCTGCAAAACAATTCAATTTTTGCAATTCAATTTGTGCGCCTTTTCCCACTTGATATCTACCGATTTTATGCTCTCACTCACTTTCTTCTTTCCTCTCTCTCTCTCTTTCTCTTCACTTAGTAATCCACTGTGAATTTATGATCGAAATATATATTTTTAGTTCTTTTTTAAAAGTCTTTTCTTGCATGTCAAAACTTGGAAGAGAAAAGAATCTCATTTACGCTTGAATCGAGCGAAAGACAGTAAAGAAAACTCGAGATAAACGATGATGAACTTTTTTCCTTCTTCGTCCTCGCTTTCAACCACAGAATCCGAACCAAAAAAATTAAAGCAGAGAACGAATGTCGAACAGTATCCTTTAAGCTTCGAGTTCAAAACGAAACTGAGTGTATCGTTGTTGAGGCGAATTGTTCTGCTTTTCTCTTTTCTCCGTATTTTCCTCCCGGCACGTTTGCCATTTTTTTGTTCAAACTGTTTTCGGCTTTCGCTTCGTCGTCGGTTTAGAACTTCAGGTTTGTGATCAGGGGAAGTTTTTTTATTATTATTATTTTGTAGGTAAAGCAAATGAACGAAAATAAATTGTAATTTGAAAGCTCTGTTGGTGGCAAACTATTTAACATAGAAAAGTGTGCATCTGTCGTGACAGTTGAGATTTTGAGAGCGAGAAAAGCTTTGAATATTTGTTGTTATTACTTTGTAATAAAGTGAGTAGCAATTGTTGCGGCAACGAAACAACCATAATATTGATAAATAACAGACTTCTGTACTTAATAATTTGCCGTGTGGTTTTGTGGCAATTTAGCTTTCACTTTCCAGTTGTTTAGGAACATCAGAAACAAATTATCGATTATCTAATGTGTGAAAACTTTTCAACTCTTCTGTTCAAATGAAAGCACAATCTTATTTGATGAATTTTCATACCCGCCGGATAACAAGATTCTATCAAACGCATGAGAAGTTTTTTTATATTGGAAATCGTGTTCGTGTACCTCTAAGCAAAATTGAGCATAAATTGTAGAAAAGAGAGAACTGAGGATTCAGATTTTCGTTTTTTTTTTCATTCCCTGTCTGCTTTTACGTTTCATCAATCAAAGTTTATCAGGTCAGACTCAATCGGCAATGCATAGACAGAAAATTTATATGAAAATGATTTCGACGCTCATGGTTTGCACAACTTATTTTTACTCTCTGGCATGAAATTTCCTCTCCAAATGTGTTGTTCTCGCTATGTTCGGTTGAAGACGAATCATCATTACACATATATTGTCACTTCACACTTCTTTTATTGAATGGATGGGAACAAAAACCCCAGCTTTAAATCCACTTGAATGCCTCAAGACGGTATGATAAATTACCAGCTTTTAATAAGAGAAAAAAGGAAGAAGTGCGCATAAAGCAAAAATTGGTTCGAGGGTGGAAAAAACGAAAGAGGAAAGAAAGCAAGCAAAAAGTCTTTCCATAAGAAAGAGCAGATATTTGCCTTATAAGCTTATACAAAATTAGCATATATGTTTACAAACCTTTCAAAATAATCATTTAAATATTTTGATTTTATAGACTTTTAGTGTGTCTGAAACTTTAAAAGTTTCGAAGGTCATTTTTAAAGCTTTGAAGACATTTTAAATTTAAAATAATTTGAAAGATTGTGAATCTGAACATGTCTCTACATTCAATCCTCTTTTTTCTCACGATTGACATTAAAGAAATCAAAGACGAAGAAAGAAGCAGCCTAAGGGTTGATAAAAAAAAGCGACAAAACTTTTCCCTCAAAAACCAAACTGTCAAGAAATCTTCATCACTTTTTATCTATGTCATTTCATGCATAATTGCGATAAAACTTCGCAAAGCTTGTAATAAAAAAAGGGCAAAAAGAATAATTTATGTGTTTCATAATTTTACATCTCGATGAAAAATAATGACAAATTATGGTGGAAACTTTGTTGAAGTCAAAGAAGAAAGAAAAAAAGGATATCTAACAACATAAAAGTCACAATATTAAATTAAATTTATAAACTTTGCAATTTTCTGCTGAATTCAACAAAACCACGTACTGCGGTCATGTTTTAGAAACATTAAAAAATTCTTCTTATAATTTCAGGCCTAATTTGTGGTTAACCATCATGCTGTATAAATACTTAGATATATAATATTATTAAACTTTTATTTTTAGACAAATGATGACGAGAAGATTGAATCCGCCGCTGTTGTGAAGTTTTTTTTTCTTTCCTTTTCTTTATTCGCCAAGTAGATAATAGAAGAAAGCTTAGAGATGAGAAAAAGAGAAGAAAACAATTTAGAAAAAGTACAATAAAAAGTTTTTCCTTCCGACTTACGAGACAGAAATCATCAGTTGGGAATTAAAGTCTATGAGCTATAAAAACCTAATCACATTTATCAACTTTTCACTTCGGTGGAAGAACGAAAATTAGTTTAATCAAAGCTTACCAATTTCTCACTCGTTTACTGACGCAATGACAACACCTCAAAGAAATAACACTAAAATGATGTGGCATGTTTAGATGAATGCATCTAACGATATAAATAAATTAACATTGATTCGATGAGATATTTAAGAAGAAATGAGTAAAATGCTCTGTTGAATTCTTCTACTTCTTCATGCATCAACACAAGTGGCAGTATTTGGGAATGACAAGCACCTATAATAATTAACATTCATTTTCATTTATTCAATCTCCCATTTCAATCAACCAGAAGGAAAAGAAAGAAAGAAACAATGAAAAGCAACATTAGTGAAAATGGCATCGAAAAATAGACAAACGAGAATTCTATAAAAAGTTAATGCTGATGATACTCGACTATTCGCTCTCATTTCTTTTTTATCGTTCGTTTATTTGATTCTTTGTTTGTGTATTTAAAGAAATAATTGTCCAATTCTCATCGATGTTGACTTTATTATCCTCCCACTCAAGTAACTTAAGTGGCGTTCTCGCTCTCCAAAGAAACGCCTCAAAATGTCAATTTCATGTAATGTATTCAATTACTTGAATTTCATCAATATTTTGCTCTCAATCATGTAATCCCACTAATTAAGTTAGCATTAGGTGAACTTCTTTTTATCTTTTTAAAAAGTCTTCACAATTTTTTTATTCCATCATTTATCAAAAGAAAAAACTAATTAATGCAATTGAAAGTACAATCATTGACATTTTTTTGAATGAAGGAATGTTTTTAATTAACTTTTGTGGTTTCTTCTGTGTTTGATGTTTTTACCCTTCGTTGCAAAAGATTTCTATGACTAACAAGCTTAAATTCTGGCATTGAACTTTTATTTTTGTCAAGAATTGACATGACGATGAATGAAATATTTTAATGAAGATTATTTAAGAAACGAAGAAGGTTTCTAAACGTGTTGAAACTTTACTAACATTCAAACCAAAATCTTCTTGTGCTAAACCAAAAACGTGACAAATACTGAACACTGAAGTTTTTGGAGGTTCGCCACAAATTATGAGCGAGTTTCAACATTTTGAGTATCTCTTTTTGAAAATTAAATCATTCAAAATATTCTTGTTAGTTTATAAATCAAACTTTTATTTGCCAACATTTCACTACAATGTCATTTGATAACTTATTCTTCTATCATATCAATCAACTAATAACAAACTTTCATAACATAAGCTCCTTCAACATGACCATTGTTTCGACTTATGCCTTCAACAACATCTTCCAAAATGCTAACATAATTGAAGATGAGATTGTCAATTAACATGACAACTTACCAACTTTATGTTATCCAAATATCATTTTCATTCACATCAGAATTCTTAAACGTTTAACTTGTAAGTTCTGATGATTTCCTCCTTCATTACTTTCGATCTGTTCATTAAATATTTGCAGCAATAAAGATAGGATCAAACAACTTCATTCACTCCAATTTAATTGCCATAATTTTGTTGGTCTCGACTTTTTAATAGTTTTTCGGCTTTTATTCTGATTATCACTTCAGTTTTTTTCATTATGAAGCATGGAAGATAAAAATTCACTGACCATGGTGGCTCCAAGCATAGACGATGGATGGATGCCAAGTCACTTGAACTTTCTCCAAAGGATTGCCAAGAGTGAACATAAGCTGCTGTTTGAACAAATTTTGTGTTCAATGCTTGACCCATTTCAACTGAACCGAGTGCACTTGACACGAAGCCATCCCCATGGTAGATTGAAACTGACTCTGGAGAACATCCAATGTATTGCAATACTAGAGTGAAACAATTTCTCGACCTCTTGCGATTCAATCATTGCCCAAGCGGCACAACTCCCCTTATGCCTATAGTTTGTCTTCAGCGGATTTCTTAAAGTCTTACAAGCGAGGTTAATTATAAGACATATTAGGCCCCTTATAGGAAACTTGCAATTGCAATGGAAAGTTTCCTATAAAGTGACTTTTGAGTTAACTGTTTTTGAATTGCCGCTTGTCCCACTCGGGTTAGCTGCATTAAGTTTATCAATCTTATCATTTGTTAATTGTTAAGCAAAATTTTAACTTTAAATGAAAAGTTCGCTGATGGACATTTCATACTCATTTCACTCGCAACTTTGTTTAAAACAAATTATACAACTTTGAAATGTAAATAATGTCAACCATCATGTTAAGAGGCCTTCTTTCAGAGCAAGGTTTTCATTTATTTAGTCAGTTTGTTAGCTGAAAATGTCTTCTTTTTCTCCAGGGATTAAAAAAAGTTTGAAAATTTCTTTTCACAAGTTCACGTTTTTCTCGGTTCTCGGTCATCGTTGAATGTGATGATTATCAATTCACGGCGTGACTACCTTAATCGTGCTACAATTCTTCCAACATGATTTACTTTTCGTTCGTGGTTAATCACCATTATTGACAATAATTCGAAATCATCAACTTCATAAAGATAGTCAGAACAACGATTCGCAGATGTTCTGAAATATTTCCGGACTTCCAGATTGTAATCCGTTGAAATCTGCCAAGTTTTTTCATCCTCTTATTCCATCCATGGTGATTATGTTCATTTCGTGACGTGAATGCATGCTTTGAAGACACCAAAGTGTTGCGGTTACTGACAATACTAAAAGGATGTCATTTAAAGTTGCTGGTTTTATCGACCATATTGCTTCCTTTTTGTCACGAGATGATTGCCTTTCAATGCTGTAAAACAAACTCCGCACCCACCTTCTAGACACATAAACTTAGTTCCGGTCAATTTAACATAGGTAGTTTCAAATAAAAACACATTTCGGTCTGTATCGATTTGTTCAGTTGACGACAAAATAATTTCAAGGTAAATTAAACTGCGCAGAAGTTAGCGATAAAAGTTAGCGATAAAAATAACCAAAGTTTTGGTTATTTCTCGAAAAATAGCTGCGAATCGCGAAATTTAACCAAACTTTTGGTTATTTTTATCGCTAGTTTTATCGCTAACTAAAGTTTGGGTTAAATAACACTATTTTGGAGTAGTTAACCAAACTTTTCTGAAATAACCAATTAATTTGGTTACTTTTATCGAAAAACAATTGTAATTTTAAAATGAAGATGGCGCTGAAAACCGCAACTTTAATAACCATAATTTTCCAGAATAACCAAACTTTCAGATTTTGTTTATGTGTGAGTGTGTAATTTCACAAATAACCAAAGTTTATCAACCAAAGTTTATTAACCAAAGTTAAATAAACATTGTTTNAAATCTTTGGTTATTTCACACAACTTCAATTATAAGGTGAAGGAAAAATATTAATGTGTAACCAAAACTTTGGTTGTCCTACACAAGCAATAACCGAATCTTTGGTTATTCCACACACCCAATAACCAAAACTTTGGTTATTTCACACAAGCAATAACCGAATCTTTGGTTATTCCACACACACGATAACCAAAGCTTTGGTTATCCCACACAAACAATAACCAAAGCTTTGGTTATCCCACACAAACAATAACCAAAGCTTTGATTATTTCACACAACTTCAATTATAAGGTGAAGGAAAAATATTAATGTGTAACCAAAACTTTGGTTGTTCTTCACATTCAATAACCGAAACTTTGGTTATTCCACACACCCAATAACCAAAACTTTGGTAATCAGCCAAAATAACCGAAAGTTTGCTTACTTGCCAGAAACAGTTTGGTTAAAGAAAGTTTGGTTAGTAAAGTTTGATTGCAAGTTTTTACACACACACATGCAAATTATGAAAAATTTGGTTACTTAACCAAAACTATTTTCTATTATTAATGCGAATCGCAATCATAAGCGATAATACACCACCTGCACGGAAAAGTCAAGAACTAAGTTTTTATCGCTAACTTTTATCGCTAACTTATTCCCAGCGTAAATTAATGCCTTTACTCAAATACTTTTCACTGAAATCTACTTCAAGAAAATGTCTATCGAATAATTTTCATTAAAATTTATTCAAAAAGTAAATCTTCTTTTGAACTACTCAACTCAAGATTAAGATTTAAAAATTTTCCTTTTCTCTCACTTTTTCTTCTTTCCATCTCTACAACATCAAATTTTCTTCCAAAAGGTCAACGAAATAATAAATTCTTTTAGCGCGTGTCAAACTTTTATCATTTAGCTTAATACAACCCAAATTTTAACGACATTCAATAACAATATTAATGATAAGACATCGTTGATCGTTGTTGAGCGACGACAAGAATAATTAAAAGAGAAATTTTCGTTTTCCCTTTTTCCTTTTTTCTAGAATACGTTTAACGTTTAATGTTAGTGTCGTATTGGATAATTTTAGCAGCAACGATTAAGACTACAATTAATTCCTCGAGTTTAATGATTGTAATTGAAAGCGTTGTGACAAACTGACGTCATGGTTAGGGCGTCAATTTTGATTACTCAGTAATTTGTAACGATTGAATCAATAAAAGCAATATTGCGCACAGAAATTGTGTAAAGCAATCCAATGGATTTCATGACGCAATGTTTTTTATATTCTTGTTAATCCTTTTTTCTTTTGAAAGTTGATTACCGATGTCCCAGCAATGGTTTATATTTTTGATTGAACAAAACATGAGAAAAGTTAACGGTTGCAATATGCTGCACAATTTCTACAATCTTGCTTCATTAAAATGCTTTTGAATAAACTCCGATTTACATTCTCGAACGATGTGTGACAGTTTAACACATTGTGGCGATCAGCATTAAAATATATTGTTGCCTTACACAAATATGTTTTTCTCTTCTTCTTTTATTTTGCAACATTGTAAGTAGATATATATGAAACTTAATCCTTTTTGAATTGTATTGCTTACTTTGTATCTGCAAGTTCCAATAATTCACATTGCACAAGATTTCCAATTTTCTTTAATCGATACCAGTCAATGTTGTATTGACAATAAAATATCTTGAAAATGATCTCCATTGTGATTCATGAGAGTTAAATCGTCCTTCTACGAAATCATCACCTTTTTTCAGAAATAATTTATTTCTCTTTGATCGCGCGTTGAATTACAAAAGGAATTTTTTCTCAATGTTTTTCTTTCTGGATGGTGAGATTATTGGAACAAAAACATGAAATGTAAGATCGAAACAATAAAAAATATTGAGAATTACAAAAATTTAAGACTCCTTTTACATCATCGTTAATCAAAAAGTGTTTTAAGAATTCTTTCTGTTTGTTTTTCCTGTTCTTTATTAATTAAGAAGAGTAGGAAAGTTGTTTATTCAACGTCGCTTTGCTTTTATTTTTATGGCTCAATAACAGTTAATTACGAATCGATAATATTGATTAACAAGGCTTTCCTTAAACATTGATGTATATTAAATACATTAAACAACACAAAACACCAAAATATCTTATATGATTAGAATTTAATCATTAGATATTAAAATTGGTTCTTCAATGAACTCTTCAAAAAAAATTCTTTTCCGGAAAAAATAATACGATCCTTAATTGATTAGCCTGCTTGAATTTTGTTTTATTTTTCATAGAATCTTACAGAAACGCATCAAGATAAATTTAGAATCATAAGAATACTATATTCGAGTAAGTTTCATTTCTAGAATAAAAGCAACGTTTTTAGAATTAAAATAAATCAAGTAAAACCTTACAATTGTCGAATGAAACATTTGAGCAGCTTTCAATATGAAAAACATGCGATCAGACACTTTTAGACTTTCGTATGTTATTCGCATATATTTTCTGTAAACGCATGTGAGCTTTGTGTAGACCTCTTTTAGAAGGAGTAAATACTGTAATAACAGTAATTTTCATCTTGAGGTCACCACAATATCGTAATACGAATCCATAGGTGGTATCAATTTCACAAAAGCAAATTAAAATTGATATTTGCAGCAATGCTTTATTTTTACATTATGCAATACAGACGACTTTAACATTTATCGATATTTAACTCATTTTTATATTTCCTTATTCTGAAAAGTAATGGAAAAGAGATTGAATATTTATTAGTATTAAAAAATCGTTCATATTTTTTAGCAACAAATCATTTTTATTTTGTCCTTTTTATTTAAATATTTTATAATAATTTTAAATTACTTTTTTCTTTATGTTGTCTGAACTCCATACGATCGTATAATTTTATCAAGTATTTTTTTTTACTTTTCATCTTCATTAATTTTAAGTTTATTATTCCAAAAAGATTACTTTCCTACATTTTTTTATTTTAGAAGAGAAAAAGAAATTTTACAATAGATTTTTACCGACCAAAATACATTTTTGAGTAATTTCTGTTGATCGAAACTTAATTATTGTATTTTTTATTTATTGGTAAGAAAAGTGTTGTAAAGTGGTAGCCTAAAGAAGTTGCGGTTTATCAAAAGATTGAAACTTATAAATGGACATAACTTATCTATCGACATTATTCATTTGTGACTTTGTGTGTTGTGTTGATTTAAAGTACAATGCATTATAGATTAAAATCACAGATAATATATAATATTTTCATGAAATAAGGTTTTGAAAAAAAGTAAGAATTTCAACTTAAATTTGTTAGCTATAAAAGGGTTATTCAAGAGTTCAATCCTTTCATTGTTCAATTATTTATGACTCGAGTCGTGCCTCATTTAAAAGCCTTCCACATACGATTCTTCCATGTCTTTCATTTTATAAAAATCATCGATTTTTCCATCATTTATAATTAATTTTACACCTAAAGACTACACAGAGTGTATCATCAATTTTTTTTTTCAATGTAATAATTTTAAGTCTTATCAGTTCAGAACTTTTAACCGCGCGCTTATTCATCATGTTTCATGGTGAATTGAAAACACTTTACTTAATCCAATTTACACAATTAAGGAACAGAAATGCACAAGAACTTAAACGGAAACAATACCAATTAGTCAACTAAATTCTTTTTCCATCTCACGTTTTGAAGCCTAAAAGTATTTACAATTTATGTTTTTTTTCTTCATTGCCAATTACATCAGTAAACATCTAAGTATTTTATTCCCGAAGTAGTATCCTTGAATGTTTTCCTTTAATTCTTTTTTACGTATAATTTTTTTTTCTCGTGGAATTTTTAATTTCAAATGGAACTTTACATAGATTGTTCTTATTTGAGTTTTGTGGTAGATTCACGATATTAATTTTATTTTTTTTATAAACAATCCATTACTGATGAAAACACAAGTGTTTTTTAGGTTTGACTTTTTGATGACATTTTTATCATATTTTCTCTTTGAACCCTGAAATTTTGTACTACCGAAAATTTTTGTAGGTAATTTTTAAGTTTTTTTTTGCTTATGTTGAATCAGGGGTAACAGTTCAATTGCGAAGCTTTAAATCACACATTGAACTTATACAGCTCTTTAATTTTGTACTTAAATTTTGGTTATAATTTATGCCGAAAATTTACCTCTTGTCATGAAAAACACTGAACATCTACTTTTACACACAAAACTTCATTTAAGAATTCAATTTATTTGTGTAAGTAAATTTAGTCTCTCTAACCCTATTCATTTAATTCTTGTCTTGTATACGTTGTCTCTTAATTCGTATATTTTGAACTCTCAATGCTCAAAGTTTAAGTGGGAGAATCATTTTTAATTGTGTAAATTTCAACAATTCTGGGCAAACGAAAAAATGCGCTTTAAATTTGATTGTATGATTTTATATCTTTATGTTATGCTGGCATGTATCTCGTTCTATGATCAGATTCATGGCAGCATGTTCTAGACTTGTGTAAGGTTTCTGAAATGATACTGGACGGTATCAAAAATGTAATGAAAGTTTGATGATGTATCATGAAATTGTATGAAAATGATGATAAATAATAAAACCAAAATTAATTATTGTTTTGTTTAAAATTTACAATGTATTTTTCAAAATATATTTATCAATATTTTTACATTAACTTAACAACTTAACAGAAAACTTAAACATAAGAAGAAAAAAAAATTGAACTTAAATTAGGTTTCTTAGAGAAAACATAAAAATTATAATTCACATATAACAT
The DNA here is from genome assembly GCA_900005825.1 of Clunio marinus. Lineage (NCBI taxonomy): Eukaryota > Metazoa > Arthropoda > Insecta > Diptera > Chironomidae > Clunio > Clunio marinus. The sequence continues at coordinate 2,988,992 of CVRI01000054.1, forward strand.
TAAACATAAAACATAAGGAAAATATAGAATAGAAGTGAATTGGAATTCTCGGAAGACCAATTATTAATATTCCATTGCTTAAATTTTAAAGATAGAAATGATATAAAACAAAAAATCAATTACAATTAGTACTTTGATGTTTAATTGTTTAGACTCTTTCCATATCAAAAGTTATGACTTAATTTCCAGAAAGAGTTTTTAAATGAAAAATAATAAAAGAAAAAATTAAATCGCAAGTTATTTTATGTAATTTTGATTAGTCAATATTTTCTTTTAATGTTTTACATAGATATAACCTGAACTCCTATTTCCTGAATAGTTTTCTTTCAATTTAAAAATCTAATTCATGTTTTTTTTTCTTTTAATTTGAATAAGAACCATTTAGTTTGTTTTCTTTCCTTGGGTGGCAGTTGAAATGAGGTAGAAGCAATCGTCGAAATCAAGTCTTTTATTATTATGGTTGAAATAATCTTAGAAATCATACAAAGACTTTTCTTTTCTTGAAAATATTTTGCAGTTCGTGACGACGATGCGAAGAAAAACAAATTTTAGCCGTAATAAATAATACTTAAAAATTATTCCCTGAGACATTTTGATGAAAAAATAATTCCATTCATGAATCGAATTGCTAGGCTTAGATATCTTATGTATTATTATTTTTTTGAAAAACGTTTTATTAGCCATAATTCAGAAGAAAATAACTTGCAATTTAACTTTAATATTTTTATAAGCTCTTGTACAACAGCTAATGTTGAATAAATCAAATAAAATCTTATTTATGCCAAATATATGTGGTAAGTGTGCTAAAGTTGTTTTTTAATTTGCTACCTTAAAGTTCTTAAACCTGAGTGTGATTATTTTTAACCAAAAGAAAATGTTAGATTATACATCAACATATATTTTTGCCATCAACATATATCTAAGTATATGAAAAAAGGAAATAAATTCACTGTATATGAAAGGTTATGTTTTGAAGGAAATTGATAAGCGCATTGATTTGTGATTTCTCTAATCGTACAACGATTTTCATTATCATCTTCTCACTTCAGTTAAGACTTTGAATGGTAGTATGTGAATAATTTTGAAAATAAAAGTTGAATTTTGACTCAGCTATTGTACAATATTGCTTGATCTCATGTTATTGGAAGATTGTTTTCAATTTGCTTCTTACAAATTTTAATGTGAGTTTGTTGTTTTCTGATTTTGACAAGATTATTATAAATTTTATTAAATGTGATAAAAAAAGATAATCAAACGTCAAGCTGCGAATTTAATTTATGCAATGTGATGATAAATCAATTATTAATATCATTTGCTTTCTGATTACTTCAAACCACATTTAATAAATTTTAAAATATATTCTTGTCACTCGTTTCTATAGTTTTTCAGATCTATTTCTATTTTTTTTAATTATATCTGTTTTCAATTGTGAAAAAAAAAACATCTTTATTTACAAAAGTCTTCAAGATATTATTTATTCCTTTTTCCAGCTATTGTCTCGCATTTGCGTAAACAAAATTAATAACTTTAAAAGTTTCTGATTATGTAATCTATTGTAAGAAGGACACTGATTAGTTTGTATATATTAAATGCGTGGCGTTGTTATTGTTATTCTTCTTGTTTCTTTATTTTGCTTTCAATTTATACTGAATTATCGAAGACTGTAAAAGGGTTCATTCGATTCAACTTCATCCTTTTCGACATGAAATCAAATTTGATTGATGTATTAGTTTGTTGTTTAAATCTATTGCATTGTTTGGAGTATTTTTGATTATTCAAAAGCTCCATCGTGTTTGTTGATATTCAGAAATGAAGAAAAAAATAACAGAAAATCAATTAAATAAACAAGACAACGAAATTTGCATCACACTTCAAAGTTTCTTTCAAAAGTTTTAACTTCACAGCGAAGGTATGAAGCTATTTCCAAATAATAATATTTAAAAAATTATCAAACGATTTTCTCTCCTTTAATTAAGAAACTTATTTTAAAATTTACATCTTGAAATTGTACCTGAGTGTGTTGCACATGTGACTAGTTAAAAAGTTAGAATCAAAAATGTTGTTAAAAGGAAATTAAAGTGTAAAGAATGAAACGTCGGAAGTAAGACAAAAAGACTGAAATGACTAAAACTTGAACAGATGCATTGTTTCTAATTGAATTTTAAATGGCAATGTTTTCAGCTTCAATTTGTTTTCCTGATATAATTCAAGCCTCCTTAGTTTAGAAATATAATTAAAGCCTCACACATTTCCATGCAACCTAATCAAGATCAACATTTCATAACTTTTTGACTTTTGTTTACCTTTCCGAAACTGTCAATTGCGCTTGGGTCTCATTAAATGATTGTTAATAGGAATTTGCTGGTTTTATTTTGAAAACAACTTTGCAACTGGTGTTTGTTAGCTTTTTACTTATGGATTGAAAGTCTTAGCAGAATTAGAAATAAAATTATAAATTTATGATTGCCCGAAAAGTTCAAAATTGTCCCAAACTCTTTTTAATTTTTTTCTCTCATATGTATTATTTGTAAGGTAAGGAAATTTGCTTAATTTTTCACATTTTACGGAACATAAGGTGAGATAAAAAATGGTGACAATTGTATTGTATACATCGAAAGATACTTTTATCATTTTTTTTTCTTTTTGCCTAGAAGATTTTGCTTCGTTATTGTTGCAGGAGTTTTTCTTTTTCTTTTAGAAAATTTATTTCCTAAATGGATTTTATACATGAAATTTTGCCATTAAACTAATTAAATTCATATTGCATTTTTTTTAATAAATCGTATATTCATCTTTGTTTTGCTTTTTAATTATTTTGTTTTCAGTGCTTTCGATGATCGAGCTTTATGAAAGTATACAGTAAAAGCTTTAATCTTTTGAAAACTTTGAAAACAAAATATTCCTTGGCCTAAACATCATTTTATGCCTAAACGGTTATTGTATTTAATGATTTAAGAACATAGAAATAATGATCCTAACTACTTTAAAACTTCTGTTTTGTAATTGTTATAAAGTTTTCTCTTTTTATCAGTGAGACTTTTTTGAATGGCAGCGCCCCTGGTAGAAACTTATTTACAGTCATAATTAATTTTGGTTTTCAACTTTGAAAATTGTCACCATTTTCCATGGACTATCAAGGAAAAGAAAAGGAAATAGAGAAAAAGAAATAATGTATTTTATATTTTTATTATATTATTTTTTCCATTTTTTTACGAAAATAAGGAAATAGAAAATGAAGGAAAAACTATAAACTTTGACCTTAATCTGTACGAAACAGCTAAACTACACGTTATGCCTTAAGTTAAAAACCTTTTTTTGTTTTTTTTTCTCTTTCACGATCAAAATTTTACAAGCTATCATATAGCTTCTTTTGCTTTGTCTTCAAAAAAAAGTTTCAATTTCTCTTCTTCTTTTTGTGATTTTATGCAAAAAAAATGTTTTTTTATCTCCTTCAACCCTTAAGTTTAGTACGCTTGTGTAATTGTGTGATTTCTCATCTTTAAGTTTATTTACATCAAAACAAATTTTTTTAGTTTATTTTGTAATCTAAACATCTTTTTTTAATCATAATTTTATGTTGGCTTCTAAGAAAACCATTTTTATTTTTATTTTATTCACCATCATCGAAAAATTCATATTTTATGCTTATATTTTCAGAGTTTTGTGTTTATAGTGCTCTTCTTTCTCAAAAATCAATTTAATTAATGTTTTTGACCGAAACACTTGTTTTTGGTAGTCCACACATTTTTTTATGCGAAAAAGTCCATCAACTTGTTGATCTATTTTGACTTTTCATTTTTTTTTCTTGAATTTTGACATGCTCAGCATTTTCAAAATTTACCATTTGCTGGCCATTTTATTCCAAAGAGAATTTTATTAAGTTGACCTTAAAAATTTTGATGTCCGAAAATAAGTTTTTCTTTCTTTTCTTATTTGATGTACGTTTTCCGAAATCATTTTACCCAAACGAGAATTTTCATGCATTCATTGTATTTGATTTTGAAGAAAGATGTAGCTTTGAAGGGTGGCCAGTTGAAAGAGTTGAAAATTAAATTGTCAAAAGTGTTTCTTTTGTTTTTTATTCTTAAACGCCGAAACATTTTATTTTATTTTATTTTCATGAAAGGGCATTTTATGTCGAGTCGAAAGTCGTTCAAAGTTCACATGTACAAACTTTTGTTTTGAAAAGACGTTTTGCTTTTTCTTGATTAATAAAAATCATATGACAATTTTGGATTCACTTGTAGCTTTGAAATGATAACTTTGTGCTTTGAAAATCATGATCGAAAAGAACCTTTTTATGATTTCAAACGATTTTTTGTTTTGCTTTTTTGTAATTTGTAATTTTTTGTGTTTTTTTCCTATTTCACTTTTTTTGAAGTTTTCACTTGTAACTTCCAATTTTTTGTTAGATATTACAAGAAAAATATTAATATGGAGGTAGTTTGATTTCTGTGTGTATAAAACATATCAACAGTTCTATTGTAGTAGTCTCATTTGTTATTATTTTTAAAAACATTGGCTTTGAAAGGAAACATAAATGCTGAATGCACACAACATGTGTGCACAATCATAAATCATTGATTTGACTCGAATCGAGTTTACATATCTTTTCAATGTGTTTATGATATTTTGACCAACTTAAAAGTCTATTATTTTCATAAATTAATTCAACAAAAACGAGGTATATCATGTTTAACGGGGGCGTTGTAGGATGTCCTTAGAAATTATAAAAGAATTACAGTTTTGAATTATTTTGTGTGATCTTTGCAAGGTAACTAAATTGAAATAAATATCATTGTTAGGAAAGAGAAATCTGACAGAAAGATAAGTGAGTGGTTATATAAATTTAGGACTTTTGATACACTTTAGTTTAATATATAATTCAGACTCATCGAACAAGCGGATCAAAATATTTGTCCCAAATCATTTCACCGTCTGCAACTTCTTCAACTGTTCAGAAAACCTTTCATAAACCAAAAATCAGATGTGATAATATTTTCATTTCATCAATTCGTTAAATATAAATTCTATCATATAATTTCATCAATTCAAAATTTTTTTCATCTTCACTTTCTCCCTTCTCTTATTAATCATTTAGTTAACAAATTATAAATTTATTTTCTTCACATTCTTTAATTATTATTTTTCATTTTATTTATTTGCTACTATTAATTTACTCTATTATGTTAATGTCAATAATCAAATTGAAGTTGTTTTAAGGAAAAAGAAATTCATTAAGAACGGTCAAAGAATGCTTCTTTATCCTCGATGAAAAGTTGATGAAGTTTCTTTAAATTTCACGACAATGTCATACATCGTCAATTGAAAATTGCATCAACTTGAATTAAGGAACACAAAAACAGAAAGAAAAAATGTTTCACAATTATTTCAATCATAAAACATAAAAAAATAAAATTCACTATTGATCACAGAATTAAACTGGGTAATTGATCTTTATCCTTATTACATTTGCGCATTCCAATTATTCACCAAAATCATTGAGTGTTTACATGGAAAACATTTCAGCTTTTATATTCATATCACCATCATCAAAAAATCTCAAAGAATCTTTAATCATTTTTCATTTCACATCATCTCAACATGAAAATGTTTTCCCACTCAAATCATTTCTTATGTTTAATAGTAATTTAATAAAAATGAAAAATAATAATTTGCATCATCCTTTTTTTCTCTTAGTAGAATTATTTTAAAAAAATGATTAAAAATAAACGTGTATAACGGTAACTTTTTTCAACTAGATTTGCTGATTCAATTGCGTCATTAAAACGCAGCCTTTTATTGTTTCTCGTGTTCAAGATTTCTTCTTTTAACTTCTTTCGTTTAAGATTTCGATATTGTTTCATTTGAAAACTCGTTAATGCACATTGAAGTCAAAGATTTTCTCTCAAATTGATTTAAACGTTAATGGAAAATTTTTCTTTTTAAGTATTCATGGATAATTTCGTTGACTTGATATTCTTTCAAGACAGTTAAATTAATAGCGGATTTTTCTTTTCTATTTCCTTTAATGCAGCATTGAGATCGATAACAACTTATGTATTACAATTGTATTTGATATAATAATCATAGGCACCCAAGTTTCATACTATTTTCTTTTTTCATCATCATTTAAATTATTTTAGATACTTTATTTTTGTTTCTTTTTTATTTTCTTGTAAAATATATTTCATAGTTCAATAATGCATTTTTCTTTTTGTAATTTGTACATCGTCATGTGTATTTTTTATGTTTTAATCGACGTTAGTCGTTAATGCAAAAAAGAACCATCGGTCGGAGTTTCCAATTAAGCTTTACACGTGATAACTAGCGTTGCTCTCATCTGATAGAGTTCTCGACACCAGCTCGCTTTGATGAGAAACGCGGAAGAAGTTTGCGTGAGTGAGTTAATTGAAAATGTCCAATAAATTATTATTTTCATTCGGCAGGTACATTTGTGTTAATTATGAAGGATTCATGTGTTTTCTTTTTACGTTTATTTATTTTCTTTTGATAATCGGTTTCGTCATGCCATTTGTGGCTTTTTAGCTAATTGATTGAAATATGTTGAAGCAAAAACAGTTTTTTACACGTTCTTGCAACTTGATAAGCGGTTTATTCTTCTATTTTTTTATACTGTGAAATCAATTGAATAAAAGAGTTTCCAGAGAGCTTTAGTACTTAGCTTTAAATAGGAAATCAGTTACTCAACTTTATGTTTGCCTCTTTATTTATTTTGATTTCTTGAAAGCAATCATATGATTTATACGCAAAAAGTTGTATTGTAATTTTACGGTTATTGATAATGACACTTGTGGTGATTCATTTAAAAGTAAGAGTAGAAAAAAGTTCCATTTCTTCGGCATAAATGTTGCAGTGAAGACTTTTCTCGTCTTCGGTTTACTTGGTTGTCTTATAGTTTCAGTGAAAACAATCAACTTTATAACTTTTTGTCTCTTTTCTATTACATTTTATCCTGCTTTTAATTAACAACTGATTTGAATTGTGTGTGGGGGTGGTGGAGAGTTTAAAGGAATAAGAAAAATTAATTAAAATTTGTAGTTCCTAGTCCATGAACGAATAAAGAAAACTTTTCCATTGAATGTTTTAATCATATTTTGTTTTCCTGTCTGCATGTTTTTGAGAGAAAATCTTTTTTCATGTACAAAATTTTAATTAGTCAAATAAAAAATAGTTTTCTTTTTTTTGCGCCCCGTTTGAGCGTAATTCTTTTGATGTTAATTTTTTTCATGTGTTTCATTTAAAAAGCAACTTAACTTTGAAATGGCGCAACAATTTCCTGATGCTTATGCTCGCGTGCTATGTGACGACGTACAGTGTTATTACGTGTGAATGTTCTCGAACAGAATGGACATGGTACACGAATTCCTTGATGACGTTGACGAATATGAGCTCTTAAGTTGGTCTCGTAGCCATATTGTCGATCACATAGGGGACACTGAAGTTTCTTGCCTGAAAGAATAAATTTGTTCGGTTTTATATTTATTAAAAATAACTTAAGGTAAGAAGGGAAAACTCTGTAGAGGAAAGTTTTTTTTTATGAATCCTTTCAATCTATATTCAAAAATAAAATAAAATATAATTAAAATGGAAAAATTATCGCAACTCATAAAAATGCTAGACTTTCAGCTCATTGTCAAAATTAAACTTCATCACAGTAAGAGCATGAGAATCTTCGAGTGTAGTTCTTGGTTCTTACCATCAGCCGTATTTACACTTTCTCTATGAGCACTTAAGACATTGAGCATATCGGCGGGTGCGATCGTACCTTCTAAGCCTACGGGAATTCCTTTATTGCTTCCATATGGCACCACAGGTGCAGTTGGCGTGGGCGGAGCGGATGATGCGAGCGGTGATTGCAATTGTCTCATTTCCATCTTCATTCGTAAATCTTCAGCACCAGTCTGGAACGACATGTTTTCAATTAGTTTTGCAATCGCTTTTGAAGGGCTGCGTGTAGCTGTTACTTCATTTTTTATGTTCAAATCCGATGGCTTCTCCGTTCCGTTGCGCTCGTCTCGTTCCGATGTTGATGAAGTTCCATTGCCTTGAGTCGTACTTGGACTATGATTCTCGTATCTGCTGTAAAAAATTTTCAAAGGAAGGAAATAAAAGAAATCTTAAAAACTTATCGAATGATTTAGGACGAAAAGAAATTTACTTAGACTGTTGGGGTGAATCGCGTTCCGTTTGCATTGTATCAGCTTCCGTTGGTGCCACTGATGATCCACTACTTGCCGGTCGATAACCTGACTTTCCTACAGGACTCGGACTTCCCGTGCTTGTCTTTGATCCATCTCTCAACACACTTCCACGTGTTTCCTGTTGATCAAGATTCGTATACGGATTCTTCATGTGACGTTTTCGGGCCGGCTCGTAGGGACTGGGCATGTACGGTTGAGGGTGCAAGTAATTGTGGGGAAATGTCTGAACAGCGCTCTGCATAATCAGATCCGTTTCACGTTTAATTCCACTTTTTGTGATTGGATCGAGATTAGCGAAACTATTACGCTGGCGACGTGGTGGCAGCTCAACAGATGAATTCTCATGAGGGAAAGTCGAATTTGTCGTGCATCGACCATGTTCAGTTGTTAAGCCTTTCACCTAATTTTCAATTAAAAATAAATATAAAGATTTAATAAAATGAAATTTTGTCTTTAATTTAAGATTTAAGTAACCTGTAAGCTTTCGGCAGCTTTCAGAAAGCTTTCCAAAGCTTTTTGTGAAACATGAACTTCACCCTTGTACATGAACTCAAGCAATGCTGCCATATTTTCGGCCGAGGTTGCTTCGAGAATCACGCACACTGAGCCTGTTGCCAATGATGGCGATTCAAATAAATCAGCGAAATTTTTTGAGCATGCCGCTAATATGAGTTTGTGAGCTTTAAAGATTGTTCCTGAAATGATTGAAAAATGAAAACAAATATTAATTAAAAGTGAATATCTAGAGAATACAAAGTGTTGAAATTGTGTTGCGCAAATAAGTCTCGTTTCATCATGCATTCCAAAATGTGTTTGCGTTTGGCAGCAGTTAGCGCAACGAATGAAACAGAAAAACATTTTTTTTTATTTGGCAATGGCCTTGAATTTTTCAGAGCACTTGTATATAATGAATGCTATCAGTAACCCACATTGGTCATCATCATCAGTAAGGGGGGATCTAAAGAATAAATCCTCTTAAGGCGAGTAGGACATGTTGTCCATGTTGGACGTCCTGTTTCGCTCCCCTAATCATCATAGATGATTTATTTGCTAGCGCATTCGATCCTTTCAATTGTAACTGATGTCATCTGTTTAAAGTCGTGTTTGTGTATGTGGCGTTTGTAACGGGATGAATTGGAACTAATTTTTTCTTATGTGATACTCTCTTTGAAGAATGTGTTGTATACCCCTGTTGTTTTAAGAAAATTTATTGTGCTAGATATTTTAATGTTTTTCAAATCAATATCATCTGGAAAGTGCTTGTCGAAATGTTTTAACCTTTGTGGTGCCAGTTTTTCACAATCCTTTAAAATATGCATCATAGACTCTTCATCTGACTCACAGAATCTGCAAGTTGGAGAGTTAAACAAACCGTATCTATACAAGGATTTTCTTAAGCAACAGTGTCCGGAAAGATATCCTATTGCAACTCTTAAATCTTTCCTTTTCATTTTAAGTAATGTCTTGGCTATCTTTTCATCAAACTCCGTTATTAAAAGTTTGGAGTGTTTGAGGCATTTTGTATTCTTCCAGTATGTTTTAAGGCAATTATGCATCCAAGATTTGATTTTTTCTTTCAGATTTGCTAGTGAATTTGTTACGGTTAAATCTATTACATCTTTCAGTGTTCCTTCGTTTGCCAGTTCATCAGCTTCTTCGTTTCCTGCAATGCCTGAATGGCCTGGTACCCAGACTATCTTAACTTCATTGTTTTCACCTAATTTATTTAAGATCTGAGCACAATTTCTGGTAGTGGAATTGAACATGCAGAATTTGTCCAAAGCTTTCAATGCAGCCTGGCTGTCACAGTTAATGATTATTCTCTTATTCGTTATATTTTTAAGAATTGAATCTGTAGCGGCAAATTGAATGCCAAGAGTTTCTGCCTGCATTATAGTGGTATTATCACTAAGTCTTAGATTAAATTTTGATTTTAATGCCTCGCAACATGCTCCTATTCCTGTTTTATTATTTTTCTTTGAACCATCTGTATACCAAATAATATCTCCAAAGCTCGATGGATAGTTTTCTGTCCAATCATTTCTGCTTGGAATGATTACTTCATAGCTTTTATTTGTATTGTTCCAGAACGAAGACCTGTCAGTGTTCACATCAAAATTTTCTTTTATAATAATATTGGAAATTGAAGCATGTCCTGAAGATAATGCAGTGTCGATCCAATCTTTGTTGCCTTTTAATTTAATGCATGTTCTTAAAGCCCTTTCTTTTATTTTTAAGTTGATAGGTGGAAGATTTAATGCTGCACTGATTGCATCTGTTGGTGTAGATTTTGTTGCTCCAGTTATATTCAGCAGTGCTAGTCTATGAACTTTATTAAGTGATTTTGCATATGAAACTTTGTTTGCCTGTTTCCAGAAGGAGAGACTTCCATATGTAATTCTCGGGAGAACTATTTGTTGATAAATGTATGCCATTTTCTCCGGGTTAATTCCCCAATTTCTTCCAACAATTGATTTTGATGCATACAACGATTTGAGTCCTTTTTCTTTCATGGTATTGATTTGCTTATTCATAAGTAGTTTGCTATCAAACCAAATACCTAAATATTTTATCTCTTCAACTCTAATTATTTCTTTGTTAAAAAGTTTAATTTTATCTAATTCAATCTTTTCTTTCTTTTTAAGTCTTGTGAATCTAACAAAGTTCGTTTTATCAGGATTTACATTTAGTCCAGTTTCGTTACACCATGTTTCGACTATTTTGAGAGCATTATTAATTCTCTTGCATACTTCTTTTCCGTTAGCTCCTGATGCCATAATAACTATATCATCTGCGTATGCTATTGTATGAGCTTTATTGTCTAGTTTCAACATTAATTCATCCATCACCAATGACCAAAGCAGTGGAGATAAGCAACCACCTTGTGGACATCCTTTTTCCGGTTTTATTCTTAGTGAAAAGTTTTCTTCTTCCATAAGTGTTTCTCGATTTGATAATAAAAAGTTTATCCAGAGTTTTATTATTTCTCTGAAGTTCTTACTGGTCATAGCTTGATTTATTGTTGAGATCGAAGTATTATCAAAAGCCCCTTCTATGTCTAGAAAGATAGCTACGCAAACTAAGTTTTTATTAAAAGCACTTTCTATAAAACTTTGGACATAATGCAATGCTGTATCAGTGCTTTTATTGACTTGATAAGCAAATTGTCTATGATGGAGTGGATTGTTTTTAAGCTCGAAATCTCTTATGTTCTGATTTACCACCTTTTCCATCGTTTTTAACACAAACGATAGCAAGCTGATGGGTCTAAAAGATTTCGCATATTCATAAGAGTCTTTGTTCGGTTTAGGAATGAAAGTGACATTTGATTTCATCCAACATTTTGGGATATAGCTCAATTTCAAACTGAATTTGAAAAGAGATACCAGCGTTGGAACGATTATCTTTGACACTTTTTGCAGAAGAGCAGGAAAAATCTCATCATTGCCAGGAGATTTGAACGGCTTGAAACTTTCTACAGCTGCTTTTACGTTATTATAATTTATTATATTCTCGATTTCATCATTATCTATTTCAACATAATGCATAATTTGATTTTGTGATGCCGTAACAGAAGAGTTTTCTTCAATTATTTTACAATTTGGGAAATGAGTAATGAGAAGCTCGAGATAACTTTCCTCTAGGCTGTTTGTGTAAGTGTTATCACTTTTTTTGATTGAGCCAATCTTCTGAAGCTTTTTGGATTCAAAAAGTTTTTGAATTCTTGCGCAATCTTTCACATTATCTAATTCTTCCATTTTTTTCTTCCAGCTTTCTGCCTTTGCGATCTTGCACATTTTTTTATATTCATTTCTTTTAATTTTATATTTTTTAATTGCAATGGTTTTCTTAGTTTTGAGAATTTCTAAGTTTCCTTCCTCCTTTTCTATTTTCTTCTGTATTTTATGAATGATGCGATTTAACTTTCTTAGATTTTTCCTTTCATTAATGATTGAGATATTTTGCCAAGGTGTAACGAATGAGTATTTATTTCTTTTTAGCTTGCATGAGAGGTTGAAGCTGTTCATAATTTTATCATTAAACATTTGAGCAAGACTTTCAAAATCTTCATTTCCTTTTATATCATTACAGTTGAAAGAATCAAAATTTTTTGCGATGAGTTTTTCGTATTTTATCCAGTTAGTGTTCTTTTTGTTCCGAAAAGTTTGCAATTCCACCACACAGTCTTCTATGTAGAAGGAAATCATTCTATGATCAGAGAATGATTCATGTCTCTCTACTTTCCAATTTTTTATCTTCTCGTTAATATTCATGCTAGCTAAAGATATGTCAATAATTGTTTCTCCATTTTTAAAAGTAAATTCATCCCCTTTGTTAATTATCTCCAGATTTGTACCGCTTATAAAATTTACAAGTTCAATACCTCTGTTATTTGATTTTTTGCTGTTCCATGCTGTGTGATAAGCATTAGCATCACTGCCTATTATGATTTCTAAATTGAATTTATTTTTGTATGCAATTAAATCTTTCATTCTTTGTGAGATTATGTCTGAACCTTTTATTTTACCGTTTAAATACCATGAAACAATCAGAGTTTTCTTAATATCTCCGTTTTTTGACTTAAGGTTACATGATATTACTGTTTGAAATTCATCAGATAATTCTGCGATGAATAAACAATTTGTCTTCTTTATCGTATTTGAATTAACCCATAAAGCAGTTCTCAGTTTTTTTATTGCACTTGTTTTATCATAAAACATAAATCCATTTTTTATATTTTTTAATTCTTCTTTGTTAATGGCAGGTTCTTGTAGAATAACAAAATCTATTAGACATTTATTACAGAAACAGTTAAGTTCTTCGATTGCTAGAGGTCTTCTTCCTGCATTTAATTGTAGAAATTTTACCTTATTTGTGCCTTCCATTATATAGGTGGTAGAGAGAGAGAGCATCTTCGTGTGTTTGATCAGAATTTAAATTGCATTTTTCATATTCCATATTCCACTTTGTTTCATAGCTCACCTTATATTTAATTATGTTTTCTGTAAATCTATATAGTTTAAATCTAATCATCACCTTGAATTCTCTTAAATATACCTTAAAATAACACAAAATAAAAATAAAAATAAATGTAAAGCTAATGCAAGTAAAATTTATGTTATATTTTGAGGGCTTGACTGAGATATTTTTGTGTTGGAGAGAGAGAGAGAAAATCATGTTCATTCTTTGATCAAGAAGCAATTTATTTTTATATTTCACTTCAGTTTTATTCTTATTTTTCCTTTTTATAACACTTTTCACATTTAAAATAAAAAATCTAATTATGAATTCATAACAAGTAAGTATCACTGATTCATGCATGTTGTTATTTTTTTTTTCCATTTCAGAACTTAATGCTATTTCCCTAAAGATAATTTTCTTTTTATAAATTTTCCTGTGATAATTCACTTTTCCCGCGTGGAAGAATTTTTTAAATTCATTATTTGAGACAAGATTCCACTTATTCCTTTCCTTCTTCTTCTGAGCGTTCTTTAGCTTCCTTTGCTTTCTTGGCAATCTTCTCATAAAGCTCTGAGAGTGAAATCTTCCTCTTTCTGTTGGTGAAAACTTCATCAGTGCCTTCTGCAGCAGCTTCATCTTAAATAATTTTTTGCAAAAATAAAAAGAAATTAGTGACGGTAACAGAAATCGGGTTGAATAAATATTGAGAATTTTTTTATAAGTCAGGTTAAATTTATCAGACATACCTGATTCGTAGCTTGTTAAGCTTCTATTTCCTGCTTTCTTGATGATGGCTCGTTTCTTGTGAGTTCCAAACTTTGTCATAAAAATTCCTCGATAATCCATCAGATGATCAATACTCCTTGGGCTAATGAATAGAAACTTCTTAAAGTCATTAGCCTCATTTTTAAAAAGCACCGTCATCCTCCAGTTCTTGATATCCAAATCATGTTCGCTGCTGTTTTGTATTGTTTCAGCCGCTTCATCAAAAGTTGCCTTACTATTTGGGATGCGCAAAGTATAAGCTGACGCAAGTGTTACCTGTTTGAGAGGAACACACAATGGTTGGAAACTGAGGTATCTCTTCCATGCTGTGTTCTCGACTTGAACTTTAGTCAATGCTGCTGTGACAACATCTGCTGCTTTCTGAATTGCAACTCCACTTTTAAAATCAAGTTGCTCGAAGATGTGCCTGTTTGCATCACTAGGACCAGCAGCTGCTTTCTTCACTTCCCTGATGCAATTGTTGCCAATTTTGGTTAACAATTCATTGAAGCTCTTCTTAGCATTTTCATCAAAGACAACTCTTGGGTAGCCTTTGGGAACGAATGCTATGAAGATTGAATTATCCGCTTCGACAAGTTCAGGATTGCTGAACAAAGACACCGCTTCTTCCAACAAATCTTCATTAATCATCACGTGGTTTGAAGCAAGGCCACTGCTGGATGCAGCGACAGATTTTTTCTGATTGCTTTCATCGGACGTTTTGGCATTAATAAGTTTATCAGCAAAAGAATTTGAATCCTTTGGTGAACCAGCTGGGAAAGTTCGAGCCTTTGGATCAGATGCAGAAGATATTGGAACCATCATTGCATCAGCAGAGGATGTTGTAGCTTTCATCTCATCATTTTTTTGTTGCTTTTTGAGTGCTTCAAAATTGCGTGCCATGTCTCTCATCTGTTTTCTTAGCGTTTCCGTTTCGTCATCTTTTTTCCTGAAGGCTCCTTCTAGTTCTTCAATATATTCACGAAGAAGTTTTTCTCTATGAATTGTTTCTTCGTTTCCATTTACGCTTAATTGTTTTTCCACCTGTTCAGCTAATTCTTCATCATTTGACGGGGACTTTTCATCGTTTTTCATTGTTTTTTCGCTTCTGAAGTATGTCTCAATTTCCGGCTGCTTTAATGGCTTCCTTTTGTTGCCAGTTGATCCCGCTTCGCTACTAACGCTGACATAATCTTCTTCTGCATCAGTTTGATCATAATCATTGACGTCATTTGAATTTTCGTTAACTTCTTCTGCATTCATCTTGCGTTTTCTTTGCCTGGAAAAGCTGGTGATATTTACCAGTGAAAATCGTTTGTAAATTCTTACCTTCTTCCTGTGGTTGTCTTTCACAAAATGTCTGAAAATCTCGAGTGATTTAGAATAAGAGAAAAAATTTAGAGAGAATGCGTTCGTGTTGGTTTTTTTATTCATTACTTTTATTGTGCTTATGACTTCCTTTACAGAGTTGCATTGTGATATATTTTTTTTCAGAGCAGAGGTGTTTGTTTTTGTTAGCAGAGTAGCTAACAAAAGAATTTGCAGAGCAGCAGAGTTTCGGCATGTGTAATGAACAAATATTTCTTTGGCTAATTTATCAGTAATTATTAGGATTACATCGTCATTTTTAAATTTTTTTTCAAAGTATGTCACTTTGAAATGTCTTTATTAATAATTTTTTATTTTTTAAGGATATTTGATAGCTGAAAATTAATTAATTGTTCGGCTCTTACGTTTTTTCCTTATTTACCTCTCAACTCTCACGAGAGAACTAACCCACATTGGTGGAAAAATAAAGTATGTTATCAGAAATAACGTTGAGAGGCACAAAAACACAAAATTTACATTGTTTTTTTTTTCTTTTTCACTCATCATCGCAAAAAATAATTTTTTGTTGATAAGAGAACTGCATTCAACTGATTACTCTTATAAAGCTCGTTATCATTCCTTAAAACTTAAGTTTGTTTCATATTTCTGCTGCGCATTTAATATGTGAAATTACATTCTGCTTGATATTTTGTTGGTTTTCCCAGGAAAAATATAAAATGTTTTTGAAGAAGGTCATTTCGTGTTTACGTAAGCCATTCGACATAGTAAAAGACGCATCATTTGCACGCGCGCTAAATTTTTGGCAATAAACATGCATTAACACACATTTAAAGACCTTGAGATTTAATTTTTGTGTTGATGATATCGGATGAATTGGATAAAAATATGGGGTCGTTTGTCAGTGCCACTTTATGTAGACTAAATTGCTTTTTTATTAATTGGAAACATTCTTTTCTATGATAAACTTTTTTCTATGAAATTATAGTCGGAATATAGAATAATGACACGTTGAATCTCTTGAATTTCTAATCTAGTCAAATTTCTAATGAATTCTAATTACTACCCCAGTACGGTTGTATTTTTAAATGTCATCCGATATCTAAAACAGACTGCGTCAATATGGAATTTTAATAAACATCTTGGTGACAATTTACCGCATGAAGTTTTTATTTTCTAAAAATATTTTTGACACAATTTTTTGAAATGAACTTTGTGGATGTATGTAAATACATAATGTCCAAGAATTTGTATTGAAATAATTTTTTATATCAAATATGAAATCAATATCAACACGCATGTCATGATATCTGATTTGAAAGAACGTCTATCATGCAACATTATATGATCTTGTTTTGTTGTCATCCTGACTTAAGATGTGGAAAGTTGAACCAAACACCCAACCACTAGAATGAATTAACATTGAAAATGTTGAGAAAGAAAAAAATTAAAAATAGAATTTTGTTTTCTTCTATTCATGCATTGCATTACATTTCTCTACTAACACACTTTTTTTTAAAATCTGCTGATGTTTTCTGCTGCTTATTTGCCCGCTCAAGAGCGAAGCGAAAAAATGCGCAATTTGGTTTATTTTTAAAATTCCATAGCAGAAGCGAGTCGCTTCGTCCCGATTACACAATTTTTTTGCTTGTAGCGTGAGATGGTATTGCGATTGCACAAAACAAATATCAAGCACTGAAAAGCAGCGAAAAGATTCTAANACTCCTAAAAAACATATTCAAAAGCTACAACTAAAAATTTAAAGCGCATTGTCAACATCACAAAGCGTGATCTCGCGATACGAATTATGAATGGAAGAAGATAGAGAGTGAACCAACAGAAAAATATCAACCACACATGCATGATGACCTATATTTGATTTCGGAAATATTTCTGTGCTTGGTGCTTCACTTTTCTCTGCCCGCGAATGTTAAGAAGCTTCGAAAATGATATAGAAAAGTATGTCATACGCATACAAATGCAGTTTGCTGTTGAAAAATTACAAATATATAAAAATTCGGTTGTGTTTATTTGTTGATGAAACGTAAATTTTAACTAATTGACGACAGCTTAAGCGCACTTTATAAATGATGTGGCAGAAAAGCAACCGTCAATGGTTTCTCTCATAACTTTTAAAGATGCAAGTGCTCGTGTTCTGACGCAAGTGCGACTTCAATGTGACTCTATAACAACAGTTTCTTTCAATTTCAAGGATATTTATTATAAAATATTTGACTCGACTTCACATGTTCACAATTATCACATTCAAAAAACCTCTACATAAGCTTCAAATGCACAGGCGAATTACCTCATCGACGATGTATTTTCAGTTGCGATTACACAACCAGTAAGCAGAATTGAAATATTAGTCTCGGGCGCAATGCAATGGGATGTGGAAACATCACAAAATAAATTTTTATATTTCTCTTTTTCGACTCAATTTATTGCACTTTTACCGTCTCACTTCGCCGCCTTCGTAAATGTAATGCGGGCCAATCAAAATTGCGGAATGAACGTTCGTTCGTTGTTTTTCAATTGAATTCAATTTAAAATGCATTTAATTATGATTCACAAACTTAAATGATAAATGAATTTATTAATAATGAGATTGTTGAAATCTCTCTAAAAATATATTCAACAATTTATTGACGAATTAATATGCGACCTTGAAAATTAAAACATCAATTTTCGTCATTCGGTATGAGGGACAATGTTAACGGGCTCGTATCTAAGATACACGTGCTTTGGAGTCTCTTACGTCGATGAAGGTGTGTCGTGTTAATGTTTATGGAAAAAAACGAATGTCCTCCGGAAAGATTAAAATTTATGCGATGTTGCCAAATATTTAAAGCCACTTGATTTATCAAATGTAATGATAAGACTGATCTTTTAATTCATTTTCCTTATAAGTCTGCCTTTTATTATTATAAATTTCTTAAAGACCTTGAAGGTCCTGTGATGTGACAATTAAGCAAGTGAATTTAATTCGAAGCGTTAAGCGATAACAGATGTTTCAAATAATTTGTAAGTTTCACTGACGCAAATGTTCTGCAAATAATAAGTAAATTATTGAGCTTATTTCAAACAAATTCCCTAGTTTCAAGATCGATTTTTTCTTCAAAAATCTTCTAGGTTTTTCTTAGCAGCTGTTGTATGATAAAGGAAACAATTTTCTCGCATTTCTAAGCTCCGTCAATTATGCAATTTCTATCCATAAATCATCAGACAAAATCGAATTGAGTGATAGATGTGATGAACATTCTAAAAAGATTTCATTTCTCTTCACAGAATAGTCACAAGAAGGAAAAGTTAGTGGAGCAAAAAAAAAGCTCTTCAAATTTACTTTTTCCATTTAGCTAACCAAACAAAAAGCAACGTTTGTGCACAAATATGAGATGTTATCGATGCTGCACATTCAGCATTGAGAAGTTTTATTTTCTTTCTCGAGTGTCCAATGAATAATTCATTTTGCCGAATGCGAGATAAAAAGCAAATATATGAACGATTCATCATCAAATGAAAACGCATATTCAGCGTGCTTATTTCGCTTCGCTGTCTCTTCTCAACCGTTCGTTTTCGTTATGGATGTTCGAAAAATTGGATTTTTGAATTTTTTTTTCAATATCAGACTCGCTAAGTCATATTTGCCATTCATTATTTTCCTGACAAAAAAAATTACGAATAACGTGGAAACTTTGAGGCGGAGCATGCATTGATTGATATGAAAGCTGAAATGATGGAAAATTCATAGCTTCAATCATCGGCCGTTGATTCTACATCGTTTTAGTCAGTTCTTTGGAAATTTCAATAATCCTTTATATGTTCCAGCTCAAACAATTTGTTCATCGATGCCCTTTCAATATTTACAAAGTCTCTATGTCTCAATTGAAACAACGCAAACATAAAATGGGAGAATAAAGAAAATTCATCTATACCTGTAGATAAATTTTCCACCAGTTATTGGAAAGGGAAATAAATGAACGAAAAAAATGCTCCGCTTGAAATTGAAAAATTGATTTATCGCCAATCACCTCTTCCACGAATATTTTTTAATCATTTTTAAAAGCACTCACAAATCACATGGATGTGAATTGAGGATAAAAAGAATTTCAATAATCCTTCTCGATGTCGCGTCATATAAAGTGAAAGGCGGCTAATCGGTGTGGAAACTAATTGGAAGTCTCTCCTTCCATTGATAGTCATTTAAAGAGAAGGAAGCTTAACTTTTCATTAAAACATTAAAACCTTTCAACAGGCTTAAGCTTAAAAGGGTTTTCCGATTCTTGGGGAGGGTTTTGGGCAACTTTTCATACATAGACTTGTGAAATTAAACTGTCTGTAAGATTAGCATCGTCATCATCATCATGTGTGCGTACGAGTTTATCAATAAATTTTTAATTTTGTTTTCAATGACACAACAAACGGCAAGAGCTGGTTCATTGTTTATTGTTCATTTGGTTAGCTCTTGGACACATTTTTATCATTGTCTCAGTTTTAAATAATACCATGCATGTTGGAGGCTACGACATATTCATTTTTAATAAAATGGCTTACGGGACGAATTTTTTTTTGTTTCTCTCTCATGACAAAAGATAAACAAACGACTGAAAAATCCACCAGCTATACACTCTATGTAGCAATACAGACATTTGCCGAATGTTCCACAAAACGAACAGCGGATGTTGTTGAAGAATCATGAAAAGAATTTTTTTTATTTTCCAAGGGAGAACCTGTCGTGTTTTTACATGTTGAAAAAATCTCTCGTTTGATACTTTCAATGGTTTGATTGGAAAATTTTCACGACAACAAAAAAATTGTAATATTTAGAACGATGTCGTTTCAAGTTGTCATAAAAGGGTTTGGTTGCGAATTGATGAAACATGTCCGAGTCGATCAAGATTCTTGTGTTTTATTGAAGTGACTAAAATTGTAAGAAATTATGGAATAACATTTTACTGTTTTTCGTCTAAAAAATGTATGACTTGTACAAATTTACCAATAACGAAATTCCTTTTTCTATCTTCTCTAGACAGTGGATTTGTAGAAACAAAATACATGAACATTCTAAAATAATATTTCATGCTCATTTGGCCATAAAGTATCTTCAAATCCTCGATATCAATTTAAGGGATTTTTAAACATGAAAGAGTTTTCAAATATTTCTCGTAACAGGAACATACCTTTCGTATTTGTGATTTACATAATTAAATTCCATCGATATCATCTTTCTGTCAAAATCAAAATGTTTTGAATTGAAGCGTGAAAAGACCGACAAGATCGAGACTTTAATGATGAAAACTTCCCTTCAATGAGGTTGTCGTAAAACAGAAAGAAAAGTTATGAATGAAAATTCCTTACGATGTTAAGACGTTTTTCTTTGGAAAAGAAAATATTACGTTTCATGTTAGAATACGAGAAAAGGCAAATCATAATAACTCAACGTTACACAAATAAATTTTCCGCCATAAAAAAATGTGCTGCTTTGTGGATGGAAAAAAGGCAAAAAAAATTCCTTTTCTTTTACGATTTCAAAATTTAGGTCTACGTTGAGTTTGGGAAAAAAGGCGGCAGAAAGAAAAACACGAAAAAGAGCGAGCGAAGAAGCAAAGCAGGGTAAAAGAAAAAAAAAGAAAACATCTTGCTAGACGGTTGGTAGACAATATAATAAATGATTATAATATTGAAATGATAGACACACCAACAATATAAAACTTGTTTATTTTTTGCCCTTTTTCCGGCCGCCTTTTTTTCCCTTGTCGACTTTTCTTTTTTTTCTCCTTTACACCACCCCCGTTGAAGACGAGAGAGAAGGAAAAAAAAAAGAAAGCAATAAAGTTTTTCTCCCACCCATAACATCACACCGTGGACCGCGACAACATTTTCCCCTTTAGCTTTCTTTCTTCACGCTGTTTTGTTGTTATTTGATTTACGATTCTGACCTAATTAATGCGTCAAGAAAATGAAGAGCATAAAAAAACATCTGACCGACCGATTGAAAACCCTTTTTTTCTTTTAAAGGCGTCTTTAAGCTCATGTCTGACGTTTGAAGTGCTTATTTACCTAAAACCACCCACTCAAAATCTCTCCGAACATGATTTTTTATTTCCCTTTTGCAAAATTTAAATATCATGAATGGGACGACGACGCGAAAACAACCTTGAATTGGCGTAATCTTGATGCCGTAATCTGCCCTAATTTTCGTAGACGTTGGTGGAAAATCCCTTCAACCAGAAAAAAAGAAGAAACTCATAAAAGGAAAAGAAAACAGAAAGTATCTTAATGATTATGATGCGTTGCTGCCGATTACGTTGTCTTCATACGAATACTTTGATATTCTTCTATTATTTATTTCTATCGAAACACCCGGGCCAAGGCGAAAGCAAAGCATAATTGTGTATACAAGTATATGAATCATCAGCAAGCATAAAAAGAAAATTTTCTCTCCCCAACAACAAACTTGTATATATTTTTCCATATTTCTTTCTTTTTTTTCCTTCCCGGACCTTCTCAAGAAAACCGAAAAGAAGCGAAGCAAAGTAAAAAAAAAGAAAAGAAAGAAAAAAGTGAAATAAAAATAATTTTATGCTTATGTATTTACATGGATGGCATAATAAAAATTATGTGTACATGTGGTGTTTGCTACATTTTCATGATTCACAATTCCTGTTATCGATGATGTTGGGTTGATATCTTATCATTTATTTTGCTTACATAATAATATGATGAAGTCTTTTCTTTTGTATTACTACATAAATACATATGTAAATATGGTAAATATTCAGAAATGTTTTCATGTTTTTACATACTTAGTAGAACATCAGAATTATATTCTGAAGAAGCATTTGAAGTGGATGGAAAAAAAGGACAAGAAACGGCAATTGCTTAAAAAAATTATGCTCGTTCACATACACGATGTCGAAGGATCAGTCAAAAAATAAATTGGAGACCTCACGACTTGCCTGCTTGATGACTCGAGACGAGTAAATTCTTTGAGAGGGTGGAAATTCTTTTTATGGAACATCATAACACATTTGAATGAGATAAGAGAGGGATTGAGGTGTGCGTGGGTGGAAAATTATGTATTTATTTTTATTACTCAACAAGAGAAAAATATTTTTCTTTCTATATCACAACATACATGATTTGCCGACTCTCGTTTCCTCTTTTCAACTTTTTTTTTCTTTTTTTTGCGTGTTGTACGTTCATGTATACTAAACCGTCTGAGGCCGCCGCCGTCGAAAGAAGAAAATCGTGAATGAACCATTCGCGAATGGTGATGGAATTTTATTGTTATTTTCTCGGTACAAACATGATGGATGGATGTTTGTAGTATGTGCTTGTGAATAATTTGTAGAATCATGTGATTTAACCATTTTCGGTCGAATTTAGGATGAAGAGAAAGTTTTCTCTTCTAAAATATAAATATAACAACAAATAAGGATTAATGCCGGGAGAGTTATCAAGATAAGTTTTCTTGTTCGTTTTGTCTTTCGTTTTCGAAGAATAATTAAGAAATATCACTGTTTACTTTATTGCTCGTTCTTAATTATCAACTGAAATCTCTATAGATCGCACTCATTCTCTTCTATTAAACGTGAATCTTATTGTTTACACTAATTAATTGATTTATGAAATCTCAATGGCCATGCATTAATGTGTTTCTAATGTTATCACAACTGTCGTGTCTATTGATCCCTTTTTAAACATTATCATCTTAAACTCACCCTCACAAAACAATGTGACATCGGTCAGGGTCTCTGTGTTGAATAGATTTGAAAATGCTGTAGCCAAATTCGACGAATAATTGCTCCATTTCAAACAATATTGCTGTTGTTGATCCATTTTTGTTTCTTCTCTTTTCTTTTGTTTTCGTGTCAAAATTCTGGAATGAAAAAGAAATAAGAAAAAAATTAAATTTTTGATTTGTCGATTTGTTTCAGTTTTTGTTACTATTATTAGTATTGTGGTCCATTTATAGGCAGATTCAACAGAAATTTCAACACTCAAAAATCTATGGTAATATCTTTGGCAAATTTGTTTCATGCTTTGCATAATCTTGATTATCAGTTGTGTACATTTGAATAAATTATCGGACTGGCAGCATGGGGAGCTTTTTGAATGACAAATTAATAAAATAATCAACGAATCAAGTTCCATCCTTATATCGCTCGATCAAAAGGAAAAAAAGACGACACGTGCGTAGAGATTAAGTTGCATCAGTCTTTGTCTTGATTTTTGTTTAAAAACGAAATTTTGACTTGAAATCTTTGAGTTGTGAGAATATTTTTGATTCTTGCTACATAATGCGACTTTTCGAAACCAGAAAATGCGGATTCTAAATACAAATATTGATTTAAGCTATTTATATTTCCTCCAAATATCTACATATTTTTTTCTTCATCCAATCGTCAAAAAGACGATGATTCGTCAGAGGCAAAATAGATAAAAAAGTGAGTTGATTGAATGAAATGCGAAGAAAAATAAAATTTAATTCAATTTGCATTTCATGTTCGAGTATGATACGATTGAGTTTCGTGTCTTTCCCTCACTTTTCGCCTCAACAAAACGCTTAAAGCCTTCATCTTGGGAACGAGCGATTTGATGGTTAGATGAATGCAATGTCGAGAGATAAGACGAATAATTTTCATCTTCGTTTCATTTTGACGAAGTGCCAGAAGGCAGCATTTCAACGCATAATTTTAAAGAAATTTTAATTTCTTTTTTTTTCATCGTTTAATGAATATGACGAAAAATAGAAGCCAAGTGATTAAGAGTGTAGGCATTGATTGTCTTATTGACACGCTTGCTACTTTAACAGTTAACTGTCTAAACATTTTCTTAGATTAACAAACTCAAAACTGCGTCATTTTGTTTTGATGGCCTCGAAAAAAAATACATCTTGGCCTTAAAAAATCCATTTGCTTCCCATCATTCAAAATGCGTTTCAATTCTTACTTTTATTCATTTAATGCGCATGAACCAAACATTAAAATGCACATTCATTGAACGGGAAAACTTTTCTTTCTTTCTTTCTTTTATGCGTAGAAATATTTGTGCGTTATGAGAAATAATAAAAATCATTCAATGATTTAAATCTCTCGATAGGTTAATTTCTGGCCAAATCAAGCCCTAGTGTTACGGCCAAACAGTAACGAATAACAGTTTTCGTTTAACTAAGCGCAATAAAAAGTGCGTAAAATGAAGTTTTTTTTCTTTCTTTCCATTTTCTTCCACTCAACGCAAAACAAAACGAATAACCACAAAAAAAAGTTTGAAATTGATGTTAAATTAAAACGTCATTATGGTGCGCTGCACACCAGCTACGTGTCCAAGAAGAGAGAGGCAATGAATGATTCACTTTCTAATGCTTTTTTCGTGAAACGCAACGGTACGCTGTCGGAGCGCAGTAATTCTATGAAATAAGTTTTTAGGCGCTTTGAGGCGGGTATTCGTTTTAACATCAGAATCCATTGCTTAATTTCCTAATGCATTGTGAATTCAATCATAATTTTAATATTCCATTGCGAGTGAAAGATACGCAAGTTGAAAGCAACATGAGAGCATATCAATCTAATTGACGTGATACGGTGCATGACACATCAAAAACAACAAAAAAAAAAACTATACCGGGCAAAGGAATATTGTTTTATTAATTTCTTTCTCACACTCGTTCGCCTTTCTCATTGCCTCGTTCCATGCATCGCTGCATAAGAAAAATAGTTCAATGCACTGGTGTAATGATTTTTCTTCTTTTTCTCAGGTCGATTCCGAAAAGTGTTCAAAATTTCTACAAAAAATCTATTTCAAAGAGAGTTTCATCATACTTTCGTAACATAATGCCATTGCGCGCATAAATTAATTTTATTTCAGTTTTTTTTCGAAAGAGCAGACAAATCACAATAGACTTGCATTACAGTTCACGTACGTTCAGCTAATGCTGATTTTAAACAGGTTTTGATGTGAGTTGTTTTCCCTCAAACTAATTGAATTTCAGTTGTTGTTTTTCTTTTACTATATCTCCTTCTCTCTTTCTCTTGTTCGGCTCTTGTTTGTTGCGCTATAATCCATTTCAGCGTTATGAATTCCAAATTAAAAATGCATATCATTCAATTGTAGAGCGGGACGTTTGTTTCTTTTTTTTCCTTTTGGTATCTTATGTTTTGAGTTCAACTGCGAACAGCGAGAGAGATTTACAACTGTACTTTGCACTTCATTATGGTAAATCCAATTTGACATTCATCATTTTTCATTCATATAAATGCTGATGGTCTTTTAACTTCCCATAAACAGCATCAGATGCGATTCTCAAAATTACTCGTTTTGTGTTTTGCATTTTTTGGGGGATTTTTTCTGTTACAGTTTTTACTTTTTTTATTGTGAGACTTGCGTAAGAAGAAGTCAATTTGTGCGTTTCTAGCCTGAGAAACTCATTTCTCTGCGATTTGACTATGCACGTTTACTTTTCTTGATTTACATATTTTATGCAAGGGGTGAGATATGAGAAAAAAATTCGTTATGTTTACGAGGCTCGTTAGCAAGTCTGCAAAAATATCTGCATTAAAACATTTAATCATAATTTAAGAATTACTGTAATCGCAGTATTCATAGGAAGGTGGAGTGAATGTCAAAAACATTTCGTTTTGCCTTAAAACAATCCTAAATTAGCATTCTTTGACTGCATCTGCGTGATGCTCTTGTTTAGTTATAAAACAAAAATGATTCATCAGACATTTGCAAAGTGTTGAATTTAAATTAAAATTTTGCATTACGACTGCATATCGATTTTCTTCATTCCACTTCCCGTGGAACAAATTTTTATTATATAATTCGACAACAGAGAGAAAACTCCATTCACCCTTCCATAGTTTCAATCAACAAAACGAATTATAGACAAATGCAGTTGTCGTGTTTGATGCAGAAGGTAGAGTGTTTGTTGTTGAATTAAATAAATAAAAAAAAGAAAAAAAAACTCTTCTATTGTTGTTTTAAAAAGTTTTTTTCATTCAATGCACAATGTAAAATTGAAAAAGGGATTTATGCTGAAAATGCGTCATTTGTGCATTCACTTTAAGAAGATTTTATAACTAAGTATTATGCGTTAGTTGAATCAATAAATTCATCCCCTAACTATACTCTACATCAATCACATTTCGTTCAACACGTGTAATGAAACATCAGTTCCATCAGTCGCTTGGTGATGAATATAACAAATGCATTTCATTCAATCATTTTAAAAGCAGTTGAAAGTTGTCATTAAAATGATTAAAATTGAGTGCGAGCATTCAGAGCGAAGCTTCATCGCATCTATAATCTGATGAAATGAAAAGAAATATAAAAAAACTGCCGCGTTCATTGGTACAATGCGTAATTACAGGTTAAGAGAGAGCTGCAGTTGAAAGCTACTTTCATGTCGTTTACCCAGTTTGTCGGCTGCCAACATCTAATTTGACTATCTTTCAAACATAAAGTCATTTCGACAGCACGTAAGACGAAATCGAATCAATTTTGATGTGTTTGCGTATTTTACTTCTTTTTTTCTATCTTTCTTTCATTTACTTGACTTAAGCGCAACGCAAAAGCGACAACAGTTTGTTCGGGAATTATGGAACAGTTCATTGAATATTTTATTGTTTGTCCGTCAATCAATTTGGATGAAAAATGCATGAAACAGTCGCATTTGAAAGCCATCAATATTCAGACTACCGAACAACCGCTACAAGTCTCATTATAGAGTTATTATGATTTGTTGTTGTACTGTTGCTCATCGATATTCCGAAAATGTTAAATATTGCTCTTCGTGTACATGGTCGGTTTTTTTTTCATTGCCAAATGTCGATTAAATGTTTATGTTACGTGTGTTTAGGCGATTATCGATTTTATGGCTTAATTTTGTCGACTAACGGTGAGTTAACGCATCTTAAAGTGCACTAACTAAAAGACTTTCATCTGCCTTTCTAACAACTGTAAATTTTAACATTTTTCGTGGGCTTATTTTCGAATTATGCAAGCTCGATTATTGAAGTCTTAAATCAAAATGAAAATTTAATTATGAGCCTTAAGCTTGAGACACGATTTGAATGTGAAAACACATAAAACTCTTCGTTCTCAGAGGATATGGAAACGGAACTATAGCGTATTTGAATCACTTTTGTGCCTTGTTAAAGGAAACATTTTATGTTGAAATCACATTAAAAACAGTAAAATAGCAAATAAAAACGCAAACAAAAGTAATCATAAAAAGCCATAATTATAAAACTTTTTATTTCCGAAATGTGTTTTCTATTTCATTTGCTTCTACATCGACTTTTCTTTTTCTTCTTCTTCTCTAGATTCAATAAAATGTGATTTCAAGCGTGGGTGTGTAAAGATATGCCTTTGAGCTTATCGGAAAGCTCCCATCAGTTTTCACTAATTGCACAAATTTTATTTTCCTCGAACGAGAAAGTTTTTCTCATTTCGTTATGATCGAAATTTTCATGCATACACGCTACGAGATTTTTATTTTCAACTTCGCCTCGCCTCAACTTGTTCTGTAAACGAGAATTTCAGAAAACTTTTGACAGAGAAAACCTCTTTAACTTATCAATTACACTCAGCACTTTTAGCAATGCCTAGGAAAAAAAATTTTTTTCGCTTTGCTTTCTCCATCATTAAGTGCAAAATAAAATATTTTCGTGATTGAAGAACATTCTCAAATTTCCAAGCCCCACAAACAGAGGAAGTTCATTCCTTTCAGGCCTCGCATATCGCGATGAAAGATAAACGAAAATATTTTTCATTACTCGGCTCATTTGTCGAAATGAAATGATGCAAAGTTGCGTCAAGCGAAATTAACTACAACAAACATGAAACACTCGAAAGCGTTTTATTTCGATTCCATATAAACATTTGGAACGGTTCGGACGGAAGTGGGTGGCTTGAGGTTTCCTTTTGCTCTACCCATAAGCACCATGGCACATGCAATACTGAACTTTTCAGCTTAATGAGGCACAATAAACAACTCTATAACAACCGAAAATGTGGAGAATTTCAAGGTTAAATTAAGCGTGAGGACGCTTTTCTGGCTTCTCCTAATTTGAAGCACTAAAAGCATTTATTCCTTGCATGTTCTCCATTAGATAAAAAGACATACGCAAACATCAATTTTAGAGTGAAGTAAACTTTTCCCTTGCTCTTTTAAATGAAAGCAACATTCGCTCTTTGATCATTTTCAAGTGACTAATTGGCTTACATTATTGAATTTCCTTCACTGAAACTTATTGCAATAAGCGAACTATTTTTTTCTGTAATTTCATAAGCTACATATTGATACAAGTTGTTGTCATCAAAGGCAAACAGAATAATTTGTTCAATATTCATGTAGAAGTGGAGAACTCATGAGATATTGTTGACAAAAATTGCTGACATTCAGAATATACAAAATTTATTACCAAACCAATGTTGTTGTTTCGTTTTTACGGTATTGCATTTTTTATCTATTGTTGTTGTAAGGTTATTGCTGGAAATATTTCACATTGCTACTGAACGAAATTATGAGAGGAAAAAAATGGCAATCGAAGTCGTTTGTATTAAAATTATGCGAATGAATTATGACGATGATATTAGTCTAAGTTGAAATGTACGTACGGAAGAAGGAAAATCTCAGGATTCTTTATCATTTCTTTGCCCGTCCACCCACTCATAACTTATAGTACTTATATTGATTTTTGCAAGTTCAGCACAATCTTCTTTCCTTCCTTTATCAACTTTGTTATGAACTTTATTTTTGTAATGATAAGGAAAATCTTCCGTTTCCTTCTACTATTTGCATTCTTGAAAACAAAATTTAAAATGTCAACACGAAAACGAAGCAATAATTCTCAATTAAATTTATGATAAAAGAAAACTTTCACTCTGTTTGAAATTGACATGATTTAAAATTGCATATTTTTGTGACTTTTTTTATAAATAAAAAACATAAAAAGGATTGCTAACGAGAAAACATATTCACCGTCAATCTTCATTTACAGTTTCCACGATAACCCCCGGAAAAAAGAAAACAAAAAGTTGTGTAACATTTTACATTTTTCTACATGATTTACAACTTGCATACAACAGCAAAACGTTGTTCTTTCCATTTCAATTAAAAACTTCTATTGCGAAAAGTCTTGTAATGTGCGATGTCGAGTAAAAAAGCCATTTACGGCATCTCTAATAATGACAATTTTAAATATAAATGGAGCGGCACCCGTTTAATGCTATGGGGAGACAAGATTCTAAAGGGAATGGTTTTGCGATATAAAATATATGTTCGAGAAAATCGTTAACGCAGCCACTCATATAGAATATATGTACGATATAATATAATCAAGTTACGACCAAAGGCAGGCGATATCTATGAATTGTGCGTAAAGCATAAATGTACTCATTCCCTTGTATTATGTTTTCATTCTGCGCTTACATATATATGACACATAATTCATTTTAATTGAATTTAGTTGTTAAAATGGCTTTCACAATAATAAAAGATAACAATGTCATGTGTAATTAAGGTAAGAGAATTGCGAATAAAACATGAATGATATTATTTTTTAACAAGGATATATGTATGTAAAATGTGTTGGAGTCTCGCATACACAATTTCACAATTAATTGGGAAATGAGCTTTTCTTTTTCTCCTTTTTGTTCTTCTCTACTCTCTCATATGTTTATGATCCTTAAGCAAGTGAATATAAGAGAAATTATTAGCCTATTTAAAATTTGGGGTCCCAATGTGAAGCTTTCACGTATGTGATTAACGTGTCGTATTAGAACTTTTGACGATTTCGAATGCTTCGTCCTGGGCTTTAGGGTGGTAATTTAGTTATCCACAATGTGTGTTACTTTTAAGATTATTCATTAATAATAGCAATCATAATTAAGGTTTGAATGTCGTGATTATGATATTAAAATTTTAATGTGATGTCGATGTTAATAGACACCGGAACAAGAATCTTGAGAGAAGATAAACTTGTAACGTTCAACGTTGTATGTTGCTAAGGTTTGATAAATATTTTTAATGAACGATGCTATACTTATGCAAACTGAGGCGTATTTTATGTATGTTACTTCAGACTTTTCCCTGTATAAAATAGACTTGCAATGTTAAGTTCTTCATGAAAAATTTCATCCTATCACTAACTCAGTTTCGTTTGAAAATAATAAAAAAAAGTTCTCAAATAGTTCTGTGTAAAATTTGATGAGGGTTCAAAAAGTAACTTTTGAATGCAAAAGCATACATTAATTTTGCTGCGGCTATGTCGTTACCATCACAACTCATGTTGGAAAAGGACAACAAGCTGAAACTTTCCGTTCTCTATGGCGTAATGCAGAGTAAGCATTGAAAGCAGTTTTTCTTGCGAATGTTTTAGTGATTTCCGTTTTTGTGCTTTCTGATTCTCTGTGTGGGTGCGTGAGAAATAGAAGAAAACAGAAAATAAAAACGCAACTTGGGAAGGTCACATTTTGACGAAGGAAATGTTGTGTTCTGAATAGCAACAGAAAAAATTTTTCACCCCAAACTTACAACTGATATTCACCCTTCACCCTACCAGCCCCAACGCAACGCGTTATCACTCAGAAAAAAATATTCAGCATTTCATTTTTGTTTTCTGTGAGTAACAAACAGAACTGAGTGTGTTGTATGCTTCTATAGCGTGGGTTAGGAAACAGAAGAATGAGCAAAGTTCATACTTAGTCCCCATTCCAAAGCATTTCTCTGACTGTATACGTACACGAACAAGAACATCAAAGTTTCTCGTTTCCCTTTCCTCATTTTCATCGAGAGAAAATGCTTGGCAAGCGAACACATATCATAGTTGAACGAGAAGAGAAATGTTAGTCGAGAAGGATGAGCGATGAAGAAGAAAACTTCACTGCTGTTATTGCAGAAAGTTTTAATGCTCTGAGCTTCTTATAGGAAGGAACGTTTTGTGTGGGTGGGTGATGAAAAACGAAAGGGAAATTTATCTCAAAACAGAAAATTATTTTATGAAATGAAAAGTGAAAGTGCACACGCCAAAGTTGTTAAGCTTGAATCTTCATATGAATTTTGAGAGAAGTTTTAATGCATCAACTTCGTTAGTTCTCTCGATAAAAAACCGCATGAGAAATGTTCATGGTTGGAAAAAGTTTTTGAAGGGAAAAGCTATCTGAAATATTATCGGTAGTAAAAGTTTTCCCATCGTCGGGGGCAAACGTAATAAATAAAATAATTCTCCCAGTGTGGAATTTATGGAACGACCTCGGGCGAAAATTTTCGAGCTACTCGTGCAGACATCAAATAGCTCACTCTTATTTGCATGCAGAGGTCGAGTTTAGGTGAAACGATGAAAAACTGACAAAAGCGTTCAAGGACAACGATTACGTTAAGCTTTTCATTCTCGTTTTTTGTGCAGTTTGGGTCGATAATAGCTTGTCTAGAGTACCTTCAAAGCAATTACCAAAGAAAAGTAATTCTATGTCAACGCAACATGTTCGTGTACATCAAAGAAATTAATTTAACTAACATATATAAAAGCTTAACCGTGCAAAGTTTATACAGCAAAACTTCAAAACTTTATTAATGCTTGTCTCCACCTACGCATTTAACGTTAATGTAAAATTTTATTTTACTACGATGAATAAATAAAAAAAGAAAACAAAAACAAGGGAAAACTTTCCCACAGCAAACACACAAAAAAATTTTTGATACCAGTGATGGTTTATGTATTATCTAGTACGACTTTTCTGTCATTTTCATTTAATTTAATTTGCATAAATTTAATGTTTCGATTTATATTTCGCTCCCATCATATACATCACGTACAGTCTCAATGTGAAAAACAGTTTTTCGGGTGGTTTTTTCGGTTTGGTTTCGTGGTGCAAGTTTCAGCTTTTCTCGCACAAAATTCGTGCCTTTCATGCGAATAAGCTGAAGAGCGTTTGGAGTTGTTTTCACAGTACCTAGATTGTGGCTTGTAATTTAATGAAAATTAATGTCACTCTACATATTGTCATCGTGTTCTAAATTCAAATTGATATGAGCTCAATGTGAAAAAGCAAAGTCAATGATTTGAAAATTACTCTTATTTGTTGATGCGTTTAACTTTATGTCTCAGAAATTTCCATTGAAACCAAAATGTATTTTGGAACATTCTAGAAGGAAAATTTATTTCATAAGGAAAACGAAAAAAATAAAATAAGTGAAAATGAGTCGAAGGAAGTGAAAACTCTTTTTCTTCGAAGGTAAAATTTAACGCGTTCAAAGCTTTTTCAACACATTGTCGTTTCCATTAAATAACAAAGTTTCAAATAGTTTTCTATAAACTTTTCCTAAGCTTCAAGCTGTGTTTCCTTCCGTCTTTTAACATAATTTCTTTCTTTCCTTTTTTAAGCTGCGTTTTACCTTCACACACAGTCGCAATAGAAAGAATTATATTCTTTGCCTTTAATGGCTAAATTTCATATAAAGGTGCGATGAAAAGCCTTAAGACTAGAGCGAGAGAAAATATTTTCTGCACCTGCTATTTTCCCTTTTTCCTTTTTTCATTATGTATGTTGGATGCCATAATGGCAAACGCAATTTGGATTAAGTTTAAATTTATGGTATGGACATTTTTGCCTGGTGCCATGCCTTCGCTTTCTCACCAGCTATCAACGATGCTTTAGCACTGGCACAAGTGTAATATTTAAGGAAGCAAAGGAGATGAAATCTTGGGAGAAATTATTCTAATGACCCAGATATCGTATGGAATTCGTTGCGCTTCCCCTCTGTTACGCATTTCATTTCATTTCATTTTTCCTTTTTCATCAAAACCTAATTAACAATTTTCAATTAAATGGTTTCTCTTGCTCGCATCGCAATGGTGAATATTTTTCTAATTACAGAATTCTCTACGCTCGATCAAACACAAAGTTGTTCATCTCCCTCCCATTTTCCACTCCCAAACAGCCTTCAACGAGACATAAAATTCTGCAGAATCAGAAGGAATTTAATTTCTGCTCGTTTTCAGATGCCTCTTCATCATCAACAATCTACCACCCATTGTGAGTTAATTGGGAAAAGCACACAGAACGGAGAAAGCAACCGTAAAAAAACATTTAAACGAATGTACAATGAAATCCTGCAGAAAGCAGAATTCCGGGCTAGGAAATTTTTTGCAGCAGTCATTTAAAATTAAATTTTCTAACTCACTCACTCACTCGCTTACACACAAACACGCACGCACGCATCAAAACATCAACAAGAAAAAGAAGTGTCGAATGTGTGGGAAGAGAGAAAGGAAAAGTGCTCTATCACGCTATCGATTTTTCCAGCCGAATAAAAAGCCATTATAGACGTTGCAAGCGATGCTACATCCACACACAGCACATTTTTCTCGTTCCTTTCACCATTTCTAATACGCAACTGCAACTGCTTTTTTCCTGGCTGCCGATTTTCCAATCCACTTTCGTCCCTTGCTTCCCTCTGTCTCTCCTTCTCTCTCTCCTCTTCCTTCACTGCTGTTTTCTGAGGAAAAACGAAAGGAAAATGCTGAGCCCTTTCGCATACAAAAAGAAAACCATTCGTTGCAACATCATCGTAAAGATTCAGCATTTTTTTCCTTCAACCTACTTATACACTTATAGTTGAGTGATGAAAATTCTTATGTCATTATGCGACACTTTCATGGCATTTCGCAGAAGAAAAAGTGAAAACTTTGCTTCGCTTCTGGTAATGAACTTGAGAAAAACTTTTTGAAGATTACTTGACTTGACTGAGAGATGAGATGTTGAACTTGCTTTCGTGGAAGGTCGAAAGCAAAGTTATGGTGAATTCAGACACCAATGAACCGTCTTCCGTCCATACAATGCTTCATTCATCAACTTTGATTTCTTACAAAAACAATATATTAACTTGAAACTTCTTAAGGAAAATTAAAGATGAAAATGTTTTTCATAATTTTCCAAATTTTTTCCTCGTGATTCTCCCTCAAACTTGAAGAAAAAGAAAATGCTTTTTGAAGCTAAAAATAAAACTAACAAAAAAATAAAAACTTTGCTTTTGAACTATGGTAAAACGCTATACATCCATCCATCCATCCCATTTTGAGTATCATGTCGAATGAAATATCGCTTTCAAGTCAAGCATTTTCTATTAATACTATTTGACATTGAAAATTATTTCGTTTTCACTTTGAAATAGATTTATTTATACATATGCACATGGGACGGCCAGTTTTGCATTCATTTTCAGCTGAATTTGAACTTTTTTTGACATTTCTTTGTTATTGTTATTGTAGCAATCATTGACTGACGATAATAAAATGTATTTAAATTACATGACATATACATGAATGTATCGTTTCGGTCGTCCTCTAGACATCGGAGAAATGTTGATCCGCGCAACTTTGCAATGCAAACATTGCACATCCGAAAAAAAAACAACTGAATTAATTTGGACATTCATAACAGAATTTATTATAAATTCGAGGATAGGGGAAAAGAGAAAGAAAGAGAAGTAAATGAAATTGAAATATTTTAAAACAAGATTATTAAAGTATACAACACAAGCGAAAAACAAACGAGTGCTTTATTTGGAAAGTGCAAACAGCGCAATAGCAATAAAAATTTTATTTTCTTATTGCACACATATACCCTTCGCCCCCGGTTTCATTGCAGTTTTCCCTCAGCTTTCTATCTCGCTCTTTTTTTTGTCGTTTATCAGTTAATGCGTGTACAGACTGTAACTTTGCTTATGTGTATTGCAGGGAAATGAAAGAGAACTGGATCGATATTGCTGTTATGCAATTTCCACCCACGCCAAAAACTTTAACAAAAAATAACTCTTGCAGTCGCTTCTGGCGAATTTTTCATTTAATTTATCGTAGTTTGTTACCGTGGCAACTGAAACGAACTGAACATGACTAAACAGACTTTTTTTAAAAATGCATATAAGATACATTTATCCAACTGTTGATGAATTAATGTCCAAAGTCGAAAACAAAAGCGGCGAAAATTAAAATGAAATAAATTTGCGCAGAATATTTTTCTTACATTTAATAAAGAGAATTGTGATAGCATTTTCAAATAAATATGCACACACGTTCAATAAATGACATTGAAAATGTTCCCGAAAATATTCAGAAGGATTTTTCTTCGTGATCGAAGAGACTCGAGAGGAATTGGAAATTGAAACTCTTGAGAGTGTTTCTCGCTTATGCATTATCATCATCGCGTTCTTATGACATTGAAAATCTTCTTTCATTGCTATTCCGCTCTGCTTTGTTGATGGATGTTTTCGATGTGTCATAACGTTTTTTTTCTTTCGTTTTTTCATCACAACAACTCCACGTTCTGTTCTCATTTTTTAAGCAAAAGATAGATATTTAAATGTATGATGCACGAACTGCAGAAATGTCAACATCATTAATTTTATGAATGCACATTAATTTCTTTTTTTAATTTATGACTTCATCTTAAAAGGAAAAACTTTTGAAATTCGTCATTGCATTCTATAAATCGCAGTTTATTCTCGTCAAAGATTAACTTATCTAATTCAATGACTTTTGACTTTGAATTTTAATTATTGTTGTCACTCACAGTCTCCATTTCCTATATTCTTCTATTGTTTTAACTTCAACACAACATTCCATTGAATGAGCTCGATGCTCGCTTTTGTTCTAGATTTTGTCATTTTAAATTATGGAGTTGAGACCAACAAACGAAATTACATCTAAACTACACTCGGAAGCGAAACTTTATTTCTCTCCAAATCTGTTTTTACGTTTGTTGGGGTCAGTCTCTATTATTATACTTACAAAATGTATAAGAAAAAAATTAGAAAATTTCGTGGTATTGAAAGAAAAAAAAATCATTTGAGCGCATAGAAAAAGCATTTAAAATGAAACTAAAGTAAGAACTGCGTATTAAATCACCGCACTTAGTTTCACGTCTCTCAGCACAAGAAAACATTAGTAATGTGCACTCAACTGCAACAAACTTTCTTGCTTTCTTTCCTTCACAAGCATTCTTCGCTACGCATTTCCATTCTATGCGCATTTGAAATCGTTTCTATTGTGATTATAATATCCGAGTTTTTATTTTTATTTTTATTTTTTGTATTGTTATTTCTCTTTTTTGGTGAATAGAAACTTCTCGTGTAATTATGCGTTTGAAATTTATTATACATAAAACTCGCTGATGTTTGTTCTAGTGGCGGGTTAATTGTGCGATAGTTCATCATTTGATCTAAACATTGAGCGTGACTTCTTCCAAAAGCTTCTTCAATTGCATAGCACAATTCTAGCAGATAAATGACGAGCTCATACCATGGTAGTCATTAACATTTTTTCTATTTCTAAACAATAGCATTGAGCAGAAGTTTCCATGAAGATTAAATGTGTACATCTCGCTTTTTCTCGGTAATTTCATTCTTGGATGTTACGTTATGTAATTAAGTGCATGTAAAGGTTGTTAGAATGAATTTCCTCTCATTGTTCTTCAATTCAATTCAGTAATGGGAAGAAATTACTTCACAGCGATCTCCATTTCATAAAAGAGAGAATTCAATTTAAGATGCATGGTTGCTGTTTAATATAATTCTTCTGTTAGTAGAGAAGCAGCAAGTTAAAGACCCGATCGATCAAAATGTCTTAAGAATATTAATTTAATGAATATCTTCTTGCGCAACATTGGACAAAGAATGAAAGAGAAAGATGAGAAATTAAGATTTTCAAGAGAAAATTAATAAAAGCCGTGTAATTATGGGCTTTTGGACACAATTGAAAGGAGAATAAGTTATAGATTCAACCGCAATTGAACACCGAGATCAACTTTGGCATCTGCGGTGTGGCGCATCGCATTTAATTCCCAGGAAAAAGACATCGTTATCAGATTTCAAAGAAATGATTGTCTTGTTGAGGTCATTCGGACCTGATGGCGTCAGAATTCATGCACGATTATGTTTATTAAATAAATAATTCAAATGTGTTTGATTTCATCATCGTAATGCTTATTTAAGTTGCAATCAATTGTTTACAAAATATAAAACTTTACGATCAAATGCAGATCAAATTTCGAAGAAAAAATTATTTGCTGTCATTTGTCGTGTTTTTAGAAAAATGATTGAGTTGCAATCTTCCTAGAATTATATTTTCAAAAGTAGAATAAAAAGAAATCGCTGTTTTTTTTTCATAAGAACGAATCATCACGAGATGAAAACAAGGAATCATAAGGTTATATAACGAAGCCTTCGCATGTGATATAACAACACATCAAACAAACATCAATAAATGGCAAGAAAAAAATTCTTGCTGAGTCGAAAAAAAATCTTTGCGCGCTTATAATCCATTCACGGCTCTTAATGATCAGATTTGGTGTGTAAAACAGCAAAACAACAAAGGCGAGTTGATTTTTAATGGCTACAAACGAAGTGTTTGCGACGAAGATTATAAAAAAAGAGTTCTTTTCAATATTGTTACATAATATTTCGCGCCACTACAACCACATGTGCTATAACAAGCATTCCTGAATGCATATTCATTCTTTCGCAGAAGTCGCATATATCGGTTCAGTTCACAAGATGGAATTTCCTGAAGTTGAAAATGTGTCTCTTGACATTAAGCTTCTATGATATCGTTAGGACAAAGAACAGAACGAAACATTTTCGTTGCGCAGTATGAGATAGTACCTAATTAAGTTTCTGTTTTATAAACTGCGTTATTTTCAGAGCTTCCAAAGTTCTAAGTTACGTAAGTCGCATGACATTCATCGACAACAATGATATGCAGTTTGGACTCTTAAGCTTAGACAGCAAAAGAAAAATAAACAATAAAAACAGATAAAATAACACTCCATCTATATAAAAAACTGTTTGAATTGAATCAGAAATGCAAATAGCAGTTTAGGTTGATTAATGACGCGCGCGGTTTTTCTTGCTTCGAAGTATTGAAGCAACGCTTAAAAAATTTAAAATAATATAAAACAGCCAGCGTAGCAGCAAAGAACCAAAAAACCAACCACAAAATATGGAAATTGAGTAAATTTACTGCTGGTGGTGACCTTCAAAGTTGCTTTTCTGTATTTTTCAGCTTGATGATTGTGTGCTTTTTTTTATCAGGCATAGAAGAGAGAAAAAAATGTTTCGCTGTTTACATCACGCGGAAATGACGTTTACAGCGTGCCAAAATAACTTTTTAATGACATCGAAAACAACTGCATTAAGTGCTTTTGATGATAAAGCGTTCATCTAATGGTCCCTGATTATTCCTATGTCGGTGTATAAAAAAAAGTCCATTGTTTGTCGCAGGTAATCGCCAAAAAAAACGAATGTTTTTTGTACCTGACAACACTACTTGGTGTGAATACGAAAAGCGCTTTAAGCGTAGAACAACTTCAAAAAAATTACACAATTTTTACACACCACAAATGCGAGAGAAGAAAAAAAACCTCCGGTGCTTTTTTCCATCGCCCAAATGCGAAGAATTAATCAAGGTCATTTATATCTTGTAAAATTATTTTTTCTACTTCACTTTACTTCGTGTATGATTGCGTCCGCTCAACGCGTTATATTTTCATCTATTTGTGTAAGAGAAATAAAATCGTCATATTGTTCAACTGAATATCAATGTAATTTTATTACACGTTGCGATGTTTTCAAGATAATGGATTGATAATTGATGTCGCTTGTTTAACCCTTCCGTAACTCAGGTAATATTTCTCTTCATTTAAATCCAACTTAAAAATGCTGTCATAGATCTTTCCCAAAACAAGGAATCATTACAAATTCAATTTCTTATACTCTTCCACTGCTTCAACTGCAAAAGGGGTTTCATAGAACAGCCATATATACAAAGTAAGCGAAAATTCACTTTTTTTTCTTATGAATTCATTCACCACCACAAATGTCGAATAAAAGAAAAAAACATTTCTTAAAGATTTTTTTTGTTATAAAGTTGTGAATTCTTTTCTTTTCGGGGGTACTAAAAAAATGATCAGATGACGGTGTATGAGTGAAACGAAAAATAAATAGCTAAACTAAAGTGATTCAAACTAGTGGAAAATAATCAAGAATATGCGTTCTTTTTTAAAGAGGAAGATTCCTTCACATACGGTTAGCAACTTTGCGTTTATTCTTTAATTTAATGATTTTTTTTCGTGTGCGTTTACAATGATTATTTTATTCAACTCAGCCTGAAGCATGAGTAAAATATTCGTACAAGGAAGAAGTATTTTTTATGGATCTCCCATTCATAAAAAACGCGATTTGAACGCTTCTTCGTTAGATTTCAAGACGCGTGACGCTTAGTTGTTAGTCGGGGAATCTTATAAGATGGTTGCAATTGTAGGGATCACAGTTCGGAATAAATTATCATGCGACTTATAAAAACTTTCCACAGGAGAATTTGGCCACGTTACAGACGCGTAAAAATGCGTGTGCGTTTCGCACTCAAATGCTATTTTTAACATTTTTTCTGCCATCGCTTGTGCTTCCTTTTGAAATTAAATTTGAAGCTAAAGAACTTCAGAAAAACATTTTTTTCTCTATTCAAATGTTTTACTAGTGTGTTGATTATTGAAGAAAAAATAAAATTCATAACTTTTCAATTTCAGTTTTTATACGCACCTTTATCAAAATGTGTGTGACAATTCGTCGTGTAAAATTTCGCTTATCAAAAAATTGTCTTCAAAGAATTCAAGCTTCTTGATTCCTTTCTTTTTCTTCTCTCCCGAAAAGCAAAATTAGGAAGAAGTTGAACGATGAATTTTCTATGCCAAAAATTCTTTAAATTTATGCGATGTTGATTGATCAAATCGAAGGGAAAAATTTTTTTTGTTGCCAAAGATAACACCAAACTTCCGTCTTCGATATTTGATAGTTTTGAAAAGTCCGCTGATTTTTATCGCGTTGTTTGATAATTTTGTTTTCTTCCAAAAGTAATTCTGAGACGTCTTTCAATCTCAAGAATAAATTTATTCCAAAATAATGTTTTTGAAATTTTGAATGATTTTTGCCAAAAGTTTTAGTTTCGTTAACAATGAAATATTTCATATACGAAACAATTTTTTACATCCGAAAAGGGGCCGAAATGAAAAATACTCGATTTCTCATTAAGTTGTGCCAAAAATGAGTAATTTTTATATCATTTGTTTTTCACACCAAAAAGTTTATGTTCAAAATTTTCGAAAAGAGTTGTCATTGTTTTTTGTTTCTTTCCTGTTTTTTATTATTTGCAAAATCAATTTGCACTTTTGTCACTTGCAGTTCAGCACACTTCACTTTATTATTAATTTTTCCTTTGTTTTCTTTCAAACACAAACGTCTTTAAAAGTTCTTGCTGAAATTCAAGTTTTTGTGATAAATAAAAACAGAAAAAAATTCTCCAAAGTTTCTTTTGTAAACACAAGACGAAAGAATATTTTTACTGCAATCTACTCGGAA
Source organism: Clunio marinus (assembly GCA_900005825.1). Taxonomy (NCBI): domain Eukaryota; kingdom Metazoa; phylum Arthropoda; class Insecta; order Diptera; family Chironomidae; genus Clunio; species Clunio marinus. The sequence continues at coordinate 3,029,690 of CVRI01000054.1, forward strand.
CGTCTCCGGTATGATGCAAGGAAAATGCGAAACAAAAGGAAAGCTGAAAAATTATTTTCACTTTCGTTTGTAAGCAGGAAAAAAATGTTTTCCTATTCTCTGCAGTTCTTGCTACAATTTATCGATTTAATGTTCACTTTTCAGAACCCCATGCAATGGACATTCAACTTAAACCGAAGAAAATATAAATTCACCGGTCGAGCTTTTTAACTTTTTAATTATTATTTTTTTATTTGCAATTTTGCCTTTTTTTCAGTTATCAAAAATGCAATGCACTACGAATCCAGTTGAATTAAACTTTTATTTTTTACTCGTTATATTCGCCTTGACTTGTTAATTTATTTGTATCAATTTCCTTTACTTTTGTATGATTCAATGAAAAATTAAAATAAAAAATTTTTAGTGCACTGTTCACTCCCAAATGTTCAAAAACCGAATAGTCAAAAGTGAATCAAATGTTCAAATTCAAGCTACAACCAAAACTTTTTTTTATTATTTCAATATTTTTTCGGCAATAGATAAAGAGCGAGAGAGAATTTTTGGTGTGTGTTGGAACGCACAACACACCACGCTGCGATTGTGGATAGAACCAGCGAAGGCAAAATAGCAGGCAGCATAAATTTGTATAAATGTGTTGGAGATTGCCGAATTTTATACAGCATTTGTCAGATTGCGTATACTATGCGTTTTTCGAATAAAAGAGATGAAAATAAGCCCGCGAGGCTGTGTGCGTAAGCCTGACACTAACACTGTCTTTGATGATTTTGAGAGAACCGAAAATTAAAAAAAAAACTTGATCACGAACACAACAAGCCGAAAAATTGCCGAAATTTTCGTATGTGTTGCTGCTGGAAGTACATAGCCCACCGAGAATGAACTTTTTTTTGCTTTCCTTATATACAGAACACATTGTCGTGCTTTGCTTTTTTCGGCACAAGAGAGTGAAGTCATGTGCTGGAGCTTTTTTCTGTGTTGCTTCTCATCGAATGTAGTTTTCACCTCTTCTTGCTTGTTATACTTTTCTTTATTTATTTTTTTGTAGGAAAATAACCCTCGACTGCTGGAAATGGGCAAGATTCGTGTTTATGAAACAGCTCGAGAGAAAAATAAACATATGAGAAAATCCAATGTGAAATTGCACGAACTCCTATCATGGTATAAGTGTTTGAATTTATTTTTATATTCAACCCCTTTTTATCCTTATTGCACATCAGGTTCGCTCTCATGGACTGCATTTTTCATTATGCTTTATTCTTTCCTTGTTCATATCAATTTGGAAGCGAAAGTGGGGTTGTATAATGCAAGCAAAATTGTTGAGTTATTAAGATAGATGGCAGGTCTGCGACGTTGATCGATAAGCATTTGCATACAACTATACGCAATTTTTCTACGCTGCCATTTTTGTCTTGCATCATCACAATTTCAAGTCGCCATAAAAATGCTTTTTGTGTCTTCTGTGTTGAAAAAAAAAGAAGAAAAAAAAAACAACTTTCTTTGTATGCGTCTACGCACTTTTCAGCTGTGTTATCATCGCCATGGTGAAAAAAAATGTGAACAATAAATATATTTGGAATATTGGCAACTGACTTTAGATGAAAACAAAATAGATAAATGAACAATGAAATGATTTTACACGCACTTTTTATGTTTCTATTTAGGTATATTACTTACAATCAGAATAACAACAAAAAACATTCTCAAAAATTAATATAAAAAGGAATTAATCAATGTAGGTATATTGATAACAATGAACCATAGTAGGTACCGTATATTTGAGATTGCGATGCTTCTTCAAGCCCCATGCATGCGTAAGCAAAAACAGAAATAATGCAGAGTTGTCAAACATGAAGATAATAATATCGTTTTGTTCGCGATATTTTGAACCCCTCCACGCATTGCGTGTGTATGACAGAAATAATTGTATCACATTCTAAGAGTATCACAGTTTAATAAATTCGACTCTCTCGGTCAGCAAAATTCCCTCGGGACAGTTGATATGCTAATTTTAGATTCAAATAAAATATCATAAGTCGCGATTGCACAAAAAAAACATTTTTATGCTTCATATAAGTTTTAAGAAATATTTAGAAAATTTCATTGCCACATATTTAGGGATAGAGATGAAAAACTGTTCCAAGGATGATAGTCCAAATAATCATAAACTTTAAAGTTTAAACTAGGCCGAACAAGCTAGAGAAAATAGAAGAAAAAAAGATCTCTAAGATGATCTTTAAAAGAATTCAATTCTATTTCATCTTATAATTTTGCGTTTTCGAAGCGGATCCAAAAATATCAAATTCACTGAACGCAAAAAAAATCGTCTCCCACTCACACTCGCATTTGCCAGTGTAAACATAAATTTGGGTTTCGTTTTATTCACTGCCTATCACACGCACAAGAAACGCAGCAAAACTTCTAGTCGACTTACATGGTGTGCGTCGCTCATTTATCTTTCTCGTTCGAAACGTTTTCTTCAAATTAGAAATTCAAATTAACGCAAAATATTGCGAATGAACATTTGAAATGAACGTCGTTCGATGAAATCAAAAAAATATTTGTCATAGTTTAATTTTTATACTGAGTGGAAAAAGCTCTGACGATTCGATTCAGTTTTCTGAAATTATTTGATCAGCATTTTTTCTTTTTTAACAAATATTACACTTTATGATAATATTCTTCATTCTTTATATTTATTTGAGAAGCTTGAAAATGAAACTTTGTTACAAATAAGTTTATTTTCATAGTCCAAACGCATATTTGCTCATTCACATGAGTCAAGTCAAATTGAATGTTTTTGTGCGTGCTAAAAACAAATTTTTTTTATTGCCTTAATGTGAAAAATATGAAATCTTACATTTACTTACTGTAGCATCGATATACGAGAAGAATCACAATATAAACACAAGATTTAATGTATTTCTGCAAGAATCATCCAAGATAACGTAAAGCCAAGGGTAATTAACGCAGCAACTAATTATGATAACCTTTTGAAAAGGTCCCGTGTTGGGGCATGGAATTTGTCCTTTGATAATCAGTTTAAAGAACACGTGATGAGTTCTGAAGGCCTTGCAACTTACGTTATCATAATTCACAAGTCATAAAAAAATGATAAAAAATATTCAACTTAATTCGGCGTGTAATAGAAAGAGAGAAAAAAATATTTCCTGTACAATTTCTCAGATATCTAAAACGAATGCATAATTCACATTTAACATAAAAAGTAAATATTTAAAGATGTTTATGATAGTCATAAGCAATTTAATGAAGACTCGCTTTATTTTCATTTGAAGTTAGTTGAATATTTTATAAATATTTTCCGTGAAATACTTAAAGTTAACACAAATTCTTGTTGTTGTTGCTGTTTAATGGTTCGAAGTAAATATTAGTGGATTAGATTAAGATGTTATTTTTGATTACCGGGTAGGTAAAGTATAAAATTATATATTAAAGTTTAAAAAAACGCAACCAACAGTGCAATAACATCGACATGCGTAGAATGAAGATTTGAATTTTTAATTTCTTGTTTTATTTTCTGGATTGTAACCTTCTTTTTGCCCTTAATCCATAATTTTAAAACTTTATGAAAAAAAGCAGCTATTAAGCAATTTGATTGCTAATAATAAAATTGCTTTAACATCCATTGGTTTTCAGCTAAACTTCTCAACAATTTAGTTTTTCCATTGGATGTCAGTTATTAGTATAAAATCATGTTACTGCTTCAACCTTCAAAGTTGCTGTTGATATCATATGTAACTCATGGTGAAATCTCAATTAGATTATTATTCATGAATTTATATATTTTAACAGTACGTTTTTGTTTTTATTTAAGTTTAAATTTTAATTCATCATGTAACTGTAGTGTTATTAGAAAATCTCAAACATTGATGGAGAAGAATTAGATGCAAAATTTATAATTAATCTTTTATCAGTATGTGGTATGAGTTTCGTACATCTATCAACGATTCCAGTTATGTATCTAATCTCACTCAAAGTTCTCAACTCTTTACTAATTTCTTATGATGACGTATTAAAAATTTAGAGTCATAGGCAAATATCTATTGTGATATGAACCATGATGTTTAATCTATGAGTCATTAAAAAGGATATTAAAGCTTAAAATCTTAACCTTTCGAGATGAAAACTGAAAGCGAGAATGTTTTGTGATTTTGACTATAAGAGCCATGTTATCATTTTGATTAAACTTTAATTAATCCATGGCAACAGTTTTTTGAGTAGCATGTATTAACACTTCGACTTCAACATTAGCAGAAGATGGAGCAAAGTTTTTCGCATCTCGCTCATAAATATTTATCGCTATTCGAAGTAAATTCAACCCCAAACATTTTCGTTTGCTGAAGAGAAATTAACGGAAACAGGATTAAAATTTATGACTCAAAAGTGTTCAACAATAGATAACTGCCTTGATTTGCATGTATGCTTGTTGAATTTTTATTTCATTCCAGTTACTCCCTTAACAACGACAATTTCGGTTTTTGCAATATCAAAATTTCACTTCTTCAAATGAATATATAAAAAATTATTTAAAAATTATATTTTCGTCGGAAAATCCCTGGTAGGAATAAAACTTTTCCTTTTCAAGAACAACAGCTTTGATGAAACAACATGTAATTTCCAAATCACATGCAACACCCTTTCCGGTGCCGTTTCATATAAAAAAAAAGGCAAGTAGAAACGAAAGGCAAAGTTAAATCTATGCCAACGCTCGACGTATGTGCGTTTTCGTAATTACATATTAATTTACGAAACGTTTTTCCTACCTCATTCATTTCAAAACTCCCCCGTACTCCTTGCGTGGCTCAAAATGTGCTGTAAAGCTTTAACCTGATGTAAAGTAAGTAAAGGAGAAAGCTAATGAGAGTGGTTTCAAAGTGAAGGAGAAACGCAAAGCTCTGTAAAGGAAAAGAAAACTAAAAACACACATAAATAAAATTAATGTTCACAGCAGCACCTGCTTTTCCACCTTAACGTTTTCTTCAGATGGAAAATTCGTTGAAAAAGCGCAGAAAAGAAGACGCTTGCCAACATAGATGAATTAAAATCGTGAAAGGAAAACATTTTCCAGAGCTTTTCCTTTCGTAACTCCCCAAACTCCAAAAGAAAAATAATTTTAAATCTCGATTTCTTTCGCCTTTTGTTCTTATCTTGAGCGGTGAAATACATAAAACTTTTCTCCAACAATATAATTTCTCACTGACAAAACGCAACCAGCAAAAAGATCATTTGCCGATTTCATTCCACCCCTTTCTTGGCTGTTTCAGTTTTCCGCCTTTTATATTTCGGTTGCGAGGCTGTTTTTCTTATATTTTGTATTTTTCGTTTTTTTTTTTTCAAAAATTCACTTAATAGCGAGAGAGAACTTCCTATCATCCACATCAAGACAGCTACAATCTCTATAGGAATAACATCAGTATCAAGATATAGCAACGTTATAGCAGCAACTAAGTAAGCGAGTAAGCAAAGACGAAAAACATGTACTTATTGTATAATAGACAGCACAATGAGCTTCGCAGTTTTCCCACCCATCTCCTTAGTTCCTCGTTTTGCTGCCAGAAATAAATAACTGGAAAAAGAGGAAACAAGCTCACGAAGAAAATTTTCCTTATTTTCAGCAGAAAATTTTTGAACAATGCGGGTGGTGGCGGTTTGGGTTTGAGGGCTCAAGAATAAGAGTGAAAGTGGATGATTTGAACTTGTTCAACAAACCCATATATTTCTGCAATGTGGGAGAAAGCCTTAAGGATGTAAGTTATATAATATAAAATGAAATTTTAGATATAAATACTTATATAGTTTAAGTTGCTTTTACAAATATTTTTCGCTTTTGTTTTAATTTTCAGGAGAGTTTTATTTTTTGGACAATAGAATTGATATATAAATGGTGTTGTGCACTGGCGAATAATTTTCGTGATTCTAATTTGAAATATTTTATTTCAAATAAATATAAAATAAATATTAAGGAAGTCTTACAATTTTATCTAATAGTTCGTTTCCCTTGAATCGACAACACTCTAAATTATGTTTATCTATTCAATTTCTTTTTCTATTTACCACTTTTATTGATTCGATGATTTCGCAATTTTCATCTTCCTGGCGATAAGAATTTGCTTTTTTCAAAATATAAAAGCACAAAAAGATTTTTTTCTCGTTGCGGATGAATTAAAAAGTTCTCTCGCTTCAGATACTGTCAAAGAAACGAGGAAAATTTCTAATTACTTAAAAATATTTTCCATTCATTTATTGAGGGCGCACGAGAAACCCTTGATTTACCATCACGAAGAAGGGGTTAAGATGTGTAAGAAAAGAAAGAGTGCGGGTGGTGGCGATGATACTAAAGCGCTTTCTGCGTTTGAAGGGAGAAGAAAAATATATTTTGGTACCCCCAATCAGTTTTAGATAAAATTAGAAATTCTAATTTTTTCAAAAAATTTGAGAAATCTTTCATCATCAAAAGTTCTTCCCTTTCCTGCTTTTTTCTCTTTCCCTCTCTCTATCAACTGCCAATCGAAAGATAAAGAAAAAGTTGATACCAAAAAATTTCGGTTGAAGAAGTTCTGTAGTTTTTATTTTCCGACCCTCATTAAAAAGTGCTTAGATTTTAATAGTCTTACGATTATTAATGACAGTTTTCTTTAACAACTTGTGAAAGAAAACCTTTTAAAAGATTACAATAAGTTGCAAGCCCATTAAGTTACCAGTTTCAGCGTCTTTCGCCTCCATTTTAATTAAACTCATTACTATTTTTTTCTTGTCGTGTTTCTTATTCTCATGCAAAAGTAGAAAACAAAAACCAAACCTTCACGTTTCGTTTTGTATACGTGGATAGCCATTAATGTCATTGCACTTTTCTATTAACTCGCATCCGAGTGGTAGAAGCAAGAAACAGCAAACGACGAGAGAAGATCAAGAAGAAAAATGTTTAATGAATGTGAATTAGAAGAAAAAGAACAATAACGTGTTGTGTAAAGCTCTTTCTCTTCATTTCTTACATATTAGATTAAAACTGCCTATTATTTGGCCACGAAAAGAAACTACATTAAGCAAATGAATCAAAGTTGAATGAAACCCGAAAAATGAAGGAAGAAAAAGAAAGATAAAAAAAGAAATTATTACATGCATGTTCATGGGTCATGAGTGCCGTGGGCCAATTGAAATGCTACATTTCACGTGCATGTTGTCATTATTGCGGTTTTTAAAGAAATAATCTTTGAAACTTTTCAATCTTCAGATTCATCGGATGACATTACATGCAAACATGACCACACATGTGAAGAATTCTCTCAAATTATCTAAGCACACAAAAGGTAACTGCGGCCGCGATTTTTCAACTTTGGGAGAAAGCTTCGAGGCAGATATCAAATTTTTGTTTATGAAATTATTTTGACAATGCAAGGAAATGAAAGAATTCAAATATTGCTTCATAGATTAATTAATGAAGGTAAACCTTAATCACAATCTGACAAATTAAAAGCAAACTCTGATTGCATTGTTTATTTTTATTTCATATATATTCAATAATAAGTTCAAGAACCTATAATAAGCGATATGTTTATTTACATCCATCTTTTCCGCATCAATTTCAAAACAAGAAAAGATCAAAATATCGTAGCATGACCATTGACCGTTTCGTTTAAAAAAGATGCACTCGAGCTAACCCATTATCTCATCTCTACCATGATTTAATGATAATTTTCCTGCTTTTCTTATGCTTCTTTTATTACTTCTTCTTCGTATTTATTTTCTCAAAGTACATAGTTGTTGAGTAAGAGAAAAGAAAAAGAAAAACATAAACAATAAAGAAAACTGTAAACGTAGAAAAATTAGAACGATAAAGTTGAAAGATATTTCAAGATATGCCGTGATACATTCAATTAGAAATTCAAATTTAAATGCTTTTCCTATTATTTTTTGGAGGTACTTCTCTAAAAGAATTAACATAAAGAGATCACATAGATCATAAAAGATGAGCGCACACACATCAACTGAATATTTATGCTGGCACATTGTTATTTGGTGCATGCCTCGAAAGTCATTGAGATGCAAATCTTTTGTTTTCAGTTATCTATCATTCCTTTCATTACATTTTTAATGGGAAAAGGGTGCATATATCATCGTAGTTAAAATTAGCTCAAAGCAAATCTGTTCTCAAGTTGACAGAAGAGCGGTTAAGTGCATTAAATTTATTTCACAAAAAAATGCTTCAATTGTGGAATAAATAAAGTCTCATTAAAACAACATCAATTCCCACACATTATATAAAAATATTCAAATTTTTTTACATTGTTAATTACCTCATTCAAATCTTATTCTAACGGGGTGAAAACAAAGCAAATATTTAAAAGAAGAATAAAAAAAATCACTTAATATGTTCACCATCGTGTTTTTGAGTGGAAGAAATGAAAATTTTGTGTATTTATTATTAGAAGAATTATAAATTCTACTGTTCTCATTAATTGCTTGCAGAAAAATCGATATAACTCTCATTTTCTACCATCAGCGTCACTTTACCATTTTTCACCCCCAACTCGAATACATATCTAGCATAAATATCTCGAAATTTTTGGAAAATGTTCAACCCTTTCCAATCTTTACTTTCTTCCTTTCACTTCCCCCATCCTCCAAACTCATTCTATTTTTCATAAAATCCTTTACAAAGAATTATTTTAATGAAATAAATTATTTCGCGCATAATAGATAGTGCGTGTGACGAAAGGAAAAGGTGATTTAGATGTATTGGAGCTTTCTACTTAACGTGAACGCTACTGGTACGCTCTTCTATATAGTTTCGTGTTTATACAAAACATTTCACAGCATCCTTTTTCAATTTTCGCCATCTTTCATTGCGTAAGACTTTTTTTTTGTTTTTCGAAAAAAAATGAAAAACTTTCAGGCCCGGGCCGAGCTGTTTTAAAGTATTTTATGTATTGAAAAATAGAGTAGAAATTTTAACGAAATTTATTTTATCACAGAACAACGCAAGATTTTCAAATCGAGGTGGTGGGGTGGAGATTTGACAAACGAAAGCGGGGTTCGTAAAACTCATGCCACTGTTTCACTTAAAATGACATAAATGAACAGAAAAAGCCATTCGACAAAGCACAAGATGAAAAAACATTGGAAAATGTAGAATTATCATGAAAAACAAAAAAGGGTTGCGATGTACGCACACACGACAGCACAAGATTCATTTGTATGGCATTTGCTTTTTTAATTAATAAATCCTTATACATTAAAGGAGTATGATTGCAGCTAATCAATACTGAGCACGTTGTGTACTCTGCTAGCGAACGCTTCGTTTGCTGACTTTAAATTATTTATGTTTTGATAGGGGAGAAATTTGAATGTGAGAAAGTTTAAACGTGGAGACGACTGGTTGCGTTGTTCCTTATAAGCATTGAAAAATGGAAGGAATATGGAAATGGAAACTAAGCAACACAGATGACATCGGGTATCAATGATGGAGAAAGAAATTGACCAGCAACCAGAATGGAAACTTAGCAATGATAGACAACGAGCTCTTTAACATTATAAAAAGTAAACAACTAAAATGTCATTTCTTTTTTGATCAAATTTCTTTATAAATGTGTTTTGTTTCGAAAATTCTTTATCAATGAGAGGATAAATTCCAATTGCTAAATAATGAACTTTATAGATTTCTATGTGATTTGATCTTCAATTGTCAAGAATGAAGAGGCTTAAAAAAAGAATTCTTCTAAGTAAATATTTATAATTTTTCTTTTTATTTCCTGTTCTAGTCTAGAAGGCACTTTTAAAAGATTTTACATTTTATGTTGCATGATCTTTGAAAATTGAGTTTTCTGCTTTTTGTTGAATAGATTCGTAAATTTGTTTGGTTGACCTCATATTTGTTAGCAGTAACTACGTAAGTAGACATTTCTTAATGTTATTAAGAGTTATTAATACTTAAGTACCAAAGAATCAAGCATAAAAAGGACGAGTGAACAGAGACCTTCAACTTCTTTCATCAAAATGTACTGAAAAATATTTTCCTTTCAAAAGACTAGTCTTGTATCCATGTCAATTTTATTGCTGCCTGCTTAACTTCTCAATTGCACATTGAAATATGATTGTGCAAAGATGATTATTTTTCTTGAATATTCACCACTGTAAGTAAAAAATTGGTTAATAAATTGACATAATTTCGCCCTTTTAACCCTTCAATAAATTTATGATGGAAAATGAATAAATGGAATAAATTTTTATGGTTCTTAATATGTGGAAATTGACATCGAATGCGTGAATGATTGAAAAGAATTGTTATGAAATTTTGATAAGGTTTTATGAGAACTTAAAGGATTGAAATATTTGAACATTAAACTATATAAAAGTTTTGAAGACATTCACGAAACTTTTCTTCAAAAATTGTTATTGTCGATTTATAGATTTTATTCGTACATACAAACTTATGATTGCAATTGAAGGAACATATTCGAAAGCTATTCATTTATTAATTCATACAACCTAAAATATTCTATTTAAATTTCACTGAATGGAAGAATAAAAAAAAAGATTTTTGAAGTTTCATTACGAATATCTAACTTGGAACAAACACAAAAATTTCAAATAGCTCATGAAACGAAGTAACTGTTCATTATTCAAATTTTGCTGCACGCAATTCTAAATAATAAATAATTTTGAACTCTGCGTTATGCCTTTCTAGTGGGGGCCGTGATTTGGAAAAGTAACAGCAGCAGAATAAACTTTCTATTTGGTTCTCAAGATCTATCATTAGAGCAATTTAAATGTACGTTAAAAATGTATTTGCCTTCCTTGTGATGGGAATGGTGGGAGATTCAAGTTAAGTTTGACACTAGCAACCGGTTGGTTGTAATTACAGCTAGTTGCGCATTTTTTTCAAGATTAATATGACTTCAATCATCACGAACATAGCTTTAATAAATACCTCTGATTTCAATAATTGTATATTTGTCAGGGCAAAACGACTTGACAAAAATAAACACAAAAATACTGCAAGGAAAACTTTTGTCAATTAATAATCTTCATCAATGAAATGCGATGTGAATGAAGCATCAATCAAATGATATTCTTCTTGCTTTTATTCTACTTTTTGATCAAAATTTAATTGAATCAGAAGGGTACATTACATAACAGATCAATTTTAATAAAAGCAAACGACAGAAGAGAAGGATGCGATATGATTCCATGCTTCATAGACACAAACGATAATGCTTTTCCAACTTTTTGCCTTCCTGATTCACTTCTGAATCATGTTCATCACATAGCATAGCGAAAAATAAATCTACCAAATGATGAAAATCAGCAGAAAAGCAGCAAGAGGATTCAAGCATTGTTTTCCACTGAATCGCATTTTATTTTATATTTTTTGTTCTCGAACACAAGATACCTACGCATGAAGTTGAATTTGAAAGATCCTAGCCACGCAGGAGTGTACACACAGTTTCAATCAGTAAAAAAAGTTTTTTGTTCATTTTTTGTGTCGAATATTTATTTTTTTGAGAGGCACTTTTTATGTATTTTACAATGGATGAACATCGTTCACTTGTGCTCTCGTTTCCATCTCTCATTCCTACATCGTTGAATCTTTCTAAACTCTTCCCTCGAGTTAAAAACCTATCTATAAGAGCCTTTTATAGTTGAACAATGTGAAATATATATAAAAAATTGTGAACAAAATCGAAAGTCTCCTGACATCATGAATTTTTCTATTTTCTATAATGCGAGCCTAGACATGCGCTCACAATTTCGTTCATAAATGTATCGAAATGCAAGGGTTGAAAGTAACATTATATGATTTTTTTTTACATAGCTCAGCATAAAGAAATCGTATGAAAAGCTTATCATTAAAAACGTAAAACCATAAAAATAGTTTTCGGGGCTGCTTAAGTAGTGCTTTCAAATGGAGTAAAAGTTTTTCATGAAAATGTCGAGTTTTTATGATGCCATCATCTACTTTTACTGCTTCTCGCTACCGAAACCAAATAGACAACAAAATCTCCCCCAACGCAACTGAAAAATTAGTTAGCTATATCATAGTTTTGTGAATCTTCATAACCCTTTTGCATGTTACGTGTAGTTTTTCATGAATTTTTAACATTCCTTTATGCTCATCATTGTGAAGTAAAATTTGTGTCTAGAGCTTGTTTTTTTTGTCAGTTCCAAAGGCGAATATAGAGAAAAGTTTTTGCCTACAAACGAAACGGAAAAATTGAGTTCTCTATGATAAGGAAAGTTTGTAAACTATGCGGTGCCTAAACATAAAAAAGCTTTACCTAACCTACATAATTCACACACACTCACAAAACAGGAAAATGAACTTTTTACATTGGCCCAGAAGAAGAGTATTTCTCCATATTATCATTGACGTTATCATAAATAACGCAGGAAAAATGGCGGTGAGACTCTCGATTCATCATAGAGCTTAACTTGAAGCGAACCAATTTGTATATTGGCTCATAAAAGGTGTGTTTTTAACATTAACTGAAAACGACTCGAAACATAATTCATTCGCGCGCCCGTGTGCGAAAAAATGAATGCGAGAGTGCTACTTGAGTCACAACAATGGCGAATTAAAGCGTAAATATAGCTTGCATGTTACGTGCCCCAATATGGTTACTGTGAACCGTTTACACCTCAATCAGATAAAAGAGAAAAGTTCATGATTTACATAAGTTGTGATAAGCGTTGTTGGCCTCGCTTGGGCATATTTTTTAATTTATTTTTAGATTGCATGAAACTATTGATTTTCCTTCAAAATGTTCTTGCAGTGAAAAACATTCCAAGCGAATAAAAAATTATTTTTCACTCAATTGCCAACTAAGAAATATTTTCTTCACTCGTGATCTGTTTTCGCAAGTCAATTCGCACACGCATAAAATATGCGTTTATCTTTCTCGATGCCACAGCTGAAGTTTCTTTATTCGCATCTCAAATGATTTTTGAATTCAAACGCTTTAGGCCCTAAAGCTATTTATCCGCTTGGAAACAAGACATTGCTTGAGGGGTAAATTCAATTGATGTGCTCCAATTTCTGCTCTGTGATTAATGTTGGAACTGCAACATTTGTTGTCAGTTTATTTTCTTCTGTTGCTTCGCTTATTTATTTTAAAACATCCTGTCACTTCAAACTGGTGTGCGATCACTCAAGTGAAAACTTTCCTTTAAAATATTATTTTTTTATTTCAATTTTATGTTGATACGATGGGGACAGAATATCGAAAGATTTGACTTTTTGATTCTTTTATGCTTTAATCTCACAAGATATTATCGATAACGTTGACATTTATGAGAATATTGTATGAGTCCAATAATGGCATCATATTCATTGCTTTGACACGACGAAATGTTATTCTAACGTTTGAAATCGAGTCGTTGCTAATCTATTCTATTGGAGATTATCAATTGTTCATCGTCGCACCTCAGCTTTAAAGTCATGTAATATTCAACGTGGGCCCGATATGAGTTTTGAATGCTAATGGCGAGATTTTGTGCTAGATGGATGAGTAAGTGAAGACAGCAAACAAAAACATTGCCCTTAGCTACGAATTATGTGTGAACTGTTGTTGTGTAATGCGGGAACTTTATGCTAGTCTGAGTTAAATATAATGCGAAATTATTACCTAGATACACATATATGGTTGGAATAATTAAGTACGATGAAGCAGTTTATTCTGTCCAGAATTCTAATAAATAATCACTTTGCTTTTTCGCTCATACTCAACCTTTTTAAGGTTTTGCCGAAATCAACGTTACCTTCTACATAAATCCAGTGTTGGGCTTTAGAGATTATCGTTGTAACTTCGATAAAGTTATACATTGAACCTTATCCAACTCTGTTGCTGTTCATGATCTATATCGCTTTAAAAAAGAAGGGATTTGATGTCCAATTCTTTGAAGGTGCGTAAGATTCTGCGAAAACCATTAAACGCATGTGACCGTGGACAGGTAGAAACATTCAATCGTAAATAATAAAAAGTGATCAGGTAAAACAAAAGAAAACATATGTAAATGAATGATATCCTGTTTTTAAGAAAATTCACTTTTAATTTAATTATTTTGCTATTAGTTTCGATTGATATAATTATGAATAAACCACGAGTCAAAGGGTAACTTCTTAATTATTCCTATTTTTCTTAAAGGCTTTTTAAGACAGCTTGAATTAAATATCAATTCAATCTCACGCAATACTTACATCGAAAACTGTTACTAAGTATGTATTAAAAAATGTTAAAACACTTTTTTGTACCTCTAATCTAAATTTACTTGTCCATTCTCGACATCGCCCAATAAATTGTTGTTGAAACAGGTTTGTGGCATCGCAAAAAATATCTCAACGTATATAAGAAGTATAAATTGGAATATTATGCGTGTAGCCAACATCGATAGAAGGCCCTTCATGGAAGATATTAAATATTCCTTAGAACCAACATAAAGTCATAGCAAAAGATTAAGAATATGCTAATTAAGATAACACCGAAATCAACCTCTGTCGAATTATTTAAAAACATGTCAAATAAATTATAAAACATTGTTGTTCAGCTGACAATTGTTGCATTAGCTGTTTTATGAATTTGTTTATACTATAGAAGCGAAGTTTAAATTGATAACGCACAAATTATCGCTTGCAAGAATTACGAACAGAAATCTTGAAAAAATGTAACTTTGCTCATTTTTTCTATCGCGAAAACGTTTTTGTCTCTGGCTAGTTCATGATCATTCACACGCACACACACGCTTACGCATAAAACGCACATTTTCACTCAGAAATACCAAAAATATCTCAAAATCGTTTTTTTAAACTTTAAATTATGAATGACAGTCTTCGCATCTGAACTGTCATCGAAAAATAAATTTTTTTCTCATCTCATGAAAAGATGTATTCAAACAAACACAGAGCAAAAAAATGCGTGTCATTATCTGAAATAGCCCAAGAAATTCTTGCGATCTTCACTTGATCTTTTTTTAAGGTTCGCACAACAAATAACAAATTCACATACAAAAAAATCAAATTGAATGTAATGAACAAAGTATGAATTCTAATCGCATTTTATGGCTATGTAACACTGAGCTTTTTTATATTTTTCCCAACACAAAGCAAAGAAAAAATTTATAAAATTCTGGGGGAGAATGAGAAGAAAAAAGTGAAGAAGAAAAATGAAGAAGCCAAAAACCTACACCACAAATGTAAAGAAACTTACAACGACTCTTACAGGAAAAGAGAATTCAAGGTTAAATAATGTTTTTTTCGTTCGCATTATTCATTTGAATAGAAAAATAAAAACGATTTTCATTCTCGAATGTAAGTATCTACGGCCCTTGCCTTACAAGTGTTTCTGTTCGTCTATTCTCCTAACTAGATGATTAACAACATTAAAATTGCTAGCGATTTTGTGATGAAATGAAGAATGAAACTTTGATGGAATTACTAATTATCCTGCTTGAATAAATATTCTCATCAGCACTGCACGATGTAAAGTTGATTATGGTGTGTCGGAATCTAACTATTATTTTCTTCGCGGAAGCTCAACACTTTAAATAAATAGTTATTCGTCTTTTTTCCCCAACATGACTCACGCTTGAACAATTTGAATTCGTGAAAAGAAATTTCATTTTAAATGAGAAAAGCTTCCTTCGCTTAAATTCTTGAAAAAAGCTTCTTTTTTATGATCGAATTAACGACTTTGCTTATAACATAAACACACAGTCAAATAGAAAGTGATAATCTGAACTGTCTCGACTCATTCCCTCCCACCCACCAGCCAGACAGACGTGAAAATGTACTTTCAACCATAAAAAAAGAATCCTCAGCCATTTATGTTGTATACAATCCGAATGAAAGTGAATGAAAAAAAAATACGGTAATAAGGTAAATAAATAAATATATAACCGAGAAAAAAGCAGATAACTCCTTCATGAATAGAACTCTTCAAGTTCAACACATCATTTTGTGGTGTGTGATGATGATAAGAAGGAAAAGTAAATCTTGACATGGTTTTTCTTTTACTCAAATTGTTTGGTGACCTTCACACATTTTAATGAACTGAAATTGGGCTAAAACTTGACTTCAAATTTGCTTTGAAAGAAGAAAAGTTTTCAATTCTTCCATAGTTTTCTGATGTAATAAAAAGTGAATTTAAAAGCACATTGTATGAAGTTCATTATTATTCTTACAAAACATGAGAACCCTGTCATCAACATAATTTTAAACAGACGACTCAATAATCAGACATGTTTATCATTTAAACCTTTTCCTACTGTATGTTTACATATCAATTTATGAATATGGATGTTGCGTGATGTATTTACAAATGTTTATATTTATATAAAAAAGGAAAATTTTATTCTATTTGTGCTCGGAAATTTGGAAAAATCCATAAATCGATATATTTTTTGCTTTTTTCGTTGTCCTTTCTTCAGAATTTTCCCTTCCTTCCATGTAATGTGATGACATGAAGTGAGTTTATTCTTTGTTCAATGGAAATGGGAAGTATAAACAAACAATTTTGTTATTACATCGATTCATGCTTGTGCATTTATTGGATGGAGCTTTTACACATATCCATTTCCTATTCAGTGTCATCGAATTTCTTTTATTTCTCCTTCACACATTTACAATCTTTTGTTAAAAGTCGCATAACAATCAATAAACCATCGCAAATGTCATTTGACACTCTCTATGTCAGTTTTTCTTTTCATTATCGAATCTTCACAAAGCTAGTTCTTTTACGCAATATTTCAAGGCTAGAAGGTTGATAACCCATTCAAAGCATTTGTTAAACATTCCAAATCTGCTGCCTTGAACCAGGAATGAAGAACAAGAATTAATAATTTGTTGCCTTTTCTTCAGATCTTTTATGTTTCATTCTTTACGTATCTACGCACATTTCTGTCCACCATTTATAGTCGAAATCTATCATGCGATATTCTTTGGCCATCAGTAATAAAATAAGCGTCATGTCATAATGTTTCTTTATGTATTTATACAAACTATACAAGGAATAACCATCGGCATTAGCAATATGAAAGCAACTGACTGCTATTACAATCGTTTCCATGTAAAGCTTCAAAAAATTCGGAACGAAAAACGCACATTTTTTAAATATTTCAAACCGCCACTTATCAACCAGAACAAATTTGAATATATTCAGAAGAATCTTGAATGAATAAGAAAGTTGAACTGTGAATGGAAAGCTTTGAAAAATTCGACTTAGATATTTGGTGACTTCTTAGAAATTTGATGAAGATCGAAAGATTCTTAGAAAGATTTTGTTAAACTCTAGAACTAGATAATTATTATGATAACATCTGCTGTTGTAAAATTAATGTAACAATAATAATATGGTTGGAAGGGAACTGAATTAGGATCAGGAAAGGGCTTGATTTTATTCTTATAAAGCTATCTAATCAACCATCTATTAAAACAGACTTCAAAAGCATAAGTTCCACCTATCGCGGGAAATAATTATTCGAGTTAAAGGTTTATGAATAACATTTCTGCTGTCAGTAAAGATTAATTTTGGGTGGTAATAATTTCACGATCAATGATCATCATTTACTTTTGTTTCGTTTAAAATACTTTGATTGAAGTAGAAAAAACGTCTCACATTACAAAAATGAACTGACAAAGAAACAAGATTTGGAAAATATAAAACAATTGCAAAAAATGGAATAGCGAACTCGACAAACTCAAAAAAAGCACGAGAAAGAAAAAGAAACTTCACGCGTTTTGTTTTTCAAATGACTTTTAACGCACAAAATAGCAAAAAATCCTTGAACTCTACGATGAGATTAGCAAGAGGAAGAATGAGAAAAAAATTGTAAAAATTCTTGCCAAATGTGTTTTTGCTGTATCTTGGACTACGATCATATTTACAGCTCTCATATCCGTGATGTTAGCCACCTCTGTATACAGCTGCAGATGTCGAATGCAGATTTCAATTCGATAGCCGTTGCCGGTCAATGGGAAGGTGAAATATAAATTAGATTTTTGACATCGCAACAAACTTAAGCCGCAGCTTAAAAAAACTTCATAGATGTTCATTT
This sequence comes from Clunio marinus, assembly GCA_900005825.1. NCBI lineage: Eukaryota > Metazoa > Arthropoda > Insecta > Diptera > Chironomidae > Clunio > Clunio marinus. Next base: position 3,047,750 of record CVRI01000054.1, read on the forward strand.
TGTATTCATTAATCTTCATGCGTGTTTGCTGCCCTACAGTGTGCGTAAATTTTTTTTATTTCTTGGCGATTATGTGAAGAACGAGATCTTTGAATTGGGGATAGAGAAGACGAGACAAAAAAAAGCTGCCTGCTTCGACGAGACTTGTAATTTCACGCTGATTTTGAACTATCAACATGAGACAGTCGGACAAAGTTTTAATCGAATTCGATAATTTAAATGATTTTTTCTTGTTCATATGCGTGTCGCGTTTTGCACAAAGCAGAATGTTAGCAGAGAAATGAAATGAAAATACATTTGCTATTCACTTATACAAGCAATTACTTTCTTACGCATTTTTTTCTGTCTTTCCGCTGTGTTGATGCGTGACATTTTGGCTCAAGAATTAATGAACAGAAAACAAATTTAATAAGAAAATTAAAACTTTTTTAATTAAAAATTCATTCATCAGAATATTTTATGACACTCGACTCAAATGATTCTTGTTTTTGCTTGAAGGTTTTCAATGACATTTTCTCAGTGTTCTCGAATAGTTCTGAACATTTAGGAAGTAAAAGAGATTATCAATATTTATATTTATTGTGGTATAAGGAAAAAAGTCGAGAAAACATTTCCACAAATATTTTTTAACTTTCTTTCATAAATTCAAAACAAAAGTTAAAAATCTTCAACGATTCATGTGAAAAGAACATCATACGATCCCTGAAAAAATAAAAATCCCTAGAATCTCATTTCCTTCAGTGAATACAAAAGCAGAAAAGCATTCAACGACCCCAAAACTCACAAACAAGAAGATAAGCCGATAAAGAAATTCTGTTACACTTCACAAACTTTGCTCGCTCGCGAAGCAAGCATTTTATGCGTCGAATAGCATCAGCAACTCACAAACATTATCAAAAACAAGAAGAAGAAGGAAAAAAAAACTAAAAACTGCGAATTTTCTTTTCGGAAAAGTGCCATAAAAATAAATTTTCCGTTAACAGAACAAGCAGAGGCAGAAAAATTAAGGAAAAGTCATGGGTGCTTTATGTTTCGTTTCGAATTTATTATTACGCAATGTGAAAAAGTGTATCTAAAGCTAGTGTGGCATAGCGTCGAAAGGAAAATTTCTGCTGAACTTTCATAAAGAAAAATAAATGTAATATCCATTTTTCCAACATTTTTCTTTTTGATAAAAAGAATAGAATTGCTTGAACAACTATAGTGAAGGAGCGAAAGCGGAATAAGCTCAATGTAGCAGAGAAGTCGAGGGAAGCTTTTTATGCATAATTTACAAAGCTAAAACATAAAACTCCATATCTAAACGGATTTTTTTGGTCGGATAGGCTCCCGCGCATTTGACATTGAACCATTGCTATCGAGATGGGGAGTGGAAGACTTGTGTGCTAAAGTTAGAACGTAAGAAAATAAAATGAAATCGTCAAAATTTGGAAAAGCACGCAACATTCACATTTTCCAGAATTCCTTTCTTCTTTTGAAGTCTCGACTTTTGGAGATTGTAGATTTTCGACAACCTTATCGAAGTTGTAACTTGTAATGAATGAATTTCCCGTCCATTTTCTCAAATGAAACTGTAATTACGCTCTTGTTGCTCGACAGTTTCTAACGATTTACTTTTCCTTCCTCAAACGATCGATTTAAACTCTCATGAACCTTACGCTGCCTTTAACACAAAACACAAAAGCTTTCGGCTTGCACCGAAGGTTATTTCAAATCCAATGTTGAACAAAAAAAATATATAAAAATTGATATAGAAAAATGTTCCGCAAAGTCATCATGAAGCTCATGCCATCGCCCGATTCAATGCGAAATATTGCGTTTCAATGTCGTTTATTTTTGATAACAAGGGGAGGGAGGGGGGCTGTTTGTGGGCTTGCAAACAACACGGATTGCGTTTGAAGAAAACACATGCTAAACGATAAAATTATAAATGCGTTTCATACTTCAATGATGTAAGCTTTCGATTATATCGATGATGATGAATGAATTTTTTTCATTTTTAAATTGAAATCATCATCATGGAGATCAATTTCCGTGTTGAGTTTACATCTTTACGTTAGCTTAACTCTCAACTGGACATTACTGACGGATAATAACCCGAAGAAGAAAAAAAATATTTCAAAGTTCTAACACATACAACGCAATTTAAAAAGAAGAAGAAAAAAAAGGTTTGAAGTTGCAAAACAGCTCTTGAGTCTTGGCAGCAGCGGAAAAAAATGCGTGCGAATGTGTGCTTGATGATAATTTTTTTTCCGAATGCTTCTTATTCTTTCATGTGTGTTTTTTATTTCGTGGCATTCAAGGAGAAGAGAGAATTGATGATCTAACGCATTTTAAAACGCACAAATATAAGCCATAGTTGAAATGTCTAAAAAATAAAATCTAATCGTTCAATGATTGAGGAGCATCGTTTTCATGCGTGAACTATATATGACTGGCAAATCAAAAAACAAAATAAAGATTTGTTATACTTAAAAGTGATACGAACTGTCAGTTTAAGCATTTTAAGTTCTTTCACATTGCTTAAGTAGATACTTATTAGAACTGAACATTCTAAACAAAAAATTCTGACAACATTGAAGTTGAATAACATGGAATTGAGGAAAGACTGCTATCGTACGTAGCTCTACCCTAACTTTAGATAAAACGCACATATGTTTCGACCTCAAATGAATATATTTCTTTCATTTTCGCAAATGTATGTTCGGTTCATTAACCTTCGTATATATTTTTTTTGTGCGAAAACACAAATATGATCGTCTAATGCCCGCCACTTAGGAGATATTTTCGCTTAAACTTATCACTTGCGGCGACGTAAACGAAGAAATATATGCTTTCAACTCAAGAATCTACATTTCTTTTTCGAGAGAAAATAATATCAGATATTTGTTGTTACACTTCAGCCTCTATGGATTGTCTAAGAAATTTAGATAAATTTCGAGAAATTTTTGATCCCAAACGTTCATCTAACTTTTCAGATAATCATTAAAGGTGAACTAAATCGCTGACTTAATGCTCATAAATATAAAACATAAATATTATTACAATAAAGATTAAAGGTGAACATGAATTTTAATTCTTTCTACTAATGAGTTCAATTACAAAGCATTAAATTCCAGTTGAAAACATCGATGGAAATATTTGATGTTAAATGTTCAATTTATTATAAGCGAAATGCATAAATTTTACGCCACCTCTAATTAAAAACAAATGCTACCGAAATAGCCACATGCACGAAAGTATGCGATAAAAATTTATGATTATTAATTAAAGCGTATTTGGTTTTAAAAAGCTGCTGGTATATTGAGTAGCTGATGGAGGCAGCATCATGCATTGATGTAAAGACTTTTTATGCTTCTCGTTTCTTTAACGTTAATTATATCCAATTACATTCTTGAACTTGAACAATAGTTAAGTTTTATTATTTTGCTATTCAGGAACTAAATGTGATATCTAACGTCACCAAATGGCTCGTGTGCGTTCAATAGAACGACAATAAATCAGACCTTGAAACTGCAACTTTTTCTATCATTGCGTTGTTTCAAAGAGACCTCTGCGTACAAATTCAATATCACGCATTCTGTTTTTAATATACATGCTTATGTACATATGCGTAAATATATTTAGTGCTGTCGAGAGTATTGCGATATTAAACTGATGTTAGTTTCATGTACTAATTTCAGCAATAAAAAGAAAAAACTTTACAATGAGTTTCAAATATACTTATTTAATATTTTCTCACCAACACGATTCAAACTCAAAACGCATGTGTTTTGAGAAATTATAATGGTTTAATTAATTACGCATGATGAATCGATGTGTGTATATTTTTACAGTCGTACCTGTCACTCAATTATAACTTTTAAAACAATAGAAAATGAAGTAATGTAAATTTCAATCATAAAAACTCTTTTTAGTGTATGACCTCAATGGCAAGTGCAGTTAAAACTCTTGACAAATTTGAATACATAAATATTTTACGCAAAAGTGCAGCCATTTTGAACAAAGTTTGTTGCTTAACATTTGCATAAACGTAATCAATGGCACTGGCATTTATGACACGACTCAAAGCTTTTCCGGTATTGTGCTAAGCATACGTTTAAATCATTTAAATTTAATCAAAAATAGTGTGATGAATAACAATTTCAATTCTAAGCTGATTATGCAATGAACGTAATTAATCAATCGTTGCCATTACACAATTAAAACAAAGCAACATCAAGTATAAGTCAGAGTTCAAAATTTTGCATTTTACGCGAAACTTCATTGCAAAATTCTAATTCGTCGCTATCCAACTTCATCTTCGACGAATTAAAGTCGAAAGCAACATGCAAAGAACTCCATTTTGCAAACATTAAGTTCATTTTATAGTTTCTTTCTTTATTTTTTGCGCTTACATATGTGAGAGCGCACATAAAAAGAAAAAAAAATATTGCACAAATGATCTTCGCATGTCGTAGTCAAAGTAAAATGACGGGAACCTGTTTTTCTTTTTCTATTTCTGAGAAACGATCTTTAAAATAGTATCTAATAAAGAGGATTTCACAAATAGAGGAACGTGGAGGCGGATATAAGAAAGAACCTTTTTTTTCTTTTGCCCTTGCTCGATTTTGTCATACAATGCATTAGAATTTAATTAAATTTTGAATTAAATATCTCAATTTTTAGAAATTAATAAATTATATTTTGTACACATATCTACGTAAAATAAGTAAAATAAAATAGGAACTAACCACGCACAGGTGAAACCTGTACCTTTACGCATCTACTGTCGGTTAAAATTATTTTTTGTGCGTTTATTTTCTACAGTGGAGACTGTTCAACTGTGATTCAAACGGACATTTCACGGTTAATATCTTCAAGACTAAACACTCTCGTTATCATAACATCATCAACTTCACTGTAAAAAATGATCAAATGATTATTTAAATGAACAATCAAACTCACAAGAGGCAAATAGTAAAAAAATATAATTCTCGTGTTTCAGAAAAGACCTTTTCAATGCCAAAATACTTAAAATCATTTCAGATGTGTGTGTTTTAAATCATTATGCAATCCCTTAGATATATTTTTCCGGTGATGATGCTTTAAGTGTATGGACTGGAGAAAAATTGACAAGCAAAGCACGCGTTGACTTTTTGTATTTTTTTTTAATTTATGGAATTCGTTTGATTTTGTTATTGTTTATGTTTGCTTCAAATTGAAAGGTAGATCAGCTGGAAGAAGAAAAATGTAGAAGAAACTTTGATGAGACATAATTAATGCATGAGAAAGTGTCCAAAATGAAAGTAGCTAGAAGAATCCACATCAGCAACAAGAAGTTTTCAAATGAACTTTACATCAAAGTTCGAACTGAACTTATAAATAAAAGCTTTGAATTTTAAATTTATCGATCAAAATTCATGATGATTTCCAATGATGATGTTATTGATATTCATTGATTTGAGAAATCAGAAAACCTTACAGATGAAACATCAGGTCGTTGATTAATTCAATTTTTGATTACGACTCGTACAACAATTTTATGTGTACATTTACAACAGTTATTTGACAACTGCGACAATATTTAATCATTCAACAATATACGAACAGATGATAAAAATACGCATTTTCAACGCACACCTGCCAAAACTTATCTTCAGAATTTTTTATGCACTTAATGAAGTGTAAAGTGCCGGTTGACGACGCTTCGTTGAGACCTCAAAAGCTTTAAGCGCAATTTAGAATGCGACTTAGCCAAGCATTAACAAAATTGATTTACATAAAGCGAAAACCTTGAGTTGGAATTCTAGAGTCATATAAAATGCTTATACATTGTATTGTATATGCTTCAAGTTTCAAACACATTTAAAATATTTCTTTTTCGTATATTGCGATAGAAGAGAAGAAAAAAATGCTGAAATAGTGAATTTTTTGTGCGTAGAGCGTTTTTTTCTTCTTCATCATCATCGTCGTCGTCGTTGCTTTTGAGGTTTCCAAAAATTGCTTTTTATTCGCTCTATTGTGAATTTATAGTTATGGCAGAAATGCAAATGTGTTTGTTTCAAAATATCTCGCTATCGCATGAAGAATGACACGAAACGAAATGGCAAGAAGAATTGAAGTTCTTAACGTTGCTCTTTTTTTTGCTATTTCTTTTTGTTTTCCTTTTTTGGAGTTCTAGAACTTTTTTTTCTGTTCTGTAAGTTTTGTAAATGTCTTCATCCTCACCATAAGAATCTTCGAAATTTATTCGGAAGGGAAACTTTGATGATAAACAACTAAGTGTGTTTAGTTTCGTAACTTAATGCGGTGGCATAGAAACGAATATTATCTGAAAATATAATCAACAAAATTCCCCTGATTCGTGTCAATAAATTTTCAATTGTCTCAGATATTATCATCATCTTGAATTAATGAAGAGAGTTTCATCTGAAGAAGTTGTTAACGTTTCTATTTGTCTTCGCAACTATTGATGTTTTCAAAAACTTGATAATGTGGTTTGAAGTCGAGAAGCTTAGAAATATTTTCTTGTTGTTTTCAATCTTGTTTAGAATCTTTCCTGTTTCTCTCTTATAAATTACTACATTCATCCTGAAAGTTTGTCATTCAATCGCATTGATAAAAGAATGAAAAGCACAAATGCCCATCGAGTAAAGCTTCCTCGCAAAAGTTTCTTTTTTGATTGAAAAGAAAAGCTTTTATGGGCGCCGAAGATCTTATTCTCCATTTATTGTTCAAATTCTCGTCTCATAGAATTGATGTGCAATTACATGGATTATACTCAATTCAAAAGATTTTATTTCTATGAAGACAAAGAACTTCAGGAAAAACCTAAAGAAACAAATAAACTGCCAGATAGAACGAAAAAATCTAATAAAAGACACACGTTGACGAATAGAACGCAACGTCAAGAGAATCTAACTTCATCCCATTCTACACATCATTCGCGCAATTGCGAGAATGACCTCATCATTATGCAATGTGACATTGAATTATGTATTTATATTCTCAACAAAAAGTCAATAACAAAGCTTCTGGAATCAAGCTTTTATCTATTTTTGTTATTATTCTTTTTGTGTGTGGCATTTGTCATATTTTTTTGTGCGCTTGCATGTGTGGCAATAAATTGCCATTGTAAAAATTTAGATATTTCCGAAGCGTTGTTTTCACGACTAGATTAACAAGCGTGCAGAGAAGAATAAAAAAAATAATTCTAACATTTAAAAAAGCTGCAATGGCAAAAAATCTTGCTAAATGCTGATGACCCACTTCAAGGATATCTTTTAAGTTTGTTTCATGAACAACCCATCAGCAACCAACACATAGTTCGAAGTTTCAAAGCTGAATAGTTTACGCGCATATTTTTAGCACTTTATGAATAGATGTGTTTATGCACTGACGCTTGTTGTTGCTTTTTTGCTCGAACTCAATCGCTTTTCATATTTGTTTTGCTCATGACATAAGCAGTTAAATATTATTTAAATACATGTGATTATCTAATGAACACAATATTTTGAAGAGATTTTTATGCGTTTGCAAGATATTTCTGGAAGTTTTAAATCTGTTTGCTTTCCATTATTAATCTAATAAAAAAGCTTAAAATTTTAAAATTGTTTTATTATAAAATGCGATCAACTTTTAGAGTGTTAATTATTAAGTGAATGTCCATAAACAATAAATTCGAATTTAAATTTTTATTTTATTGTTAACTCTACAAGGCATTTAATCAATAAGAAGCTTGTATTTAATCAGATAGTTCTGCATCATCTCTCCACAATAAAGTAATTCATAAAATATTAAGGTGTTTTCATTTAAAACATATTTTCTGGTAGCGATAACAACGTTGAAACTTGTTTTCATTCAGAAAAACGAATTCTGCCATAAGCATTTCCGCCTCGAAAAAACACAAAAATAAAAATGAACATTTTAATATCATTAAACTCATCATAAAAAACCCCGAAGAGCGAGGGCAAAAGAGAATCATTGATAAATGCTTTGACTATGATCTATGAAGTGAACAAGAAAAGCATTGTACTCGATTTTGCAAGTAAGAAGAGATTTCAAACGCGATTTCATCCTAGAACGCTCCGTGGTGATCTCATCACTAAGCCAACATTCTTTTCTATAATTTGTTCATTTTTTGCTCGTTTGCCAAAAATTACCTTTTTCTACAAATATCACTTTTCGGAGAATTTTAAATCATGTATGCTTATTGCAGTAATTTATTTGTATGTAAACTCAGCACATCTTAGTGTTAAGGTAAGCTAAGAGGCATGACTAGATTCTATTATAATAAATATTTAAACAACATCTTTTCTAGGTGTGTAGATGAGTGAAGCTTTGAAGATTGCATGTTTTTCAGTCACATCACGAAACAACAAGAATCAAATGACATTAATTTAATTTTATTCCCGAAATCATTGCAAATTCAACTTTTCCACAACAGATCATTCAATGAATAATTAAAAGCTTAACGAACGAAACATAGATACAAACGTCATCAAATGTGATGTTAAAAATAAAAATTAAGCAATAATTGGAATTTCTGATGAGAAATGGTTGATTGCTGCTTGATTTTTAGTGCTATGGCATGTCATAAAAGCCAACATCATCGAACCTGAAAAAAAAAGTTCATTAAAATTTGAAACGAAACATTGTTTTCCGCTCTGTGTGTCTTTTCAACTTTCAAAGTTCATTTTCGTCAAAGACTTTATTTATGTATCAAGCAATTTAATAGTTTCGACTTTCAAATCCTAATAAAATTGCATAAATTGCGCATTTGATTGTTTTAACACTAATTAATTCAACGAAATAATCATAAAAGAGCTGCTTAGAAAATGTATAAAATAGAATTAGTTGAGCAGGTTGAAAACAAACTAAATTAACAGCTTTTCATGCGTTTTTCAATTTATCCATAAGAAACAAAAAATTGCTGGCTTTTGTTTCTTAGTTTTTTCTATTCGCAACGAAGCAATGGTTAACGTGGCTAGAGCTAGAGAACAAGATTAATCTCGCTTATTTTCTGCACATTCAAGGCCAATTCTTGATTTCACAGCAAACCAATGTAGTTTTTTTCCTGTTCTTCACCATTTACCTCTCATTGTTTTCTTTCTTTATATTCTATTTTTCAAGAATGCGAGTAGATGAGAATAGCGAAAAACTTCATCAACAACTACACGCATTCGAATCTATGATCTTGAGCCGTGGCGTGGCGTGGCAAAGCAGAAAATAAGAATAAAAACGAATAGAGAATCATTCTAGAAAAAAATGATGATGGTTCAAGTACATTACATGCATGGCGAAATTAATTTATTCTCATCTCAAACCTGCTAGAATATTGAAAGTGTCAGAATTTATTTAATCTTGAAAACCTTTTTAAATGATGCAAAAGAAATCAAAATAATTTTTTTTTGAAATCATAATTCTATCCTAAGTCAGTTTTTTTCATCAAACGCTCCACCTCAAGCGTCTCAAAAGTTCAAAGCTTCCATAAATATCAACAAAAATTTGAAATGAACGTCATTCAGTCATTATCTACCTCTCCAAACCTTTTTATTTTTTTGCTATTTGATGTTTTTCAAATCAAGATTTTCTGCTTATTCACCTCTAGAAGTCTAGAAATCTTCCTACTCCGCAACATATAGATATACTTACATATATTCATAGTTTTTTTGCAATAGCATTTCAGCTAGAAACCGCACCGATTCATCAAGCATTGTGTGGAAGTTCTTTTGATTCGCGTTTGTTTGTTGCGTGTGTATTTTTAGTTCTTCCATCTCAAATGGCATATAAGCATTCTAAATCTCATGCTTGCTATTGCTTAGAAATAACAAAAAAAAATGAGAAGTGGCATGTGGTGATGTTAGATAGATATATAGACAACTACAGCCGCAATTCTTTTGAAAATTAGCGAATGCGAAAAAAAACTCATTTTCTTCTACTTCGCTAGTTTTTGCTGGAATTGAAACAAACTGAATGTATATTGCATTAAGATTAACGACCGCTTCGCTTCTAAGGTTATTCAAGTCAAACGAATTCTCTCAATCTTTTCTTTTCGCTAGTATTAGGCGAATATGAATATTAGAAGAAAAAAAACATTCCTAAATAGTTTGTTTACTGCTTCGTTTCGGGCATCGGACAAAAGGCAAACGCGTGCATGAATAGCGAAGCACAACAGAGAAACAAGAAATAACATTCATTAGGAGGCAACAACAGAAAATCCGCCTTGGTATGAGAAACAAGAAAGAATTATAATTGCATAATTTTGGACAACAACAATCGATCTTTTTTTCGATTGAATAAAGTCAACGGACTTTCAATGCTAAAATTCTGCGCTTCCTGGTGCCATAAACTCAAACAAGGAAATGATTTTTTTTTCTCATTCTTAAAACGCGAGATAAAAACGCGTTTCGAATTGGAAATGCCCCTGAATGTAATTCTCTGTTTTATTTTTAATGCTTCGCCCACTTAAGGCGACAAGCTTTGAACAAGCGCAGTGTGCAAGTCAGATTATTGGATTTGTCTCTAAATTAATTATTTAAAATGCTTCTAACTTGCCAATGTTATTTGTATGAGACAAGCTTCAGTATGCAAATAAAAACAACATCAGCTTAATTCACACTTGGAATCTGATGACGTTATCCAACACGCATCTACAACCATTTCAATGCTTACAACTTATTGACAACTAAAATACTGTTGAGTATGATTCAAGGTTGATTTTTTTTCATCTTTTTTTTTGTAAAGAAAAGCATATCGTCGATGCTTGGAAGATTACAATTTTTGCAATGAACTGAACTCTGATCAGAGAGAAATTATGCTATAAAGTATAAGTTGCTGCTTTAAAAATTAAATGCTTTAAAGGAACATTCTAAATAGAATTGTCTTTCATGTAATGTGATTTAGGAAAAGACAAAATAGTAAAAGGATGGAAAACATAACAAATAACGACAAACAAATAAAAACTTCGAAATTTGGAAGTGATTTGGAAAACTTCTATGAGTGAAACATCAACAAGAAGAACAAATCGAATTTTATAGTTGGTTCGGCCTCTCTGATCAATACAATGCGTTTCGACAACAACAAACTCTTTTTAGAATTGATAAAAGAAAAGGAAAGTGGAAAACAAATAGATTTTCAAAAGATTTTATGTGGTTTCTGATAACATTAACCAAATAAAATTTCGAGAAGAAAGTTTGCTTCTTGATAAGTTTTTCTTTTCTATTCATTTTCTTTATATTTACTTGAAGGAAAATATCTCGACTTTGGATCACTTTCCTTGCTTAGAAGTTGTCGTATGAAGTCTTTAAGTAATACAAATATAGAAAAAGTAGATTAATGAAGACAATGGTCATCAACAGGGTTTTTCTTCTCATATCGAATTTTTATTTTTATTTGTCTTTACGTATCAGATCCAACTTTTTTTTGTCCCCCTCCGTTCTCGACAAATAACAAATCAATGAAAAATTCATCAAGCGAAAGAGAAGCTAATACATCATATCGTCATGGGGCAAAAGAAGGCTCTTGTCGCTCTTGTGTACATAGAATAGCATATGTATTTATATTGTCATCTGTGTACACGACTTTCATCATTTGCACAGGTTTTTTGTTAGCATTGTATCAAGATTGATTTATAATAAAGATAAAACTAAATCAAAATCTGACTGTGGATTATTCTCACAACATACAATTATAATGCACAAGGAAAAATTTTAAAATAATTTAAGTTTAAAAAGCAAGGAGATTTCAAGAAAAGTTCCGTTTTTGAAGAATTGAAGAAATCAATCTACTCTAACGCACAAAGCCGCTTCGTATTAAAACACATGTACCATCGCACACTGTATTTGACATGTCTAATTTCCTTTTCCTTTTTTTTTATTTCGTTCAAGAGAGATGGCAAAATATCAGCCTTTTTTCACTTGATGTTTTTATTTTAGACATTTTCCGATTTTTTTTTCAGTTCAATGCTTTGAGTGCGGAGGTTGAATGAGACAAAGAAAGGGAGAAAACCTGAAATATTTTTAATGTATGTTTTGGCGAAACATATAACGAGAATGTTCTGATCTGATCGTATCATATCATATATGTGATACATTCCGCTTTCCTTCACCACCCTCAAACTCAAACAATTTTTGAACCAATATTTCACGTTCGCTTTTTTATCGGATGGACGACACAGATCAATAAAACATCTATTTTTTTATTGTGTTTTCTTTTTGTTGCACACATTTTAACTCTACGTATGAGTTTTCTCCTATTATGGCAATTGGATTGGGCAAAGAGGAAGGAAAAACCTCTCGTAGGATGAGTTTATATTTCATGTTTACTCAACCAGTTCAGTGGATTTTTTTTTCACGTACATACACATTAATGTGTTCGCTCTGCAGCCATGTTTCGTTTCAACTTTTTTTTCCTCTTGTTTTTAATCTCTAATCGAGCTCTCGCTTTGGCATCAAAACGATGGATGAGAATATAAAAAAAATTTAATCGAAATCTAGAAACACATTTTAACCCCCATAGCTTCGAATGCCAATCGAGCAAATATTGCTATGATACATTTTGAGATTTTACTTGTTTTGTGATGTCATATGAGGGAAGAAAGGAAATAAAAGAACGAATTCCGGTGTTAGCCATGATGCGTAATGTGTGTACTTGATGGAAGAAAATCTAAGCTTGAGAAGAAATTTCAATGTGAATTTAATGCTCTAACAATACTTTCAAATCTGATTTATCTTATTTTTTGAAAGAGATGCTTCACTATGATTAGAAGCATGCAAATAATAGCAATGAGAAAATAATAATTGAGAAAGAAATAATTTCAGAAAGTATCTATTCATTTTGTTCTTTCTTGTCCACCAACTCCATTCTTCGTTAGAAAAATTAAATTATGTGCCATAAACATTTTAAAGCAACACAAAAAGTCAAAATGTTACTTTATACGGCCACATCACTTCGCCGCAATAAAAAGAAACTTCAACAATGCTCTTTTTTTTGCGAAGTCAAATAGCTTAGCTAGAAAAGCAACAAAATATTTAGAATCTTCAATCTTAATGGATAGGAATCTTGTTGCGAGAACCAACACAAACTCGTAATATAATAACCGCTGACTTGAAATAGAAAAAAAAACTTAATGATTATCGGATGACGTGGTTCTGGCACAACACGAAGAAAAAAAAATTGTATTGAAGAAAAGTTTTAAAGTTTTGCGAATACAAAAAGTTGCATCATCATAAGCAAAAGATGTTGAGTTAGAAAAGTTATGATAAAAAGCCGAAATGTGATAAAATTTTATGACAAACATAAATTTGAGATCCTTTAGAAAAGTCGCAAAAACTACAATTAGTTCAGCCTGGAATTAAAATTTAATCCCTTTTGATGGTCGGGGCATTCAAACTAGTTCATCGTTTCTAATGCTCTTCTTATTCTAAATTACTCTAAGTATATGTGTGTTCACAATGCTTACATAACAAAGAAGTGAATAACATCCCATCGCTCTTATGATACGATACATGAATTCAAGGTCCATCGAGGTTCTTGCACTTTGTTCAAAGTTTCAATGAACTTTTGCATTTATATCTTTGCTTGCCGTTGCGGCAATGCCTAATTTTTTTTTTTGCTATTTTCTCAGTTGTATTGCTATGTAGATAGGATTATTAGTTGGCAACTAAAAGTGTATAAGGAGAAAAGAATAATCGTTCTTTTTAGCAATTTGAGTATTTTTTGTAGCATTTATCTTTGAAATAAATCTTTAATAAATGTGAATCATTTCTAAAATTTTAGAACTTCTTTAATCTTTTTTTAGATCCTTTTAAATTCATAATCTGTAGTAGAAGAGAAATTCTGTTTTATTTGTGACAAATAAAAGAAATTATTCTACCATAAGGAAAACAGAAACTGCAATGGCTCCATCAAGACGTTTCTTATTTAGCTGTTTGAAATAAAATACTAAAACTGTTAGCATGAATTGCAGTAAAACCACTTCTCGATGGTAATAAAAATTGTAATTCACAATGTAGCAAGCTGCTTCCACTCATTCCACATCATGCTTCCCTCTCAAAAATAGCATCAATAAATCTGCAACATGCTTTCTAATTCCTTCTGCGTTTCATTGCGCCTCATTGGATTTAATAGCAACATTTTGCTAAGGAATGAAACGGAAGTTAAGGAATGAATTTCGCGAATTTGTGCTGTGGCGTTGGGAAAACTTTATTTGCCATTGCGATAAATATTTATGGCATTTCTATGTTAACACTGAAACAGACATCAATGATTAAAATCTTTTTACAATACATTGGCGATGATTAGGGAATAGTTTCAACTTCAATATTATATTCATCACATTTAAACTCGATTATTATTACTTAATTATTTATTTTACTTTTCTAAATAAAACTTTTTGTTTTCTCTTCCCAACTTTTTATTTTTAAATATCCTTCTTAGCTCAACGATATTAAATAGCATCAGCAATAAAAAGAAAAACAGATTCGTGCCGATTTTGCTTTATTTTTTTTCCGTTGTGTTTTCCTCCAACCTCTTAAATCTTTTCCGAACATAAATTTCTGTTTGTGCTTGGTTGTTGATTCCTTGTTTTGTATTTTCGAGTGCTTTCCTTTTCAGTGCGAGTAAGAAAGACTTAAACAAATACAGATCACAGTGAAATTTTTAGGAGTAGAAACAGAATCTTCAAGCAAAAGTTTAGCGATGTGTTTCCGTAAGTATTTCTCGAATTATCGAAATCATTATTTATTTTGGGGCGTTTTCGAAGCTTCCTTTAGAAAAATAAATTAAAAAATAGGCACGTGAACTTGTTAATTTAGTAGAAGTCATGTATTATCAAAGTAAGAGCGAGCGGCATGCGGTTTTTAAAGATTTTCACCATGATTTGTTCACGGCGTAGCTTGCTTGTCTATCACTTGAAATTTCTAAACAGCATGTGACAGGAAATTTAACAATTTTTCTTAACATTATTCGACCTTTCGAAACCTTCAACTTTCTAATAGAACCCAAACTTGATTCTTTTCGTCGATGAATTGTTCCTAATGATGGTATTGGGATTGAAAGTATCGAGTGATAACATAGGAAATGTTTTGCTCACTCTACATTGAACGATTGCGTGTTCGAGTAGAATTTTAAATGACTTTTGAAAGCGATGGCAATCAGTAGAAGCGATGCGATGCTGTTTTGAAGTACTTTTGTGAAAAGTGATAATTATTTTTAATTTAAAAAACGAGGAAAAGCAGCTAAATTTTCCCAGGATCACCCGCAAGGTATTAATAAAAACAGATGTTGAAATAGCGTGTGTGTCTGTAAGCAAAACATAAATTTTTCGTCACAACATTTTAATGACGTGCTTTCGCCTGATTATCGTGTGTTGCTTATAAAAAAGTGCTTGGTGTAGAGTAAGGGCAAGTGGCTGCTTTTTACTACACTGCTGTCTTAATCAGAACGAATTGCTTTTATTGTAAGTCACCTGAGAATGATACCAAGAAACGAAGTGGAATAATTCCATGCTGCGATAAAATTATTAAATGAAGACAAGTATTTCATCTTTCACCCGATTTTCCTATTAATTATTTCAATTACAGCCGAGCGTGCTTGATTCTTTTTTCCTCTCTGCCCCTTAAAAAGCGTTTAATTATTTTCGTCTGAACTAAACAGACTTTCGTTTCGGACGCTTTTCTTTCAAGCACGCCGTATTTGTTCCGAACAAAGTGAAAGTTTAGAAAAGAAAAAAAAATAAATAAAAGGGATGGAGGCTTCCATTTCAGAATATTCATCAACGATGAACCTCAATGTAAGCCTCAATCTTAAATTATTATCCACCTACAATATGCTCTGATACCTTTCATAAATTCGCGGGCGAATGAATTGAAAATGCTAACGCGGAGTTAGAGGCAATTGGTAGAAAAGCAAATTTTTTTTACTTAAGGGAATCACGAACAAGCAGATAAATTTTCATCCGATGAAAATTCTCTTAATTATCACTTAATTTGCTAATTAAATAAATAATTTTCTTGTATAATCATTCCAAATATTAACATCTTTTATCTCAATATAAATTTTCTCATGCTGTAAGAGAAGTTTTCATCCTCCAATGATTGGAATTCTCATCGACTTGAAAAAGCTTCAAAATTATTTTGCGGCTTCAGAGTTTGAAACATTTTCGATTGATTATTCCTAAGTCCTTATTAAAAAATTGTCGGCTGTTTAGCACACTTTATTATCCAATGAATAATGCCTTCTCTACTACAGATAAGCACGAATTACGCTTTGATATAATTTCTTTTTTCTCAATAATTTTTTCTCATTAAAAACTCAGCTTCTTTGGTTGGCACCACTAACTACGCTTTAAAAATAAATTAAATAATATTTTAAGTAATTTCATTTTGTTGTTAAAGCTGCAGGGATATAACAACATCAATTCCTGAGTGAAAACGAATTGACTGGATGGGTCATAGATAGATGGTCTTAAGAAACGTCAAGCAAGGGAATTGATTCATCCGAAACTTTATCATTGATGAACTCAAGTGAATTTCAAAGTTGGGAAAATTGCGTCCAATTTAATCATGCAGAATGTGGATGATTTGTATAGAATGTCACATCATAAATATTCAACTTGTTCAACTATGATAAACATTGGCATGTGGACATCAACTACAAAGAATTTAATCGTTTCTATTTTGGTCAGGAAGCAAAGTCCACTTAAAATGAAAGAATGAAATAAATTGGAATCAGATTTGTTGAAAAAAGCATCAAAGAGAATATTTAGGGTGAGAGAAGCTACTGTGAAGGTTTTTCTTAATGTCTTAGAAATGAACATTTTGAAAGGCGTTCAAGTTTAAGCGACACTTTGATTAATGACTTTCTCTGTCTACTTGACCTTCTCAAGCACCAACCCTAATAGTTGCAGAACGCAAAAGTAAAGCCCAGACGTGAAAAGCTGAAATCCTCGATCCCTTTTTCCTTCATGTCTTTATTCTCGTATATATGTTTATATGTAAGAACCTTGTCCATTTTCAGTGATACTCAAAGTTAATTTTATTTTCTGTGTCCTTAATCTCATTCTTTAATTTATTTTACTCATGAATTGTTTCTCTAAATTCTTTCATCGGTCGACGGGATGTAAGAAGAAGCCTTTTCCTTAATTTTCCTGCTTATACGGCCTTCCCAAGACTGCCAATAATTTTTGACGAGCGAGCATAGATTCACTGGTGTATTTAATGGCATCCAATCAAAATGCCCTCTCAAGTGGAAACTCTCAAAGCTTTTGGAAGCAGAAATTATGAAATTTTATTGCCATCATTGATCCGAAGACCTTATTTTTCCCCAAAGAGATTGAAGAATGTCTTAAATAAAGATATAAAAAAAATTCTTTCACTTCGAATGAAACCAATTAATTAAGAATTAAAATTAATGTTGTTGCAACATTGAAAATGTAAAATTTGATTAAGATTTCAACGTGATGAAGAATATTCAAAATTATCATTAGCATTTAATGAATTTCTTCAAAATACATTTTTATTACCTTATTCTTGAATAGAGATGAGAAGTCGCAACAAAGTACCTAACAACTAGAAAAATGATGCGAAAATAAAATAGCCAAAATATATTCCCAAGGTTGAAGTTCGTTGCACTCTAAGCTGTTTCGATGAACTTTTTGCAACGCCATTTATTTCCCAAAAGTCATTAAAAAAGTTTACATATTTCTAGTTTTGGTTCTTTTTTCTATTCATTTCTTGTCTTTTTCTTTTGAGTTGATTCTTCGTTATAAATTCATAAAACGCTACATATGAGTGTCTAATTTTTGCACATGTATATTGAAAATATTTCTTGCAACAACCAAAAAAGAATGAAGTTAAATCATGAAGCAGTGGCAGCGTACATTTTTCTAAAAGAATCTTTATAAAGTATTCATTAATGTTGTGTACATTTTCTCCTAATAAAAAAAGGTTTCACTGAAAAATTAATTTGCGAAAAATTCTTCAAACAAGCGGCAATAAATTCATATAAATCTGAAATTACCTACTTGTTCATCTATTCGCTATTCTGAATTGCTTTTTTTTCTCTTGTTATTATAGGTATAATATGCATGTAAATGTTAGGCGAAATAAATTTTTTTATTTACTTCTCCATCGCTTGCCTGTTGTTTCCAAAAACTTTAAACAAGGCTTAACAGAGATTAAAGGAGAAAAGATGATGATGGAATAGTTCAGTGAATGAAATGCTCAAGCAATTTCATAGAAATTTTTTGTATGAAATGTGACGGTCTATTTTTTTAACACTCTTTGGCATTATTTTCGCATTAGAGAATGAATTTTCAATGCAATCTTCATCAAAATTTATTCTAATGAGTCAATTTCTTCTTCACTTTTCATTTATCTGCACATGATAAGTCGAAGACAAATTTATTCAAATTTTTTAAGATCAAATTGTCCTGTTGAAATTCCTTTGAAGACCAAAGTGAAGTTAGTTGCATTTTGATTAGATTGCATGTAATTTCTTAAGTAGGTAGGTATTATTAATGGACACAGGTGCATGTACTTCGAATACTATATTTTAATTAATTAGGGTATTAGATTTTATTTATTTACTTGATTTTTTTAACTTCTTCTGGTTCGCATTCAAAATTCATTTGTTAATGCAGCAATCATTATGTCAATTTCTTTTGTTTTATGATAGGGTACTAAGCTAATTATATTTTTTTGTTACGTAATTTAAGCAGATCCCTAAAATTCTTCCGCGGTTCAAAGGATCAAACTGATTTGAACTTAATTTAAATTTGTTTCTTCAAAATAAGAAGCCTTTTGTACATAGCTCATTAACATAATTAAAATAAAAATCATTACAAAATTGTTATCTCAACTCTTTAAAGTCCGTCATTGTCATATTGTTTACATATTAGGAGGGCATCTAAATCAAATAAGAAATTGAAAATATCTTTGAGAATATGACACAATTGTTAAAAAAACCATATCACATTAAAAGAATCAAATTGGTAAGAGATAAGTATTTGTTGCTTATCGATATTGTTTAATGCATCTAAATTTGTTTATTTTTTTATTCCATAGATCAACATCGTCAAAAAATATGATGTACTTTACAGAAGAGACAAGATTTGGCAGCGTAAAGAGAAGAAAAAGGCATGGCACAAGGTATTCCTGGAATACAGTGAAATAGATGAAAAAGCATCAACAGAATATTGCAAGAAAACATGGGATTCTATTCGCACATATTTTGTAGGAACTCTGTCGAATAAGTCTTCCAAAGAATATTTGTATACGCCTTATTTACAACACATTCTTGTAAGTTTTTTCCTACCTAGGAAGGCATACTCTGTAATTAAACATTTTTAAACGCTTGCATTGAAAAGAATACGTTCCGCACTTGTCTCAAGTATTTTTTATTTTTCTAGCCTGAAATTAAATCAATTTATTTGCCCATAAAAGAAGAAAACGGAAAACAAGAACCAACAGCATCAACATCGAAGATAGAAAAGTCAAACGAAAACGATATGATGACATCGACATCATCAAAAATTCTTGCACCAATAATCCATGAATATGATAAATTTCTTGAAGAGATGACGAAGAAATACATCGAAGAAATTAATAATCACACTAAGAAATTATTCGAACAATGCTGCAACGATATCAACAATCACGTAAAAGCGACATTAGAGAAATTCGTGAAAGAACTTAATTTAAATCCAATAGTGAACGTTGAGCCAATATCGATAGGTAAGTAATTAAAACTAGCTTAAAATTTTCTTTTATCATCCATATTTACCCATCTTCGTTAATGTTTTTCAGACAAGTCTTCTAGTGTCACTCCCAGTCGTGAAACTTCTACAGATGCACTAGAATCAGGAACCATAGCAGATAATCGTAACGAATATTGTTCGTCTTACACGTCCCCAACACCAGAAAAGCTGACTGTTGAAGATTCATCACAAAATAATGACTTCCCAGTTAGGGGATTCTCTTCAATTGTTCCATACAAATCATTGATGAAACGATATTCAACACCTGAAAGATCGAATTATGGTAGACACAAATCTTCAAATGAATACAGAACTGAACGTTATCGTAGAAAAGTTCGTTGGTCATCTCCTTGCAGAAATTACAATACGAGAAGACGATCAAGGTAATGAAAAAGAAAAAAGAAAATGAACTTTTAAGAGGAATTTTTTTTCTTCTTCTAGATCACCATCGACGCGTCAGCCAAAGCCACAAATTGGAACACAATCAAGTTACCGACGATTCTCAGTACAGGAAAGATGTCTTCAATACCGACCACAAAAAAGATATCGTCGATATCCATCACCAACAGGACATTGGTATTAGACGTAGGCTTAGGTTAGTTCTTAAGCCTTCAAGAAATTGAAACAAATAATTTTTTGAATATTTGAATTTGAATTTGAAATCGATTGAATTTACTTTTTTTCATAAGTTTTTACTAATATTATTGAATAGAATTATAATAAATATCTTTGAAATCAACAAGACAACATTTAATATTTTATTCCTTATTTTACTCTCTTATTGTTTAAATATTTTAACTACAATGTTTTATATCGAACAAAGTTTATTTTTGGAAATGGAAAATATCGATTTGGTCATATTTTCACTTTCCCATGGGGATCATGAAACAACAGAATTTTTATTGAGGCCGTTGAAGGCAAGGTTAAAGAAATATCTTTGCAATGTTTATGTTCATAGGGTTTTGGATTATTATCAGATGATAAAGAACTCGTAATCGCATCATAATGTTTATCCATACAGAAGCAAAGTGCACTGAGTTATAGATGAAATAATTACAAAACATTTTGACCCAAAAATAGTCCAATTAAAATTTTAAATTCTTAGCAGGTCTAGGAAGTAGAACTAAATTAGTTATGACGACACTCACAACACTTGGCTTGTTCTATTAACATACAAAGAGAATCTTAAAAATGTTTATGCATTGAGCATACATAAATAATGTAAATATTTATGTTACGTCGCAGTAATATGAACGGCTCTCATGCATGCATTGCGTCTTAATTTCATCATAGATAATTTAATAACCGCTTAAAATTTTCTTGTTGTAGATACATATATTCAGTTATGCAATTTCCTGATGTGTTTCAATTTGGATATATTAAACAATTAAATTTTTCCTTCAGAAATTGACAAATTCTTTAAATGAATTAAATCATTGATTTTCTGATTTTAAAGAAAAACTTTTCAGAGAGAATCTTTTTTCTTTTTTCTTTTTAATAACCGAAGCATCATACCATAAGATTGCCTAAGAAAAACTCTTCCGGGCACACAATTTATGTTGGAATCACGTTTCGTTTCTCTTCCACGTGTGCAGTTATGTACATATTGAATAGTTGATTTACGTTTTCATACTCTCTTCAGCTATTTGCGTAATGAGAAGGGTTGCAACTGGTAAGTAAGGGAGAAACTGGACATTTGAATACTAAAGTTAAATAGCCATTGATGTACACAACAAAAGAAGAAGACACAAAATTTCTTTATTTTCTTAAACCCCTTTTTCAAGCAGAGCCACATGCGAACGCTTGCTTCCAATCTTGTAGATGAATACGCTCTGAAATTTAAAGAAGAAAGAAATGTTTTACAATTCAGAGTTTGACTTAAATCTTCGTAGAGAAACGAAGTAATAAATTTGTAGGAAGAGAGATAGAAAGAAAAGAAGGCATTTTAAGAAGAAGTGACAAACGGCACATGGTGTATCATAACGCAATAACTTTGAGCTCCAAATAAAGGCTTCACAATTCCAAGGATGTGCCGAATGGCTTTTCTTTTCCTAAAGAAACTCAGGACACTAAATTACAGCAATCGATATTTATTTCTGCAATTCACACGGAAATCTCTTTTTTGCTCGCCTGAAGATTTTCATTTCTTTGATTTTTATCTGTTGACCTTCATAATTCTTCATGGGAAAATGATTTCTGATTCCCAGTCGAAGCAGAAGTCTTTAGAATGCCAATGAAAGATGATACAAATTATCTAAGCTTTATAGGCACTTATCAAGTGTTCACTAGATTATTTCAGATTACACAACATGTCATTGAAGTTGAATACAAAAATCACAATGCAAGAAAGAGAAGAGAAAAAAAAGCTCAGACAAATTTCCAGATATATTTGTGTAGATATTATTGTTCCCCGAGGGTTGTGTTAGGATTGGCAGCTCTCCCACCATCTACAAGCTTTGGTCCCTTAGAAGACGCCAAACAATTTATGCAAAGCATCAACAAACATTGAAATACGTACATCAGTGAAGACAAAAGAGAGTGAAAGTTGGAGATAGAGAAGAAGAAGAAATATGAAGTGTGAAGGGAAAACATATCGCACACATACAAAACTTTTTTTTATGAAAATTTCCTTTTTCTTTTAAGAGAAAAATAGATGATAAACAGCTCGCTTTTTTTTCTTTTCCTTGCACCACTCGCCCCCATACACACTCATACCACATCCGTCGCTGATTCCCATGAGATAGATGACGGCGGAAAACGAAACGAAAGAAGAAGAATTTCTTGGTATTTCCCTCATTCCACTGCAAGCTTTCGTTTTGATGCCATAAAAGATCATAAACTTGATTGTTATTGGGGATTTTTTTTATTATCTTATTTATATCGTTTTATATGCTGAGGTTAAATAAAATCAACCCTGCAAGCGTTTCGAGTTGAAGTGGAGCACGGAGAGGAAAATGATTCCATGGTCGTAAAAACAGGAAGTGAAAATGTGTGATACGCTAAATTATTATCAATTACAGTAAGATACTGTTGATTATGGAGTTTTGAGTGCATTTTTTATTGATTTCTTGCTTAGATTTTACTTATAGATAGATAATTATTAATTAATAATTCAGAAACCTTGAATGCATATTGAATGATTCAGAAAAAAAAGAAACAAACAGCAACGGAATAAAAAACAAACAGATGTTGATGATGAACTTTCACGTTCAAATAAAATCCTAATGACGACAACAATCTCCCTGCGACACTAAAATTCGTTCGATGACAAAAAGAAAAAAAATGAAAGCAAAAGCAAGATAAGTTGTTTTTCTCGCAATTGAAAAGGAAAAGAAATTGTTTTTCAACAAAAATATGAAGTATTTACGACAAAAATAAAGGAAAATCAAGAAGAAATGTTACAAGCACAAAGTGGGATTCATAAGACAAAGTTTCCCTTCTTTTTCTTTCCTCTGAAAATAAAGCACGAAAAGAAGAAGAAAAAAAAAAGAATTTTTCAATTGACATGAAAGTAAAATGAAAGCAATGAAATGACGACTAAGAAGAAAGTTTTCCTTCAAGTTTTCTTTATCCTTGAATTTTTCTTTCTTCGGGGATGGATGCATGAATTGAGGATCTGTTCTTACGTCAGACTTTGTACTGACAAGATTTGTAGAAATGTTTTCATTGTAACAAATACATTTATTTAAAATCCCTGTTGATATTGTCGGAAACATTTTTTAATCACAAGCATCCCATCACTTTCATTCCTGCCCTATTGGAAACTGAACAACCTTCATAGACAAACTAGAACTAATAAAACATAAATTCCCTCCTTCGTACCTAATAAAGCGTGTAGCCTTTTGTGTCGCTTTGATGTCCTATCAGGCACCATTTTTCCTGGGCTTCGGCTTCATGATCATAGGCTTCTTATTTAAGTTTGCAAGAGAAAAAAGAAAGTTATTGAAGATACTTACATTCGTTTATTGTATTTGTCTACGAAGAAAGGAAGAACTTTTTATTTTCATCGGTAAAAGTTGGAAAATTTTCTTCTTTTTCGCTATTTCAAAAATAAAAAAGAAAAGAAAGAAAGTGAAAGCGGATGCTTTCCCATGAAGCAATCAATCCCGCACAATGCTCTGAAGTTCCCTAGTGTTTTTTTTACCTTCACGTCTCTCGTCCTCGACACTCACTTCCACGTGGAGAAGATTTTGCCTTTTTCCTTTTTCAGAAACGAAAGCACACACAATTCCCAAGCACACACAGCTCACATTTTTCTCTTTCCCTCAACCCAATAAGCTTTCTCCCCTACTGCTGTAGAAAAGTTTAGAGAAAAAAATACATTCTTCACCCATTCGTAAAATAGCACGAACACAAACCTGAAATGTGGCACAAACTTTCTCCATTCACTCATGCCATCTCATGAATCGCACGAAAATGCGTAGCATTATCAGAGAAAGGAATTTTAAGACTCCCCACGCTTCGTGAAGTTTTTCCTCCGATTATATATTTTATTCCATCTCTTTTCAGTAAACTTTCTCTTACGATTCAAGCAGCACTTGGAACGATGGGGATGAGTAGCATTCGAGGAAAAAACATTTCATACACAAGTCAGTAAAAAGCCGAAAGTATTTTCCTATTTTTCGACTGCGTCGTTATCAACAGCATTTTCATTTTTGACACTCACACAAGCTCACAGGAAAATGGGAAAAACTACTGAAAGTGTTTAGGGTGGTGGTGTAAGAAATGATTTTGTTCTTGACTGGTTGTGTTGGTGGGTTGTGCGTTTTTTTTCGTGACCTAAATAATAACAACGCCTAGCTACAGGGCATTGAGAGATGAAATTCGTGCGAGAGAGAAAGGAGAAAATGATAAAAAGATGCACACATAACATTTTAAGAGCATATATACACACTGTTTTCAATTTATATCGAACGGTGATGTTTTCGTTGGCTCTGTTGCAGTCGATGGAATGAGTGAAAGTATACGAGCGCAATGTTAAAACATATAACAATCGCGCTTCATGATAACGAGTGAAAAAACAAGGGATGCGTACGACAACATTAAAACTAAAGCACATCTACAAATGCATGATGATAATGATTAACAGATTAAAACGATATCGTTGCCTGCGCTTTACGTCTTCTCTCAAGATATATAACCGAGTTTGTGAGGCGCCCTGGATATAACAACAAAAAGACGAAGTTAGCAGAACTTTGGTAGGATTATTGTGCGTAAAGTTTTATGTAATAATTTTTCTCGCCTGATACAAAAACGAGTAAAACCAAAAATGAAAAGTCGCATACAACATTAAAATTTTGAAATATGAAAATTTTTGAGGGGGTGGTGGAAGTTTTCACTTTTCCAGATGTATCGGCTTTGATGTTTAAAATTATTTTACATTTAGGCATTTAGAAATTGAAAGTGGAACACTTTATCATCCCTGAATCAATTTCTATTAGATTCTCATTTACCACCCACACTCAACATCAACTGGAAAAATTAATGATGAAATTTTTTTTTCAAAAACATTTTCCGATTGGTCTCCACGAGGTTGTATTAGTTTTTAGAAATTTCCTAGTTGGTTTTTAAAAAAAGAAAATTCTTTTATCGAAAATCTTTTGCATTGGTGTGTGTGTTGAAATGAAGAGTTTTCTTTTTAATTACTTTTTCCTGTTCATCTCGTGGGTATTATAATTTTTCAAAACAGAAACGAAAACTTTCTCCTTCTTTTGAAATATTTGATTTTCAGATGGGGAAATTTCTTAATGAAAATTAGCATCGTTTTCCGTCTTCATTTTCTCACCCTTACCCGCACCAGCTTTGTAAATTTTACCCAATTTATCATGCACCGTCAATTTTCCAACCATTGTTTTTAATTGCTTCACAATCTGCTTCCATCCGCACAAAGCGTATCCTCGATGAACATTAAGTTTCGCAATTAATTTTCCACAAAGCTCTAAGAATTCTCGTTGAAATTTAATTGTTTTATTTCATAGAAATGTTAGAAATGACTTTAGTTTTTTATTAATGCACTTTGAAGTTTAAAGTTCGCACAAAAGAAACATCAACGAGGTGCGGAACATTCTGTCCGTGCTTTTTTGCACAAAATTGTTTCATATACGAACAATCATAGAGCATGTCATATTGAAGAGCGAGGAGATATGCTGCTGTTACGTTTCAGGATGCCAAAACAGAGCACATCATAGCAAAAAATAAAATAAAAAAAACTCCTCGTTTTCTGCCATAGCTATTATAGCTTTCTAATTCAAATTGAATGACATCCGGAGATGATTACGAGCTGGTGTGGGGTGACGTTTATTTCGTGATGCTGAAGAGCATGGCAGCAGGGTGGTTGTTGACGGGGCGCCCTGAATATGAATACGACAAAAAAAGCAAAGCAAAGCAAAGCATAGCAAGCAATGAGAATGAGGATGAACACATTTGCATGGAGAACGAGAGCAGCAAAAATTTCCAATTGTTGTTGTGCATGGAGAAGAAAGGAGGGAAATATCCTGAAAGGGAATAACATTGGCAACTGGAATGCTTAAGGGGGCTTCAGAGGAAACGAGAGCGTATAAGGGTGCTAGAGAATCATTTGTATTATGTAACATGGCATTAGGCAGGCAGAGGAGAAACGTAGAATTGCCACTATACAGTTGAGCGTCATCCACCACTACAATCGCAAGAAAATACGAAAATTTTCCCGAAGATGAAGGAAAAAAAAGTGAATTTTTTCGAAAGAAAATTTTCCATCCCATGCACACTCTCACCAATCCTCCTCCCTCTTCAAACTCCCATCATTCGTTTTCCACATTCACTTTCACTTCAAGCCGCTCACTCTCTCGAGAGTTTTTACTTCTGTTGTTTTTTTTCTTTTTCAGGTTCTAGAGAATGAGGTTCAAGGCGAAGGATTGACGGAATGGGAAGAAACTTTCCATTTTACAATGTGAAAAGAAAAACTTTCGATTTTCATGGAAAACTCATACAAACATGTTCACCCGCATTTTCTTTGCTTTTAAGAATTCTCCTTGAAAATACTTCATAAGGATGCGAAGCAAACGTTAGTGTAAGTATGCAACAAGAAAAAGCAACGACGAGAATTTATTCTCTCACAATTTCTTAGCCTAGCTTTTGCCTACATTCCGGGATGATTTGAGGTTTGTTCTCCGGTAAGGGTAGTAATGGCTGCAAAGTGAAACTAACCATAAATTTGCTTTCAACTTTACTTAACAAAGACATCTATTTGAAATTTCTTAAAAGTTTCTTTCATAATTTGGAGAAGTTTTCCTGGATGCGTAAATGAAGCTTTTTCACTCTCAATTTAAACATCCCCTCAATCTTTGTTTCAAATTCATTGTATGTACAACCAATAAAAGCGAGATAGCAAACACTGTTTTGTTGCGTTGGTGGGTGGTGGAAAATAATTTTCTAAAAAAATGCACACGCAAAAATGCTTTTCGCTTTTACTCTATGTTGAAAAAGATGGGAATGGGAATTAGATTGAGGTTGGATGTGGATGGAGGACTTTCAATGAAATACGCTTCGAGTGGCACCCAGTAATTTTATAATTAGACTTGATTTACTTTTTAGGGAGTGAATTTGAATACTTTTTATACGTTTGAACATTTCATTTTTGGTTGGAATAATTTCCGATTTTAGAGCTTCAGGGAAACTTAAAAATTGTTTTAATCAAATAAATCTACTTGTTCGTTTTCTATTACATAGCAGAATTTTCTACATGCGCTTCTCTTTCTCCTATAGCTATGAAACGATCCGCTTACGTGCGTTTCTGTTAAAAAATACATGTGCGGATAGGAAAGACGAGGGTATTTTTAATGGGACATCAGTTTTCTCTCTCACATGTACACATTTTTGTGCACATTTTGCGCATCTAAAATCAATAATCGAGGCAGCAAACTACTACATTGGCGCTGCTTTCTTGTCCTTAAATATTTGAGAAAACCGGGGACATGAAAAACTTTGATAACAATAGGAACAAAAATAACGCCTGAAATTGAAGGAAATTCATCTCATCAGATGACATCAAATTTTAAATTTAACTGCAAAGGTTAGTTAAGAAAAATCATCAAAAGAAAGCAACAATCGATATTTAATTTCATTTTGCCTCTGAAATGTCTTTTTTCAATGCATCATTATGAAATAATGGAAATTATAGAAAATGTTCCTTTTCAGTCCCACACTACTTCATGAAATCTTTGCAATTCAATTAACTAATTATTTTAGAAAGAACTTTATTCAAAGGCATTGACAAAAGAGAAGATGAAAGTAGGTGAAATTCCAAAGATTGTAAAGAACGAACGGAAAGTTCAGATAACTAAATATCTATATAAAAGAAAATCCTCTGACTTCATGAAATATCTAACACAACGAAAATCAACTGACGTCACTCTCCTGGTTCTTTATGCAATAGAAAAAGCGCTATATTATTATGGAAATTTTATTCGGGGGGAAATTTTTCTTCGTTTCCGCTTGCTTTCCTTATCGTTTTCTCTTCTTTGGTATCGCAATTTAGTAAACTTCATATTCTATATTATAATATTATGCGTTGTGCAACTCACACCATTTAAAAGTCCTTCACTTTCGTTTTCACTTCAATGTTCATTTTAAAATCGGGGTGGAATTACTGCTATGCAGATTTGAAACAAGTTTAAACATTTAGATTAAAATTTCGTAACGATTCATGTTTCCCTAACATGTTCGGATGTTTGGGTCTCATATTTAATGTTTTTATATTTACGTGAGATATTCTTTGTTCTATAATAACATATTTTGTGTATTGAACCTGTGCATTTGGTTAATTTAATATCAAATTGATTTTGGTTAAAACTAAATAAAATTTAAACGGTTCCTAAGAATTTAAAGACAAAAACGTTTTGACGATTTAAATTGCAATTCAAAATTACTAAAACCGTTGCACATTTTTCAAGTTCAGGTACCGTAGCTTGTCCCCTTATTCATGTTTAAAATTCTTGTCAATCCCTGCATAGTCGAAAACTGAAAAAAAATCTCAATCGACGTTTTAATCGATTAACCAGCATAGGAGCTTACGAAAAATGATTAATATCGCATCAAAAGCTGGAAACTATTTGCGTGCCACCAACCAAGTTGTGTCGAATGGCCTGAAACCATTAGCCGGAGGTATCGCTTCTGAAAAGAAAAAGGTCGTCACTACTAGTTTTGAACCTGAAACAGTTTGGTCCCTTACGCAGACTCTTCCAGCTAAGAATATGTGCGTGACATCAGGAGTACCAGGTAAGTTTTGATGTAGTAGACATTCCTTGCGAATATTCGTTTGTTTACTTGTTTTTAAATTTAAAATAAAAAATTATATAACCAAAGGGATCTTATAAAATGTAGATAAAAATATTTGAGTTTCTTAACTCATCACAATAACATGTATGGATTTAGAATACTTACTTCATTTTTACTTTTTGAAAATCCTTCAGCTTATTAATCAAAATTTCATTTTAGTGACGACACAAGTGCGATTCGCTCACACGGATATCAAAGTTCCAGACTTCTCTTACTATCGCCGCGACTCAACGAAACGTCCAGCATCAAAAACGCAAACAGCCGAGGAACGAAAAGCATTCACTTATATGCTTGTTGGAAGTAAATTATTTGATAATTCTTATTGTTGATATGTTAACATTCGCATTTTCCCTTCAGGCGCTGCTGTTGCATCAGCCTATTCAGCAAAAGCTATTGTGACAACATTTGTTGGATCAATGAGTGCATCAGCTGATGTTCTTGCTTTAGCTAAAATTGAAATTAAGTTATCAGATATCGCTGAAGGCAAATCAGTTACATTTAAATGGAGAGGCAAGCCTTTGTTCATTCGTCATCGTACATCTGAAGAAATTTCCACTGAACAATCTGTTGCTGT
This sequence comes from Clunio marinus, assembly GCA_900005825.1. NCBI lineage: Eukaryota > Metazoa > Arthropoda > Insecta > Diptera > Chironomidae > Clunio > Clunio marinus. The sequence continues at coordinate 3,077,380 of CVRI01000054.1, forward strand.
CTCAACGCTTCGCGATGCTCAACACGATAATGATCGCGTTCAAGATCCCAAATGGCTTGTTGTGCTTGGTGTGTGCACTCACTTAGGATGCGTACCAATCTCTAATTCCGGAGATTTTGGTGGTTACTACTGTCCATGTCACGGATCACATTATGACGCTAGTGGTCGTATTAGAAAAGGACCAGCACCTCTTAATCTGGAAGTTCCACCATATTCCTTTACTGACGAAGGAGTTCTAATTGTTGGTTAATCTTCTGGAAAAACATTCTTTAGCGAATTTAGCTGAAAACAAATGATGATTTCAAGAAAAATTTTCCCTTCCCCGCGATTTAAAATTTCAATAAATGAAAGTTACGATAAAGAATGAGAATTGGGTAAAATTTTATTTGAAAGTTTATTTATGTGTAACAAGAGTTTAATGAACATCAAATAATCTTGTGTAAAAATGGGATTTAAAGTAAAAAATCAAAAAATATTACAAATTAGAATGAAAATTGTTTTTGTTTTATGTTTTAACTCGTTTTCCATTGCCTTCATTTCGTCCATCATGTTTACGCTTACGACCAAAGTTGTTTTTGCCTTTTCCTTTCTGGAAGTTTGATCGACGTTGTTTCATGTCAGAAATGGCTTTTTCCAGGAACTTTTCTTCATCTTCTCCTTCGACGAGTGTGAATTTGAGCTCGGTTTCGTTGACTTTCATCTGTTTAAAGGAAGATAAATTAAATTAATCAATAAAAAATGTAAATCAATGAAAACTTCACCTTTCCGTCATCAAGTTTTTCCAATAATTGACTTCCAGCGTTTTCCTTATTGAATCTTAAGTCACCTTCCTTATCACCTTTCTGGAAGTGGATAAAAGCGACCTCCAATGATGAATCAATTTCACCAATTCTAGATTTAATATCTTCTCTAGACATGTCTCCTTCAGCTCCTGTGAAATGAACGACAGCAGCTTTTGGTAATGCAAATTGCTCTTTCAGTTCAGCCAACTCTGCTTCATCTTTCTTAGCCTTTTTCTTCTTTCCAAATTCTTCACGTTCCTGTTTCTTGATTTCGATATATTTTGATTGTGTGTAACGAAGTAAATTCTTTTCTTTATACTTCAATTCTGGTTTGTTTACGAATTCCTCAGCATATTCACGTTTGCTGAATGTCACAAAAACTGATCCTTTGAAAAAATGCTTCTTCTCTTTCGAACAAAAATACTTTCTCATGATGACCTGTTCAACATTCTCAAAGTTGTTGTTAAAGTAATCGATGAGCTGGGAAAGTGTTGAGTCGAGAGGAAAACCTTTAGCATATGCTGTGCGAGATTGAACTTCTTTGCGACGAGTTTCATTGAATTCTGGTAATGGATTTTCAGGATGGCGTCGAAGTTTTTCTCTGTCTTCACTTACTTGAACGGTTCCATTTGGAGATTTGTCCATGGCATCGGCAATAGCTTTGGCATCTTCTGTTATAGCTTTCAAACGATTGAAAGTCAACAATGTGCTAATGTCAATCCATCCTTCATTTTCAGATATCTTCTGAATCATAAATTTGTCACGTCGTAAATTGTTTTCACTAAAATAATATTCAATTTGTCGGATAATGTCTTGCTCGAGTTTAGTCAAGTTATTTAATTCTTGTTTTGCCTCCTCGTTCGACTCTTCTTGCTTGTCAGTAACAACTTCCTCCTTTTTGTCACCATTTTCAGTTTGCACTTTAACTTCTTCAGACATTTTCAGTTTCAGAATTTCCTAAAATAATGAAAATGTTTTAAAAACGTGTTTTTATAGCCGGAATTATTTTTCTTGGCAATTTATTATCAAAATTACAAGATTATTAATTTGATTTACACTATTAAACTGATGATAAAACTTACTTGAATAGATAAATCTTTAATACTGTTCTTTTTCTTTATATTTTCAACAGATAAATGATTTTTTTTAGTTTTTTCTTAAGGTTTAATAAATGCCAGTTTAGAAATTGAGGTTCCAAAGTTACTGAACGCTGTTAAGAACTTCAGCACTTTGAAAATTTAACGAAGGTAAAAATTTGAATTTTTTTTAACCGTTAATTTTTATCACCGTTTTTACTTAATTCGTTATGGTTAAGTTACAATATGTGTAAAGTGGCAGCAAATTACCCATTTGAACTGAATTTACTTTTAATGTTTTTACTTTTTAACGGATAATTACTAAAATAAAACAGTAAAATAGAAATGTTAGAGGCGTGAGAAGTTCTTCTTTCGAAATCTTCTACCTGTTTTTGACACAATGTACTCAATTAATGACCATCATCCATAAATTAAGCACAATAAATTTATCAATGACTCACAGAGAATAAAACAATATTGTGATAAGGAAAAAGTATATTGAACAAATTTCTGGATGCTGCATCATTTCTATAATTATAACATTCCTTTGTGTTATCACTTTTTAAAGCGAAAAACAATTCCGTCATCGTCTTTGTATTATCAGTAGGATGCGTTGAGACTAAGAATGATTTTACGAGCAATCTTTCTTTTCTGCTTTTAAGCGACTAATTTTTGTTGGCAGGTCACTTACAGACACTTCAATTTTCTTAATTTCCCGAAAGTAAAACCTTTATGTAGGTGCACGTAAAAATCGATTTCATTAAAAGCAACACTTGACTAATTTCATCGCGTCAATATTTATGAGACTTATTGAGTGGCAATTATTTGCAGTAACTTAATAAAGTCATTAACTGAAACTCAAGTTGATGATCGTCATGAAGCAACGTTTATCAATTACTTTTAAGTATTCATATTTTGACTTTACATTCTCCTTTCCCTTGTTTAATAAAATTTGCAGTAAATTAATTTAACGACACATGTCAGCAACCGAAAAATGGCTCATAAACTGTTTGAAGTACCACTAACAAAAAACCGAATCGTAATTTCAAACCTTGACAAGCCTTTATTCATGACAGATGATTTCTTTAAATTCTTTCAATTTCATTCACATCAAGTTACTTGAGCCGTAAATAAACAAAATCGATATTTATTATGAAGATATTTATTTTTATTACCTGTTGAAATTAAGACGCACAAGAAATTCGATTTTCCTTTAGTATTAAATGATGACGGGTTGTGAAAATTATGCAAATAATCGCGATTGAAGTTTTGCCGACCGTGTTGAATAACATTAGAAGTTTTGCATTTATTGCACCAGTGAGATATCTTTCGACACGTCACTTCTCTATGAAATCTTAAAAGTTACGCAAGTAGCAACTTTCATTTAAGGAGAAAAACTTTCTACTTAGTAGTTTCATCTCGTGAATCTAATAAAGCTATTAACCATCTAATTGAAAACATGTATCCGATTGTATCTCATATGTGCAATACCGACCTCTCCCAATTTGCTGTACGATTGATCGAAAAACTAACTGAAGCGTTTTGGTTTTCTTCGTGACTTGCTTCTTGAACACATCACTAAATGCTGCTTCTTTAACGAGAAAGTTCAATTGAAATTCTTCTTGCGATCAGCTTCCCATTGTCTTACAACAAAACACTAAAGAAATTTAATTAAATTGTATCGAACATTTTCGCAGTAAAATATATAAAAAAAAAAACATTTCGATTTTAATGAGGGAATATTGTCAGATCGGAAACTTATAAATGCATTACTTAATGGGAAATTTTTATAACGTTATGCAATGCAGTTTAAAGTGAAATTTTCGTTGTTTGCAGGGAAAACATTAAATAAAACACCTCGTCAGGTTCTTTACTGCGAAGTTTCGCCTCGTACTCTTAGTAGCTATAGTGAAAACAATTTGTTGTGTAAGTTAATTTACTGCATCAGAAAAGGTTGCGATGGAAAATGTCACAAGATCCAGTTAAGAAACGATCGCATTGTAAGATTAAAGTTTATGAAGTTTAAATTTCTTTTACTATCCATTGTTGTTCTGATAACACTAAACACGACATTTAGCAATGAAATATTTGTTAACAAGCAACAAAGGTTGCGGTTGATAAAGTTAAATGTTGAAATTATGGAATTTGAAAGAAATTCTAGCTAAGATTTCTTTTGAAATATATTTTAAGAGGTTGAGACTTATGTAGTTTACTTTGGATTTTGACTTTTGTAGGCATCATTCGGGTCAAGATTTATTTCTCTAAAACTGACGCCAGATAGCTTAAAAATAGATAAAATTTGATGTGTCATTATATCAATAAAAATCCCAAAACTGGTAACGTTTTCATTGTTGATGGAAAATCTCATTGAATAAATAATTTCTTTGAGAGATTCCAAGAATTTTTAAGTCACTTGAATTTATGTAACACAAATATGAAAGAAAAAAGCTAAGGAGTAATTGAAATCGTAGGCGTCACATGTAACTTGTTAAACAAACATTCTTGAATCTATTAAACGGAATTTTAACTTTTAATAGGAAAACATTCAATTGTCTTCTTAATCGAATCGTGTTACAATCGTTAAATCAACAAATTAATCAAAAGTAATATGATCTCCTTTTGTCATGAAAATAAATTGACTCGAAATATATAATGAATACATTTGAATATCATAACGAGTTTCGAGATCTCTCATCTTTGCTTGTTTGTTGCGGCAACATGGTTAAGAAGCAATTCAATCTGTTTTATGAATTAAATTACTAACTTCCCATGACATGTTCAAAGCACAAAATAATATGCAAAACAGAGAGATTTGAAAAGTCAAATTGTAAGTAGTTCTTTTGATGCGATTGTTCTTTTTGTCATGAATGCAAAAGTTTGCCATCATCATTCAATAAATCAAAAAAAGAAACACACAATTTATTGGTGTTGTGCCTTCTGGCATATTAAAAGGGACATTTACCGACAGGTAAAAATATCGCGGTAGGAGTGGTAAATCACTCGTTAAGATTGCACCCAGAATGTCCTTCAAATTCCGCCGCGGTTAATCGTCTCTTGCGATAAAATATTTCTTATGCAAATTTATGGCGTCAATGATTCCTTCAAGACATAAATCAGTCAATATGGTGTTGAACGAAACAATTTTTGAGCGCCATATGGAATGACTCTAAATGAACGTGAATTCGGATAAGTGAAGTTGAACGGTTTATTCAATCAACCAACCTTCACAAAACAAGCTACATGATCAAGGACTTATTGACTGCTAAACATGATACTTTTAAGCCGATCGGTGATCTACAAATGTATACAATTTTGTTAATAATACAATTTCCATTTAGCGTCGTGGGAATGCAAATTCTTTCTTAGATTGATATCATCATTGTAATAAAACGAACTCATTTACCTCAACTTAAGATTTTGAGAACATTTCTGCTAAATGTAAAGAAAACTATTGTTTGATATTTCGTTATTTTTATTTTAAAACTGTGACCATTAAAAAAACATCAATCTTAACTAAGGTGCGGTTAATTTTAATGATCATTATAGCATTAATATGTTTTTTCTTTATAACATTGCCGTCATTTCCTGTCTAAAAGAATGATCATATTAACGATTTTTTTCCGTCGATAATCTTGACATTTTTCTTCTTCATTCTGTTTCTTCATCGAAGAATTTTCGGATTAATAAGAAATATCAAAAGCAGATAAATGTCAGATTTATGTGATGTTCAATTGATCTGAATTCTTTTAATGTTGAGTGAACATGATTACATGTATCTAATATGATAATGCAGTTTAAAATGAAGTATGCTTATAAGTATGTAATGACTCTGTAATATACATTAATCAGTCACGCACTGAAGCTGAAAATTATCTGCTTTTCCACTTCATAGCATAATTGATTCTGGCCTGCATAAGAACATGAATTTTCTCAGACCTCTACAATTTATGCGTAATCTAATAAGTTTATCACCTGATAATGAAAAAGTGTTTATAACTAATTAAGCTTCGATATTAAACCCAACAATCAACATGAAGTTTTTAAGTTAACATTTGCTTAATTTTGTTTAGTCGAAACAATAAAAATGATAAATTGCTGAATTTGCGAAATAAAAACGAGACCAGTCAGAATTGAGACTTTTAAGACAAATGACTTCTCATTAAATTTAAAGACTAAAAGTAAGAAGTGAGAAAAAATCTAATCAGAGGACAAAAGAAAGGGAAAAGTTGAGTCATTGATTGATGCTGAGGTTTTCGAATCTTTCGTGTTCATCTCAAATGGATTTGTTTTGTGTTTTGGGTGATTCATTTATCTGCTAGGTAGACAAAATTAAATTTTGTCTCAACGACATGACGTTCAGTTCAATGATTAATTAATTGTTCATAATTGTCTTCCAATGTTGAACTACTTAAGAATTTTCATAAACATATCTTACCTTAAAGGAAATTCATGTTAAGCTTCTATAAAGAAAAGAAATAAAATAAGTAATAAAAAACTTTCAATTTTAATTAACAAGTCTTTACGTCGACATCTTTTCCATTAAATGATCGATTTGTTGATGTGAATAATTGTTGCAATTAAAAAAGAATTTAATTTCTTTCAACGATGCTAAAACGTTTTATTTCATACAATCTGCAGTCCTTATCTGTAAATATAATAAAGTTGAGTATGAAATATTTTAGTTGGTTTCGTTAAGTAATTTATTACGTCATGTAGGTAGTCAACTATAAAAGTTTAATTTTTTAGAATGAAAGAGAAATATCTATTAGAAATGTTTTCAAGACAAGATACCTGCATATTAGTTGGCCGTTAAGCCGAACGTAAAATTATAAAAGAAAATCATTTTAATTCTCTTGTACACATGCTAAAAGGTTATCAAGAGCCTTCATTATGTCATTGATACATTCATAAATTCTGACTCGAACAGCCGCAGCCAAGGTTGCAGAATTACCTATCAAAGCAATTAGTAGTATTAAACTTCACAGATTATCAACTTTTTTTCCAAGCAAGTTCATTAAATTTTAAAAGCATTTAGGAATCGCCAGTTTTACATGAAATTTAAAACATTCTTCTCCACTTTAAGTGAACCTTTTGCAAGTGCAGAAGGCTTGTGAGAATTCAAGTTCTCTCTTTCTCTGGATTACGCTGATTTTTCTCTCATATTTTTGGATTTCGCCGCTGAACATTTCCATACGCCGCATTTCTAGAGAAATTTCGCTCAGAAATCGTTTGAACGCCTAAGCTAACACAAGTTTGCCTAACGAGCGCGGAACAAATTTATCGCGAATAATAATATATTTATTAGAATTCTGAGATTTCATATATTCATCCGAGGAAAATTAAAAAAAAAGGAAAATTAACGAAATTCAGTGTTTCACAATTCCGGAAATTCAAAGAGAATGAAAATTAAAAGTGTAACAAGTGATAACAAGAAATTTCGCAATTTGAAAAATTTTCCGTTTTATTACTGAAAGAAGATAAAAAAATTAAAATTTGCTTTTAACAAGAATCACTATAAATAGGTAGTTGTTTAAGATTGATTTCAGTTTATTAAAGATTAATGATAACAAATCACGAAAAAGTGAAGTTCAGTGAATAACAAAAGAATTTTATTGAAAAAAAAGAAAAACGAAGAAAAAATCGATTTAGTTTGCCCAACAACAACAACATCATCAACGTCAAGTAAAACAAAAGTGAGAAGTTAGTGTAAGGTTTTATAAGTGTTTTAATATTATAATTTATGTGTGATAAGAGAAAGAAGCAAAACGAACAATTTCGCAGGGATCATGTGAGCGATGTTGAAATTTGCGTGCTGAATAGTAAAAATTATTCAAAAATGGAAAAAGTTAAAGAGAAGGAAAATATATCGCTGGATGTGAAAAAAGAACCGGCAAGTGGAAAAAATGCAAAGACACAAACTTGCTTAGAGTTCTGTTCAGACAAAGACAACTGTCTGTCTCTCAACGACATTTTGCACTCATTCAATGCACCACTGTCAGAAGAACAAGCCTGGTCGCTAATTTATCAGTCGGTGCAACTCTATCGTAACTTCATACGCATTGAGTTTATTGACAAATATACGAAGGATGCAACACAAAAGTCGTCTCATCGAATCAAGGTGCCTAAATCAACAAAGAATCTCAGTGTACACAAGGATGGATCAGTACACATAAGTGACAAAGGTGAGTTCGCACTTCCACTTGTCTCACGAAACTCATCAAATGTTTATCTGCTTTCGTGTAACAACATAAAAAAATCAATATTTTCGTGTATGGCCGTGAAATGTCTTCGTTGTCTGACTCTCACGTATTCATTTGATGTGGTTCACTCTCGTTCCGGCGGCAGATCTTTTGTATTGACTTTGATTGAAGTGTTTTCCGAATCGAAATGATGGAAATTAAAAAAAAAGTTTTAGTGTTTGACTTTGAGAATTGAACCGACCTGACCTCCGTCACATGGAAAAAGGCAATTCATGTTCATGATCGGATCGTGATTGCGTAGAAAAAGTGAAAAGTTCATCATCATCTTGCGATCCTATCTTGACTTTGAAAACTTTCCCCAATAAGAATTTTTTCTTCTTTTTCTTTTTCTCATTTCACTGCGTCTAACGCTGTTGGTTCCCAATCAATTTTATTTATTTCTCTCGATCCCATGCCATTACAAGTCACTCCAGCTTCGATATAAATTATAACCGAATCATGAAACGCTCTAACTTTTATTTTAAAAATCTTTTACTCTTAATTGATTGTGAAGTTGTCATGTTTTCACTTCAATCTTTCCTTTGTACCTTTTATTTTTTAAACATCTCCATTCTCAGCTTCTACCGCTGCTCTTAAATTTCTCGGTGTGTTGTTTCTCGATTCTTGTTGAGCTATTGAAAGAGACGAGAAAAGAACGCAACAGGTGAAAGAATGTTATTTAGATAATTTCGCTCAAGATTTGATTGTGATTATGAAGATGCCCAAAGCAACGTTTCAAAATTCTTAATTTCTCAATTTTCAATCACGGCACGAAATGCGCAATGGATGATCAGCGTAACAATCTTTGGTTGTTGTGTAAATACAAAATGAGAATCGAATTACCGTTTTAAAGTTGGTCAATGACCATTTAAGAGTGAAGCATGTTGATGGTTTCATTGTTTGCATTGCGTGTGATGCACGTTTTTCATGTTTCTCTATTGACATTAGAATCTTAAATGATGTCTTTTGTGATACGAGAGAAGAATGTTCAATTTAATCGTGGATCCAAGAATTTAAAACCAAAAGATTCCCGCATTCCTCATGAATGTTTACCCGAGCGGCACAAATGCACAATGTGGCACCGTGGGGATGACCTATCGGCAACTGTCAATTTTTTTTAGCCTTATGGCAGACCTATGCTAGATTTGTGAGAGACATTGCCGTGTGTGCCGCTCGGGTTATTAACCATAATCACTGTCGATCAAAACTGATTCAAAATAAGCTATCATCTCATAAATTAGATCAATCTAATCAGATTACTCTAATGCGTTCACTGCTAAGCATATAATCAGATTAATAAAAACTAATTTGAAACCAAAATCAATTGGGCGAGAAGTTACCTACAAATCTGACGTTATTGACTTTGAGCTTTGACACACCTCAGACAAATGTAACAATCTCAACATTCCTAAGAAATTATATCAAGCCGAAGAGGGAATGAACAAATCGAGAGTAAATTGCTGTTAATTTTGTCTTAAGATTGTGGCGCAATTGTTGTGTTTAGAAGCAATTAAGCTTCTTCTCGAAATTATTCACAAACCGTATGTTTTCTAATGATTCTTAAGAATAATTCGATGAAGCTGAAGACAATGAAAAGAGCTCGTGTGAGGCTTATGATGCTAAGAACTTTCGCAGTTGGAGAAGAGTCAAAGTATTGCGTGAATAATGAAGAGATTAATTCGACATGGTGCTGTGTGCTTGTGTTTTATGGAATTAACGACTTTTGGAACAATTTTCAATTCTCTTCGATCGATTCTTCAACTTCCTGTTGCTTAATTAATTTCAAATCTCTTTTTGATTGTGTTATTTAAGAATGAAGAATGAAGTTCAAAGAACATTAAACGCTTTTTAAGAGCCATTAAAACTCCACGGGATTTCTTTCTGACTTCATTCTCAGCACAAAAGTAAAAAACTTTCTTAACTCATTCAACAAATAAAATTCTTTTTATTTCAATCGGAATTCCTTTTAAAAGGAGAAGTTCTAAGAAATCGCCGAACATTCTTCTTTCTCTCCTTCGTACTTTGGAATTTTTAATTCCACACGAATCTTAAATTTCACCTGCACCACCAGTTTGAGAGCGTTACAAACGTGAGTTGGTGATGCAATCATTGCACGATTTATTGGAGCAAAAGGAAATGGAATTTGAATAATCGTCAAGCTTGCGAATGAGTTCGTAATCAAGTCGCGCACACACCTTGTAATTGACAATAAAGCGCTGAGAATTATGCAAGGTCTAATTCACTCTGGTTTCTGCTATGATCTGTCCATCGTTGTCTCTAGCGGAGATCAACAACAGTCACAAACATTAAATTAAGATGTGTCTGAGACAACAACAAATCAATGCAAATTGCAACTCAATCAGCTGACTTTGCGGTTCGCGAGTAAATATCGAATTTCAGTGTCGCGACTTGATGAAAAATGAATTTATTTATTTATTTATTTCAAGTCATGAGTCATGAATCAATAACAAGTCGACATTCGATATGTTTGTATCAAAAATTTGACTTGGGTGTCCAATCTTAAAGTCGTAAATTCACCGCGACCAAACATTCATTTTTGCGGGGTCATAAAACGTTTTATAGTTTTCTTTGAAAATTTCTCTAATTTCTGAGAGAGTTGAGGAGCTGCCTCTTCGTCTGCAATCGCTTAACATATTCCACAATAAATATTTGACTAGAAATTGCTTCTTTCTCACTCTCTGAGGATTTCCAACTGCGAACAAGAAAGAAGAAATGATGATGAGTCGACAACGAACGAACATTATTGATAAATATATAAATATCTGAGCACATTTTCTGATTTTGTTGTTAATAAAACGATCTTAATTAATGGCAATATTTTCTTTGCAATTCTTCCACAAATTTTTGGTGAAATATCTGCAGCACTAAAAGAAATCTTCATGAATATTGAAATCGAAATGTTTTCGATTTGCAGGTCTGCTGGATCGTACGCGGAAGATGCTTTTAAATTTCAATAATTTTCAAATAAATTTCAGACTATCATCGATGAAAACAAGCAGAGAAGAAAGTGAAAGAGTTGTTTGTTCCCTCTTAACTCACTAATAATCACAAAAGACGAAATGGAATTTATTTTCTCGCTTTCGCATTTGTCCGAATGTTTTTGTCGAATTTGAATTGAAAATTTTTGCAAAAATATTTAAAGAAAAAAGAGTAAATTTAGCGTTTATGAATAGGTTTTTATATATATATTTTTTATGCCATGGCGACAATGGACACGCGGTTCGATTCGTCGCGAGGTTGTATGACCAATTATGCAAAAAATAAAAAGTTATTTCCATCGTCTATTTAAAGCTTGACGATGCTGTGAGACCCACAAAGCAATAACCAAATAGCCTCAATCATATTAAACTCTTTTGATTACCTTGCCATACGACAACTTACCAACTGCCGATTATCGCAATAACAGTCTTCCTTTCAATGCAAAACTCGTTCGATGATTCAACATTTTGCCACACTTTATTAAAGAAAATTGATTGCATTTGGTGTTGCATAATCGCTGTTAATAAAATTATAGGCCGGGATAATGTGTCGGAGAAGAAAAGTTATCACACCAATGAGTGATGTGTTGACGGAAATGTTTTGTCGCTCAAAGGCCTACATAAATAGTTTAAAGCTAAGAAGTTGTCTTTCGCTTTTCAAAGGATTAAAAAAATAATTGGAAAAGAGAAAAAAAAATCAGTTTTCTTATCTCAGCATTCATTAACATAATCCGCCCATGAATGTTGAACGAGTCAGTGCTTGTGTTAATTTACTTTTTGATGGAATGTCGCATGCTTCATATAAAACATTTAATTAACAAATGGAAACAGTTTTCAGTTTAGACGCAGTAAAACTATTTTCTTTTAATCATATTTATCATAAACTTTAACTTGTTTTATTTTAATAATTTCTGCTGTGAAAATCTTTTAAGATGTTTATGGCAAGTTTTACTTATTTTAATCGTGGTTAAGTGGAATGAACTTCCTTAAACTTGACAAAGAATGAAAAAGTTTCTTATCTCGACGACCTTTAAGCTTTTAAAGATACCGAACATTCTACATCAATTATATCATGCGATAAAGTTCTATAATTAAAAGTGAAACCAATCACAAGAAATCAAACGAATGAATGTCGTCATTTCGACCTTTTCAAAGTCGATTAAAAACGATTTGTTAATCTTTTGTTTTTAATCAGCACAGCATAACGCACAACGAATCTTTTGTTTTAAATGAATAACATTTTATATCTTTCTTACATATCATTGTGCCTTATGAAGGAAGCAAATCATCAGCTGTGAATAGAAAGTTGATTTTTGCTTTTTAGTCGATAAATTATTATCAGCAAAAACGCTACCGAAAAGTTTAATCAAATGCGATCACGATTTGCAAATCAAAACGATTGAAAAGATAAAATGTCAGAATCACTTAACCATTTGCAAATTAAAACATCTGAGAAATCTTTTTAAAAAATTTAAGCATTAATTAAGTGAAATTAATGAATTTGTTCGGCAATGATTTCTCTCTTTATTTCTCTTGCCGGATGCTTTTGCTTTGTTTGTTTACATTTTTATTTAAGATTTACTTACACTCGATTAGGCGTTGAATTTCACCACATTTGGACATGTTGTCGAGAGCAGCAATTGACAATAAGAAAAAAAATTAAGAAAACGTCTCGGATGTGATTAGACAAATAGTTAAATAGCTTGATTGAAAACCGCAGCAAATCGAGTTGCTGAGAGATGTTGAAAATAAATGCTTAACAGCCTTTCAGCCTTGACAATGAAAAAGAAAACGAATTAAATCATTTCGAAGGCGAGAAATGTTTGAAAGTTTATTAATAAAGTTTGTGTCAATGAACGGATATTCTCTCGCTTAAGTAACAATGGAAAAAACGATGTCAATCAGACGCGAAAATTTACGTGTTACCTTCACTTACTCGAGACTTACAAATATTTATCACTTGCAAACTTATTTAAATATTTGCTTTTCATGATGAGCTAATTTCAACGACTTCACTACACTCACTTGAATAACCAAGTAAGCTAGAACTCAGTAATAAACTTAATTAAAGACAAACAACTGTTGAAGTTTTAAAATTGAAAGAAACATGAACATCAAAGATAATCGCTACGATCCACTTGCTATCTTGGCAATGACTTTTCAATTAATGTTCGCTTAAAAATAAAACCGTCGCAACCTTCTATGGATATTTATTGATTGTTCTGCAACCATTCACATTGTTTCTTGAAAGAGATTTTAAAAACAAAACATAAAAGCTTTCAATCGCGGTTAACGGAGTTTTAAAAACAACATTAAATTATCAAATCACAACCACTCGCTCGCGCCATGGCTCAGCATGAAATCCCAAAAGTCTTGAGACACGGAAATTTGCTTGTTATCATCATAATAAGAAAAATATCGCGCAATTAAAAAAGCCAAAATTTCATGAATAAATTTCACTAAAAGGAGAGAAAAGAAATCGAGCGATGAAGCTTCGAAGGCAATGAACCAGTTCCTGAACTGCTTTTGGTTTGATCAACTTTTTTGTTGTCCAAAAGATTTTAAATTTATTTTTGGGAATTTATGATTTGCGAATGCTTAATGCGTTCAACCTACATTCGATTGACTTGCGGATTGCGGTCACAAATGACTCTCGTTTAAGATGATTAGAGGAGGCAATCAATGAATTAATTAGTTCATTGAGTCTTTTATGTTTATTCGTTCTTTGATTGCATTTAATTAGTTCATTTATTGAACTTGAACATGAAACTTTAAAACTAAGCCTTGAACTTACTCAAATTTCCGATCATCTTTCCGATTCACAAATCATTTAAACAAAAATTTGTGCAAATTTATTTCATTCCGGTGAATGTTTTTGTGAGAAATTTTCAAGTTCAACGGATCGAAACATTCACTTCATTCACGAGATTGGACTAAACAACATCATAATCATTCAGAAGAGGAAACGGAAATGCTTTTAGTGATGATAAATTTCAAGCTCTTTTTATAATGCAAATCTGATGAGAGTATGAACAACGATAAACAAACATTAGCAGCAATTCTCAGCGTTTTTCGTTCCGTTACGATAATTTCAGGTGTGCAAGCCTCTCGTGAATGTCAAATGCTGAATTNTTTAAGAGTGAAGCATGTTGATGGTTTCATTGTTTGCATTGCGTGTGATGCACGTTTTTCATGTTTCTCTATTGACATTAGAATCTTAAATGATGTCTTTTGTGATACGAGAGAAGAATGTTCAATTCAATCGTGGATCCAAGAATTTAAAACCAAAAGATTCCCGCATTCCTCATGAATGTTTATTAACCATAATCACTGTCGATCAAAACTGATTCAAAATAAGCTATCATCTCATAAATTAGATCAATCTAATCAGATTACTCTAATGCGTTCACTGCTAAGCATATAATCAGATTAATAAAAACTAATTTGAAACCAAAATCAATTGGGCGAGAAGTTACCTACAAATCTGACGTTATTGACTTTGAGCTTTGACACACCTCAGACAAATGTAACAATCTCAACATTCCTCAGAAATTATATCAAGCCGAAGAGGGAATGAACGAATCGAGAGTAAATTGCTGTTAATTTTGTCTTAAGATTGTGGCGCAATTGTTGTGTTTAGAAGCAATTAAGCTTCTTCTCGAAATTATTCACAAACCGTATGTTTTCTAATGATTCCTAAGAATAATTCGAAGAAGCTGAAGACAATGAAAAGAGCTTGTGTGAGGCTTATGATGCTAAGAACTTTCGCAGTTGGAGAAGAGTCAAAGTATTGCGTGAATAATGAAGAGATTAATTCGACATGGTGCTGTGTGCTTGTGTTTTATGGAATTAACGACTTTTGGAACAATTTTCAATTCTCTTCGATCGATTCTTCAACTTCCTGTTGCTTAATTAATTTCAAATCTCTTTTTGATTGTGTTATTTAAGAATGAAGAATGAAGTTCAAAGAACATTAAACGCTTTTTAAGAGCCATTAAAACTCCACGGGATTTCTTTCTGACTTCATTCTCAGCACAAAAGTAAAAAACTTTCTTAACTCATTCAACAAATAAAATTCTTTTTATTTCAATCGGAATTCCTTTTAAAAGGAGAAGTTCTAAGAAATCGCCGAACATTCTTCTTTCTCTCCTTCGTACTTTGGAATTTTTAATTCCACACGAATCTTAAATTTCACCTGCACCACCAGTTTGAGAGCGTTACAAACGTGAGTTGGTGATGCAATCATTGCACGATTTATTGGAGCAAAAGGAAATGGAATTTGAATAATCGTCAAGCTTGCGAATGAGTTCGTAATCAAGTCGCGCACACACCTTGTAATTGACAATAAAACGCTGAGAATTATGCAAGGTCTAATTCACTCTGGTTTCTGCTATGATCTGTCCATCGTTGTCTCTAGCGGAGATCAACAACAGTCACAAACATTAAATTAAGATGTGTCTGAGACAACAACAAATCAATGCAAATTGCAACTCAATCAGCTGACTTTGCGGTTCGCGAGTAAATATCGAATTTCAGTGTCGCGACTTGATGAAAAATGAATTTATTTATTTATTTATTTCAAGTCATGAGTCATGAATCAATAACAAGTCGACATTCGATATGTTTGTATCAAAAATTTGACTTGGGTGTCCAATCTTAAAGTCGTAAATTCACCGCGACCAAACATTCATTTTTGCGGGGTCATAAAACGTTTTATAGTTTTCTTTGAAAATTTCTCTAATTTCTGAGAGAGTTGAGGAACTGCCTCTTCGTCTGCAATCGCTTAACATATTCCACAATAAATACATATTTGACTAGAAATTGCTTCTTTCTCACTCTTTGACGATTTCCAACTGCGAACAAGAAAGAAGAAATGATGATGAGTCGACAACGAACGAACATTATTGATAAATATATAAATATCTGAGCACATTTTCTGATTTTGTTGTTAATAAAACGATCTTAATTAATGGCAATATTTTCTTTGCAATTCTTCCACAAATTTTTGGTGAAATTTCTGCAGCACTAAAAGAAATCTTCATGAATATTGAAATCGAAATCTTCTTGACATTTTCTCTGACAAACATGTTGGACGATACATATCTAAATATTTATTTATATTAGTCATGTCAGGAAACGAAATTTAAATCGGATGATCTTCGATTGCTAAATATTTTTAAAAGTTAAATAAATTATCTGAAGATTGAATTCGCAATAATTAACATTTAAAATGGATTTTGATATTTTTCGAATGCTCGCTTAATACTTGAGTGTCATCCAAAGCAACATGAAAAGAAACTTAAGTCGTAAAGTGAATTGCATAAATGTTTTGTGTAACTCATGATGTGATGAGTTAAAAATCGATTACAGAAAAATTCCATCAACAGTTTTTTGCATCGTTTTTGTTGTTTTGAAACATTTAAGCGATAATTGAGTTGACATTTTTACAGCTGATTGGCGTTAAATTTTGCATATCAAAGGAGTGCAAATTTGAATAAAAAATCTTTAGAAAGTTGTAAAACGATTTGTTTATTAATAAATCCTGATCATCATACAAAGCTACCGGAACTGAAGATACCAACAAGAAAAGTGATGACAGGCTGAATCAAGTCTTTTAACAAATTAAAAAACAAAGAAAGAAAAATTGCGAAAATCAATTTGCAATTTCTAGTTCATCGGAATTTAAAAACAGATTTGAATTCATTAATGAAATGAAAAAATTTAAATATGTTTAATAATCTTTCATGGTTTGTTTAAATGACTTGTAGAGTTTCAATAATTGAAAGTTGATTCTTTCGTTGTTGAATAATTTAAATATCCACGCGCATTCCAACACTATTACTTTTGGGATCGTAGTTAATTATCTTGAGTGTAAGTAACATTTCTTTTTTGATCACGCTGATAGTTGAAGTTTTTATTAATAGCCTCTGATACACTTTCCGAGTCTAATGCAAATAAAAATGTCACGATCTACATCAACCAACTTTCACGCATTTTAAGTTTGCGGGATGTAATTGACTGTGTAACAATAAAAAATGATAAATCGAGAGATTTGCAAATGCAGTGACCTGAAGTTAAAAGAGAAATGAAAACGAGACCAGTCAGAATTGAGACTTTCAAGACAAATGACTTCTCATTAAATTTAAAGACTGAAAGTAAGAAGTGAGAAAAAATCTAATCAGGGGACAAAAGAAAGGGAAAAGTTGAGTCATTGATTGATGCTGAGGTTTTCGAATCTTTCGTGTTCATCTGAAATGGATTTATGTTGTTTTACGGTGATCCATTTATCTGCTGCCAGACAAAAGCGAACTTATCTACCTCAGCGACATGACTTTCAGCTCAATGATTAATTGTTCATAATTAACAGAATGATGCCGGGAAACGAAACGAATGTCATGAAGAACTTTGAATCATTTGTCTTAAGTGAAAACTTTCGATTTTTATAAGAATTATTTCTCCATGCAGAAAGTTTCAAAAACAAAGTTGATAAAATTGTCGACGTCAATTCCAGACTGATATTTGGAAAGTGTTTTCTTTCACAAATTGTTCAACTTAACACATTTCACCGGAACAGAATAATTGAATTTTCAAATAAAAAGAAACAAAACAACAGAATAATCAAATTTAGGAAAAAAAAGCTTCGAATTTGCGTGAACTGATATGGAAAATATTAAAGTGATTTGTGTAGTGCTCGAGCTTTTCCATCAGCCACGTTGAACTGACTGAACGTACAGGAAGAGTCAGAGTGAAGTTTTGATTATCATTTTTGATGAGGAAGAAGGTTAAAGAACGAAAAAATTGACATATTGAGTGTTTGTGATAAGATAAAATTGAATGAAAAATAATATAAAAGAAATCAATTAAAACTGAGAATTTTCTTTCTTCATTCTGATTTCTGGTTGTTAAAATGTTTACTTCAATGCTGTGCTGTTATTTCCTAACTTTATTTGGTGGACATAAAAGCAAGTAGAATGATAAACAGACTAATTTTGTAATTCATCGAAAACATTCCAATTTTTAGATTCACTTCCCCAGCCAAATAAGAATATTTGGACCGGAAGAGTGATCGGTGGATCAACAGCAGTTAAAGGGCAATTTCCTTATCTTGTCTCGTTTCGCAGTGGAATTATGCAAAGGTAAAAAAAAAGTTTTTAAATCTGATACTGTTTTCTAAAGCTTCAATTAATATTTGCAGTCATTTCTGTGGAGGATTTATAATCACAGAACATTGGATTGGAACAGCTGGTAAACAATTATTGTGGTTAAGAAATAATTTCAATTCAATCACTAACATAATTTCTTGTTCATTTCTAGGACACTGTGCATCAGGAAAATGGACGTGGAATACTTACGCAATTGTTGGAGCTACAGTGAAAGCTAATGAAGGCATTAAGCATTCTATTAGCAAGTTTGTCATTCATCCAGATTACGATGTGAGATGAAAACTATTTGACTTCATTTTTTAATTAATTTAAAATTTCATTTCAGAAAACAAGTTTAATTAATGACATTTCGCTTGTTAGAACGGTAAAGAAAATAAAGTTCATTCCAACAGTTCAACCGATTAAATTAAGTTCACATCCAGTTCCCGATGGATCGAATGCTATTGCTTTAGGGTGAGAATCTTAAATGTCTTGACTCTTCTTTTAAATTTGTTTTCTTTGATATTTTTTAGTTGGGGCTACACAACTTATCCTGGTCAGGCTTCACAAAGCCTTCAATATATAAGAGTAAAAACAATATCAAGAGATAATTGTCGAAAAAGAATGACTTTACCGAATTCTGCAAAGCTTTTTGAATCGTCGTTGTGTGCAGAATCAGCAAGTGGGTCTGGTGGTGCATGTAAAATCAATTCTCATTAAATATTTCTTCACTTTATTAACTGTTCCGATATCAACAGGTATGGGAGACTCTGGAGGGCCTTTAGTAGCAAATAATCTAATAATTGGAATTGTTTCTTGGGGAATTCCATGTTCGAAAGGCTTTCCTGATGTTTATACGCGTGTTGCTTCTCATAAAGCTTGGATCGACAGCGTAATTAATTGGAAGGAGTAGAAAGCCATGAATGAGCCTGAAAATTATGCAACCAAACAAAAAACTGAACTACATCTTTTGCTGTGAATTACGATTTTAATAAAGTTAAAAATAATTCTCATTGAAGTAAAATGGAAAAATAAAGTTTGAAATTTCACACTTAATTTAAATATTTCAGAAAATTTAAATTCTGATGTGAAGAGGGCGCTCTCAGCAGCAAAGAGTGGGAAGAAAACTGAAATAAAAACTGAAAAACTCGCAGTTGATTTTTTTTTCATAATATTTTATTTAATGGGGAACTTTTAATTATTAAACGTACTTTGCACTATCTCTCTTTAAAAAAAATCTAAAACTTATTCATTGTCTTAACGAAATCTTAAAATTGAATCTTTTAATTATCTCGAAAATAAAATACTAATCTAAATTCTATCATAGCCTGGTCTGCTTAAAATTCAACTTAATAAATTAGAAATCGTTTTTACATAGCTATTCACAAAAACTTTTCAAGCTAAAACATCGTTTGTCCATCTTTTCATTGAGATTCGGGAGATTGATGCCACATAAATGAGTTAAGAAAATGAAAAATTAAACTTGTCATTCATTTAAAATGATAGCAAATTTTTCTATGGTAAATAAAACTCATGTGGGAAACTCCCCAAGGTTTCAATTAAGTTCCTTTCATTAATATAAATCACAATGATATCAATCATAAGTTTGATGCGATTCACTTCTATGATTATAAAGTTTCGAATGAAGCTTTGAAGTGAATCCATCCATTGACGTTCATTTCTAGTTCTACAAATTTCTCATGATAAATGATTTTATTCTAAATGTAATAAAATATTTGCATTAATGCATTCTTCAATGATAAATAGAAACCTTTTTTCTCTCTGTCAATTCTGTTTATCATCAATTTCAAAATTCATCAGCATTCGAAAATGTTTTTTTATTCAATTTAGAATAACAACAATTGGAATATTGATAAAAATAGAAAGAACTCTCTGTCAATGTCCCACGCTACATCTTTTATTCAAGGCCATTTAGCTGAAAGCAGCTGATGCGTGCATGTCGTTTTCAAAAAGAAATTGTTCCAACAAGTCTTATTTTTCCAATTTCCAACATAAGCTTTCAAAGCTGAATTTGTTAATTAATTTATTATTATTATTATTTTCATTTTCCTGATATTCTTTCTCTTTTTATAATGGAAGAATTTTCATCGTATTTTTTCTCTTCATTTCATTTCAATAATAAATTACAAAAATTAAATGTTTATTGAAATTTACGAATCGACGGGAAAAGTTGGAAAATTAATGAAGGTGAAGCGAAGGAAAAGGTGAAGATTTCTTAAGATAAAAGCTTTTATTTTTAAATTCTTTGACGATAAATATATAAAAACAGAAATATTTACATAAACTTTCTTCAGTTATTTTCTCATCTTCACTTTCCTCCCATGCACATCAAATTTTGTTTTCTTCTTCCCATCGATTCTTACAAGGCAAAAAAAACGTTTTGATAAAATTTTCCTTCCTTTCAATGTTGTTTGGAAAAATATTGCATTTACATTTTTTTTACAGATTATAATCCAAAAGAAGAGAAGAAGAATTTACAATTCGAGAAAGAAAACTTTGACGTCGAATTCTGAACAAAACAAAAATTTCTTCTCATTAAGAATAAATTTCTACATGAAAGATGAAAATTTGGAAAAAGAATAAGAAAAACAAAGTAAAATAAAAGAAAATCATAAAAAATTTGTTCAGTCGAATTTTGTTTTTGCCCATTAGATAATTTAATTAACGATTCTTACACATCCAAATTGTCATCACATGATATTTTACAGTGCGTCGTCGATCTCATCGCTTATAAACTGGACTAAGGTCCAATGTAAGATTTTTCAGTGCGTGGTTTCTAGCTGATGAACGTGTTTGACGTGAATAGCGAATGATGTTAAGGACAAGACCACGACAATCATTGCACACCGCCATGAGTTCACCACGAAGACATTCTTTCTGTTCACATTGTTGCTGTTGCATTAAAGTGAAAGCTTTTTTAAAGCCACTTCTGGAAAAATTGGAATTAATTGTCGAATCCTAATTATGATCTTCATCATGAACTTACCTTCGATCCAATGTACTGCAATTCGAATGAGTTTTTGCTGGACTTTGAGGTGGTAAGCTTCTCGGTCCTTCCATACTTCTTGACATGATTGAATTACGAAGTGAAATCTGGTTGTCTTTGGCACTCAATTGTGAGGTTGTCATTGTATTTGATGATGATACGCCATTGTTGATTGTGCACAATGAATTTGGTTGACTAGAGCCAGGTGTGCTCGATGTTGATCTTTGATTTTTTGGTGATGATGGTGCAGAGCCGACAGTATTACGAGACTAATGAAAAAAATAAGAAAATTTTCAATACCTTTTTAAAAACTCCTCGCTTTTCTGACTTACCTTTCGATCGACATCAGTTCGAAGTAATCGCTCCATGAGTGAACGTGGAAATGATTCATCCATTCCACCATGATGATTTGGTGACGGTGCATTCGAAATTGTTGGGCTGCTTTGCAGCGATGGTGACAAGAGTTGAACTGGTACGTTACTAAAATGTTCGATTGGTATTCGCATTTTTGTGTAGCATTTAGCACAGACAGTACGTTGACATAACTTGCAAGGAATTCCACGTGAACTTAGAAGACCGAACTTTGTGCGTAAGCAAAGAAAACACAATTTACGTTTCTCGACGTCTTCTTTAATATGTATTCCGACTGGAAGACTTTCAAGTTCCGCTTTTGTAATCACTGAACGAATGTGAACAATTTCTTCAAGTGTTAACGATAATCGATCGGATTCAAGCTTATCACGCCATTGATGTTCGTCTAAAGAGTTCTTCGACCATTGATCCATTGAATTTAAATTTGTCGCTTGATTTATTTGTGGTGTTGGAGCCTTCACTTGTGAAGATACTAACACTGGTTGTGGTGGCTTTGATTGTTCAGTTGATTGTCGTGAATTTGGTCGAGATGGTGGAACTGATTGACTTTCACCCATCTTAAAATTTTGACAACCAACAATTGTATGACGACGAATTGATGCGCGTCGTGACTCGCATTGTGTCGCTAAATCATAAGCTGAAAGTGACATTATAAATCATTTGTTAACTATCAAGATAATCGAAAGCAACAAAAGAAAAGTTTCATGCGAATGAAAATCAAACAAATCGATAATGATGAAGACAATCGACAAAATGTGTGAGTTGTGAAGAAAAGCTTTGATTTTGAACATTTACAAACAGAAAATCGCCAAAAAATATCTCAAATAGCCATCAAACAAAAACAAGGATTCAAGTGCAATGAAAACAACAAAATAATGTGACAAAACATTTAAAATGATTCACCAAAAAAAAGAAGTTTCTGTTCATAATTACTTTCAAGAGTTTTGTCGCAAAATCGATGATACTCATCGTGCGTTATCTTGTTTCCTTTCGTTAAGTAATAAATTTAATTGATTGCATTGTATAAGAAGAGAAGAAAAAGAGAGTAAATAGAAGAAAGTGTTGAGAGACGTTAATAAAGTGACGTTTTCGATCGTTTAAAGAAGAATCCTTGGATGATTGAACCTAAGATTCGATTAAAACATTTTCATATTTTTTCTCCATCATCTTTTAAGGAAGGAAATGAAGAGACTTACGCCTCACTATACTTACTTGTTCGTCTCAAGATTGTGTTGATATTGTTTTGGTTATTTTCGTTATTGTTTCTACGATATGTCACGCTTTCATCGCCGCTGCTTTCCGGCCTACACGATTGCGCGTCTTCAGATGCTGTTGACGACGTTTCATCATCCTTTTGGAATATCAAAAAAAAGGAAAGAAACGTTAATTAAATAAATCAAACAATATTCTGCAGACAATAACAAATAGAAGAGATTTTCAAGACGCATAAGAAAATGAAGATTTTCTTTTTTATTCGAAGAACGTGAAGAGAATTATTAAGTTTTGCTTGTTACATTGAAGCTTTAACAAGATAATTCATGCTTGAAACAAGAAGGTTTGTGTTCGTCGCAGAGTATATTTTTTACTGCCTCTCCTCACATTTTGATGATAAAATTATTCAATCGAAAAGGGTCAAAAGAAACATCGCCAGATAATTTCAAATATTACTTCACATCTCAATTACATTCTTAAAATAATTCTAGCAAAAAGGAAAATTATTGATTTCTCATTTTCATCCCACAAAACTTGCAAAATTTTATGATTTCATTCGAATTGAATGGCATGAACAACAACAAGCAAGTATCTGAATATCTTCTGCTTTTTATGTAACGACTCTTTGCATCATGAAATCGACGAGAACAGCAGTTGCTTTAGGTAACAGAGTGAGGGAATATTTATAGAACATATAGAAGCTTTTGTACACGTCTTCATATAGATATCTACAAAATAAACTTCCCACGACAATCTATAAATAAATTAGATCCGAGTAAAGCTTCGAAAATATCTTTTCTCATTTGCGAACGTCTCGATGGAATTGAAGCTTCTTGAAGGTAAACTTTCATTTCAAGACTGTTCGAAACAATTTTTAGTCGTAAATATTTAAGTGAAAATGCCAGTTGTTTTTTGAACTGTAAAATTAATTTCATGCACAGCTTATGAGGGAGATAAATTTGCAATTTATAGCATCAAAGTTATGTAAACATAAGCGAAAAACTAAACGTTTAATTGCGCAATTAATGTAGATCAGATTTCGAGATGCTTGTGATGTAATTATGGAAGAGATTGAAATCAATTCCATCTAAAGATACTCGATGTGAAGTTATTTTAAGTATGCATCAAGAAAATTTAATTTTGACACAACGACAATCTGCTGTCATTTTCCCATTCCATTCCGTCTTGAAATATCTAAACAAAACCACAAATCGAAGCATAAAAAAACAAGACAAAGAGTGAAACAATCAAAATTTTGTGATGAGAAACAGAAATGTTTGTTGAATATTCAAGTTTCAGTCATCAACGCAACTTCTATCATTGTTGACGTCACTTTCATTAAAAAAATGTGAATTCATTTCATGTTGAAACTTTTCTATCACAGAAATTTTTCATTTTATTTCATTAAAATGTTTTCTGCTGCTTTGAACATGACAGAGGCTCGTAGCATGATTTAGTGACGGTCTTTGGCTAAACAACGTATCAAGATGAGTTTAAACAAACAAGGCAAGATTTGTACGATAAAAAAGGGACTCAAATTTTTTGTTATCGCAAAAGTTTAAAAGAGCCTCAGGAGGGTAAACAAAACTTTATGCAAATCTATAAAGTTTAATCTTGACTTACCTTAAACAATGAAAAATCAGCTTTTATCAGTCTTCTCGATGGTAGCGATGAATTAGTGACGATTGATGACGATGATGACGAATCTTCTTCATCAATTTTCTTACAAATGTCTTCTAATTTTGTGGCTTTTGATGTGCTTGTTGTTGGCGGTAACACTTTGGAAAGAAAGAAATAAAACAAAAGTTTCAATTACATTTTCGTGCGAATATTTATATAACACTTAAAGCAAAACAAAGCAAAGTATCAACAGCTGTTGATAACGCAACTAAAATTGTGGTAAAACTTTTAATGAAGACAACATTTTTGTCTTGCTGTGAAAAGTGAAAGTTCTCACATAGTTCGAATTTACAATCGCCTGTTGTCAGCATTTATTCGATGAAAGTATAATAATCCATTCAAATTTAAACAACTTTCAACGAAGTGTTTTTGACGCAACATGTCGTGACATTTAATCATCTTTTAATCCATATTAAGATTGGAGTCATGATATCAACCTTTAACTGTTATCACCTTGTTTCATGACAGTAAACTTAAATGCTCAAACAATTCAAACTAATTTTAATGTTTGAGTAATTTCGATGAACGTGACTGACACTCAGTTATTGAATTATTATTAACTTCATTTGTTATGATCATGTCAATCATTTCGCTTGTTAACAAGTTTGAAAGGAAATCTCTAACTTATTGATTTTCTCTCGAGTTTTCCATTTCCTTAATTCAAACTTTTTCTTTATCAAATATTTTCGCTTGTTAGTTCAGCAAACCACGTTGAAAAACTCACAGCAACTTATTCCAAACACGATTTCAAATTCCATGAAGAAGCAGACGCTGATCGAAAGTTTATTTTCGTCTGGCGCTTTCGAGCGTTGAGTCAATTAAAGGTAAGGCAAATTGGCGTGGAAAATTCAATTTTTCTTAATTGATAATTTTAACTGGTGAAGGAAATTTCTCGTGGAAAAATTTGCTTCGTTGACTAAGCCTCGATAAGCTTCAACAATAATTTAAAAATGTGCAAATGGGAATAAACTACATAAAAGCTTTTAAGTAAGAATTTTTTTATAACAACTTTTGAAATTTATGACTAGAACGTATGAAATTCTTTTTCCTTTCTAAAAAATTCTATACTAAGGATAAGATAAGCGATAGAAGGAGAAACGAATTTTATTGCACATCGGTTTTGCCTCATAAATTTTTCTCAACGTTTAAACTTTTTCTGTAATGTTAAAAATTCAAAACGTTTCACGTTGAAAGCAAAACGAAATATTTTCAATCTTGGAACAGAGAGCAATGAACCATAAATATCGAATAAAAATAAAAATTGTGCTTGATTAATTATTGATTGAATGAAAGGAAATAATTTCCACTTAACCAACGTCCGAAATCGAAGCTGACCTAAAATTACTGATATTCTGTCAACAAATCAATTTTTCTCCCCATGATATTTTATCAAAACGACAACATTCATCAGAAATAAATAAAATTCTTTAATCAAAATCCCATTTTATGTCTTTCCCGAATTAATATTTGTCAGCGTCATAGTCCAAGCATTAGTCGATTTGTTATTTGATTCCAGCAAGGGCAGCAGAACAGAAAAGTCTTCACGTTGTCTACAAATGGAATTAACTTTCAGTTGTATTGTTCACCTCATTTAATCTTCCTCTGTTCCCAATCACGTCATTAAATTTAAGTATTTTTCATAGAGACGCCATAGTCATTTCCTCGACAACACTTCAACAAAACTAATTCCGATGTGGAAACTGTCATAATTAAGCTGCTCTGTGGTTTCCTTTTCTAGCTAATTAAACATAAAACCTTGCACAATTTATATAAGCAGTCGAAGCAGCCACTGTCGTCAGCAAAATCAATCATGAAAGTTTTAACGCTGTCGCATAATTTCACGCAATTAACACAAATAAAATTTACTTTTTCAATACAAAGCAACAAAGCAAATAAATCGTGATTAGACAATAAAAGAAAATCAATTTCCATCTGCTAATTGATTGATCTTATTTTGAATGATGGAAGCAAAATTCGATTTATGTCGGTCAGTGATTGACCAGACTATTTTCAATATTTTTCAATATTAGTCATCACCTGATCGTGGCTTTGGGCGCGGTGGATATTTTGGAGCTGCTATGCGTGGAGCTGCTTGGGGCGTCGTTGATTGTTGTTCGTCTGTTGGGCAATATTTAAGATCACGTGCTGCATCAACAGATGGTGATGATGGCATAATCATATCCATGATTCTCTTTACGATAAGTAATAGCACCGATTGATTGTCTTAACCAATTTTATATCACTCCTTAAATGTCCATTTCATCAAATGATATTTAACGAAGTCGCTTATCTTCACTCACGATATTAAAAAAATTGAGGGTAAGTCGAGGAAAAGAAAAAAAAATAGAAACAAATTTTTTCTTCCACCCTCGCTTGTTCACAGTCTCAAATATCGATCGAAATTCTCGTCGTTATTTAAGGAAATAAATTTTCTTTACTTTCTTCATCAGCTGTTTGCAAAGTTTCCACTAAGTTTTCTTTTATTCTCATGTAAATTAAATGTCTGTGAAGATTCTCATCGATGGAAGAAGATGATTGAGATTGTTGTAGTGACACGATTTAGGGCGATTTTATTGTATAACTTCAATTAAAAAAGTCACAAATTAAGATTTTCTTTCTCACAATTTATGCAATTCACAATTTACTAAAAGAATTGCACAACACTTTGGTGATTTTATGAGAAATCTTTTTGTAATTTTCAAGTGGAACTCAAACAATGTTCACATATTTAAGACTACGCTCCGAATTTATGTTTACTTCGCTCCAAACACAACAAAGCAACTTTTCAGACTACGAGCAGAGTCTTTACGACTGAATCAACTTTTTTCACAAATATTTTTCCTTTCTTTCGCTTGCATCAAAGCAAGAGAGGGAAAAGAGCGAAACGAAGGTTTCAGTGACTCATTCTCGATTCAAACGCATGCGCTCTTGTCCGCAACATTCAAATGTTTACCAAATTTGATGATAAGGAAGTGCAAGTACGTTGAAAACTTGTGCAGTGATGGTTGTGAGAACGAGAGAGACAGAAATGCAATGAACATGAGCTCAAATGAATCTCTCTTCTCACCTCTGAACTTTTCTTTCCTTAATTATGCAACATAATAATCTTTCCTTTTTTGTGATTATTAAAGAAGAAAGAAATTCTTCGTTAATGTTTAATTAAGCCTTGAAGAAAGCTCCAGGTCTCATTTTCGGCATGGAATGATTTGAATCTTAATAAGGAAATTTAGGTCACGTCATGAAAAAAGCAAAAAAAAAAGAGTATGAAAGGTCGAAGTGCGACGACAAATAAATCAACAAACAATCTCAGCACAACATATTTCACCACAATTGCGTTTATGCTCGTTAATTGAATTTTTAAATAACATTCACGGTGTATAAAAGTTGTCGCATTAATTTTACTGTTACTACATACAACAATGAAAAGCTTTTAAAACTCGCATCTCCTTGAATTAAGTATCATCAACATAAGAATGAAGTTATAAAATATTTAACCATCTCCAAGCAGGCAGGTCTGAAGCAAGATTTATGCTTATTTATGTTTTAACTTTCCCAGCTTACCCAACAAAAAACTTTTAAAAAATATTTTCTGAAAAGAGTCGTAAATTCAATAAAGGAACGTTTTTTTAATGAAAGTCTTTGCGATAATGGAAGATAAGATGGCAAATGATATAAAGCCTTTCAACCTTTTCACAGTTAACGATCGGAACTTCCTTTTCATTTTTTCAATGTCAATAAAATGTTTTTGGGTTAAAACACAAAAGGGTTTGAAATCGATTAGATGAATCATCGTAGCGTTAAAACAAACCTTCACCCATGGGCACGTCGTAAAACAGAACAATTAACGATTTTATCGTCAAAATTAGTGCAAAAAAAATTCTTTAACCAGCTTGACATTTTCATTAAATCGCTGTTTGTTTTAATCAACGAGGCGTCAAATCGTCTCGTCATCCTTCTCCTTCTTATCGTAAGAGTTGTAAGAAGTGAAGCTTTACATTTTGAAGCTTAATTAAAACCGAATGAAGAATTAACGTGGGAAATTAGTTACGTTAAATAATGAGTATCAAGGAAACTTCTTAATTATCTTTTCCGAATTCAGATTATTTTCTCATGAATAAATGATTTAAAGTTTAAAATTAATGTCAAATTTTGTAGGAATTTTAATTGTAATTGAAACGTGTTGACAATTAAAACAAGAAAAAAGAATTTTCACGGTTCTTAGAATCAATTTGATTCTGGTTATGATGGAATTTTCTTGTCAGATCTACAAACGAAAATTTTCTTTCTTTTTTTTTCTTGAACCATGAAGTTCTCTTTTTTACTTCTTTAAAGCTTCGCTGCACAGAAACAAAGAAATATTTTAATGATTATTTGCTTAAAGTTCAACGAATGGCTTTTTGGACAACGAAAACAGATAATGATCCGTGAACCATGAGGTGCCTTCAGCGCGTGTTTCCAGTAAAGTTAATAAATCCCTCGAAAGCTGAACTTAGCAATTTACTGACTGAACCTTAATCAAACGAACAAAATCATTTCAGAAACTTCTCCGGTCAATAATTATCTTTGAGATACAAAACAATACAGTAAGGGAAATATTTAACTTTTCAAAAGCATTTTAAAGCAAATCTACGGGAGTTATTTTATTTCACTTCAATCGTCAACTTTCAAACCAAACTTTATTACGATTGACATGCTCGAGAGATTGCAAAGAAGAGAAATTTTTGATTCAGCATCATCGTGAGACGAATAAAATAATCGGAAGAGAAGAATAGCGAAACCATTTTAAGATAGAAACTAACGGGACTGACGTCAAAGATATTTATGTAAATAGTTGATGCGGATTGTTGAAATTGAAGAAAAGGTTTTGTGGTCAACGTTTTTCGATGTTTTTATGTTAAACTTTTAAGAAATATCAACTTCTTATGTCTATGTTATAAGAAATAAAATCATAAAGTCAAAAATGATTAATTACAGTCATCAACTTCGCACAATATGTGATCGAATATTATTTCACCATCAAAACTCGTTAAGCAAAATGCTTTTCGCTTTCATGCAAAAGTCTTAATTTCAATCTCCCATGAATCATATTGTTCTGTAGCTTAGATTACTTTTCGTTATGAGATTGTAATGAAACCTTGAATCCGGTCTTACGCCAGAGAGCAAAAGTGACAGCTTCATGGACATTTGACTTCTTTTACTTTGGGTATTATGTTTCCATTTTAAACTTCTTTTGTTCGACCGCGTGCGGTTTCGTTAAACATATTTTGACCCACACTTAATCTTACCTTCTGTCATGATTTTATGTCCACACTTAATACAGTTCCGTTCTTTTTTCGAGATAAAAAATATTCTTTAATCTTTTGATAAATTTTTAAACTTTTTTTTATATGCAGTAAACCTCTAAGTCAACTTTAATTTATGTAACTTTAAATTATGTTTATCTTCGCGAGGCGTACTAAGTACGTGAACTACACAGAATGAGTAACTTCTACTGAACCAGTGGAAAGGTTGAGATTAAATAAATATTTTTCAAGCAAAGTTAAATCTCTTATATAACATAAGCGCCATCTATGTTAGAAACAAAGTTGCATACATTGTAAGGCGCAATGAAAATAAACTTTTAATGCGCCTGTAATGTATGTCGTAAACATTAAAAAAATTTATTGAGCCATCTTGACGAGGTGATTGCAAGTACTTAAATAATTTGACGTTTATTAAATTATAAACGGTATTTTAATAACATTGTATGTAAAATAGCCTCCAAATTTTTTTTCCTTCTGTTAAAGAGTTTCGGTAATATCAAAATACGAACGGAATATTTTTTTCATCTGAATTTCATTCTTGAACGTTTTTATTATTCATACCGCTAGCAATCATTTCAGATTAAGAAATTTATTTAAATGTTGTAATGTTAATTGTTAAGAATTTGCAAAAGTTTATTACGCCACTTGAGTGAGCAAGATATTCTGAACATGTTTCCCAAAAATTCGTGAGTTCATCGACCGAAAAGTTATAAAAAGCAATTGAAATCATAATAAGATTCGCAACAGGTATCGGTGGCTCAAAGCATGCAATTTCATATTCAGAGCAGTTTTTTGAGAAATGCGTGAGAAGAACCAAACGTACATATGTTAAGTTGCTGTGATTGGAATTTACTTTGTCATTTAAAAGAAGAATTGTCGTCGGCTGATGTTTGTAGATTGTTAAAAGCAAAGCTGAATCATCACATATGAGCACATTTCCTAAAACTGTCGAAAAATTCATTGATCAACTTCGTTTCTGTCACAAAGTGTGATCAAGTTATGATTAATTGCTTGTTATCATCAGACAAGTTATGTGAAAAGATGAAAGTTATCCAACAACATTTTGGAGTTGAGGCGCCATGAAAAAGATTTTATAAGGAAAGGGATTTCAATGATTGGGCAATGAATAACAAGACCTTTGCGACATTAAAGACATTAAACATTTGTTGTTGCGCTGGTTGAGAAGATTTTTCATGTTGTTGTTGTCAACTGTCACAACAAAAAATGAAACAAAACTTTTCTTGCGCAATGTTGAATAATTTCATGATAAATATTTTTATTTGTTATGCAACGGATCTAAGAAAGTGAAAAATCGTCACTCACTCGAGCTCGACAATAGATTTTTATAAAGTTTATTGCGACATTAAGACCGTCGTCGTCTTCCTTTCTGATATTTGTCATGCTTAAATCATTTAATTCACTTTCTTCGTCATATTTCGATATTGGAATTGTCACTGAATTTAAATGTTTATGCGTGGGCGTATAACTAGAAAATGATTCTTATTTATGTTTCATTTGATGTTTATCGCCAAAATATCAAACAGAAGACAAGACTGGTAGTTCAATTGAATCGTGAAAAATATTTCATTTTTCATTTGACACAACAAAGACTTGCATTTCGATATTTTTCCTTCTTTCATTCCCTAAGTAAGCCATAAATATCGAATACTTGACAACAAGAAAATGAAAGAATCGGATTGCCATGCAAGAGGCTGAGAGTCATAACTTAAAGAATTCTCGAGACTGAACACTCGAAAGTTAGTTGCGGTGGGCATCATTTGTTCATTTATTTCCAACACTTGTGTCGCATTTTATTTTGATTCAAAATCTCTCAAACTTTGGTGATTATTGCAACAAATTCGTGCTTGAAAAATCCACAACATGAAAGTTCAAACCTCAATCACGTAAAAGTGTCGATGACGATTATGAATGGAACGCGATGGGGAAAGTCGAAGAAATTTTCTTCTCTCGATTGATAAAAGAAGAATTTAAAAAAGATTAAAAGACGAAGTTGAAAGCATAAAAAATATGAAGTTGAAAGAAATTTCTTTCACTTTAAGCTGCGAATAAACATTTTTGCTTCCAATGCGTTTTACGACGACGACGATGATGACGACTTTGACTGACTGATTGAGTGACACACTTTAACTTTTATTTCTTCCCCAATCAACTTCATTTCAATAACAATTGACGATCGACAGAGAAATGTTCCCAAGATCGCCTTACTGCANAACTATAAAACGTTTTATGACCCCGCAAAAATGAATGTTTGGTCGCGGTGAATTTACGACTTTAAGATTGGACACCCAAGTCAAATTTTTGATACAAACATATCGAATGTCGACTTGTTATTGATTCATGACTCATGACTTGAAATAAATAAATAAATAAATTCATTTTTCATCAAGTCGCGACACTGAAATTCGATATTTACTCGCGAACCGCAAAGTCAGCTGATTGAGTTGCAATTTGCATTGATTTGTTGTTGTCTCAGACACATCTTAATTTAATGTTTGTGACTGTTGTTGATCTCCGCTAGAGACAACGATGGACAGATCATAGCAGAAACCAGAGTGAATTAGACCTTGCATAATTCTCAGCGCTTTATTGTCAATTACAAGGTGTGTGCGCGACTTGATTACGAACTCATTCGCAAGCTTGACGATTATTCAAATTCCATTTCCTTTTGCTCCAATAAATCGTGCAATGATTGCATCACCAACTCACGTTTGTAACGCTCTCAAACTGGTGGTGCAGGTGAAATTTAAGATTCGTGTGGAATTAAAAATTCCAAAGTACGAAGGAGAGAAAGAA
The DNA here is from genome assembly GCA_900005825.1 of Clunio marinus. Lineage (NCBI taxonomy): Eukaryota > Metazoa > Arthropoda > Insecta > Diptera > Chironomidae > Clunio > Clunio marinus. The sequence goes on from CVRI01000054.1 coordinate 3,110,006, forward strand.
GAATGTTCGGCGATTTCTTAGAACTTCTCCTTTTAAAAGGAATTCCGATTGAAATAAAAAGAATTTTATTTGTTGAATGAGTTAAGAAAGTTTTTTACTTTTGTGCTGAGAATGAAGTCAGAAAGAAATCCCGTGGAGTTTTAATGGCTCTTAAAAAGCGTTTAATGTTCTTTGAACTTCATTCTTCATTCTTCATTCTTAAATAACACAATCAAAAAGAGATTTGAAATTAATTAAGCAACAGGAAGTTGAAGAATCGATCGAAGAGAATTGAAAATTGTTCCAAAAGTCGTTAATTCCATAAAACACAAGCACACAGCACCATGTCGAATTAATCTCTTCATTATTCACGCAATACTTTGACTCTTCTCCAACTGCGAAAGTTCTTAGCATCATAAGCCTCACACGAGCTCTTTTCATTGTCTTCAGCTTCATCGAATTATTCTTAAGAATCATTAGAAAACATACGGTTTGTGAATAATTTCGAGAAGAAGCTTAATTGCTTCTAAACACAACAATTGCGCAACAATCTCAAGACAACATTAACAGCAATTTACTCTCGATTTGTTCATTCCCTCTTCGGCTTGATATAATTTCTGAGGAATGTTGAGATTGTTACATTTTTCCGAGGTGTGTCAAAGCCAAAAGCATCAACGAACAAAAGTTCTCTTTTATGCGTTTTCCTGCATATTACATGAAATAGTTTAAAGCACATAAATATTTAAATGGATCAAAATTAGTTTGAATGAAGCAAAAAAAAATATTATTCGCTACTTAATTCACCGGGGTGGGCAGTCGAGTGAGACAAAAAGAACACTCAAAGCAGAACAATCGAGACGGAAAACCCGGTTGTTGAAACTGTTCGTAGATTTTCGCGTGAAATTTTTTTCTTCTTAAATTATTCACCAGCATGAAAAAACTTAACATTGAAGGGAAAAAAAATTAGTTGATTGTGGTGAAATAGAAAAAAAATATTTCCTCAAGTTTTAAAGTGTGTACTATGTGCTTGCTGTTATCACAAAACCAAACACTTATCACTTATCAACAAAGTGAATTTGTTTTGTTTCATATCATCTGACGTCATCACACAGCAAAAAGTAAATTTTTCAAGTGATTACAATTTTTTTCGGCTTAGGTTCATCAGTGATTCAAAATTATTTTTGTATGCCTAATTTTCATTCAGTCTGTGAGTGATCATTTTAAGTTTTTAACTTGCTTCCTCTTGTAGTAATTAAAGTTGGAATGAATCATGGAAATGGAAGCAGTTCAGGTAAGATTTGTGAATAAAATGATAACAAATATTATCTTATTAAGTGATTACCAGAAGAAATCATCATAAATATTAATGACTACTTCAACTGTGCTTGATGAATTATCATCAATAAAATTCGTGTATTATAAAACGTTCATTATCAGAATAAAGTTCGGAACGATCTTCTCTCGTAAATATCCCAAATGCCACTATTTAAGATTCTAATGTCAATAGAGAAACATGAAAAACGTGCATCACACGCACTACAAACAATGAAACCATCAATATGCTTCACTCTTAAATGGTCATTGACCAACTTTAAAACGGTAATTCGATTCTCATTTTGTATTTACACAACAACCAAAGATTGTTACGCTGATCATCCATTGCGCATTTCGTGCCGTGATTGAAAATTGAGAAATTAAGATTTTTAAAACGTTGCTTTGGGCATCTTCATAATCACAATCAAATCTTGAGCGAAATTATCTAAATAACATTCTTTCACCTGTTGCGTTCTTTTCTCGTCTGCTTTAATAGCTCAACAAGAATCGAGGAAAAACACACCGAGAAATTTAAGAGCAGCAGTATAAGCTGAGAATAAAATTAGAAACTGACCACATTTTACAGCATTTGTCACAAAGTGTGATCAAGTTATGATTAATTGCTTGTTATCATCAGACAAGTTATGTGAAAAGATGAAAGTTATCCAACAACATTTTGGAGTTGAGGCGCCATGAAAAAGATTTTATAAGGAAAGGGATTTCAATGATTGGGCAATGAATAACAAGACCTTTGCGACATTAAAGACATTAAACATTTGTTGTTGCGCTGGTTGAGAAGATTTTTCATGTTGTTGTTGTCAACTGTCACAACAAAAAATGAAACAAAACTTTTCTTGCGCAATGTTGAATAATTTCATGATAAATATTTTTATTTGTTATGCAACGGATCTAAGAAAGTGAAAAGTCGTCACTCACTCGAGCTCGACAATAGATTTTTATAAAGTTTATTGCGACATTAAGACCGTCGTCGTCTTCCTTTCTGATATTTGTCATGCTTAAATCATTTAATTCACTTTCTTCGTCATATTTCGATATTGGAATTGTCACTGAATTTAAATGTTTATGCGTGGGCGTATAACTAGAAAATGATTCTTATTTATGTTTCATTTGTTTATCGCCAAAATATCAAACAGAAGACAAGACTGGTAGTTCAATTGGAGACTTCTTTGAATCGTGAAAAATATTTCATTTTTCATTTGACACAACAAAGACTTGCATTTCGATATTTTTCCTTCTTTCATTCCCTAAGTAAGCCATAAATATCGAATACTTGACAACAAGAAAATGAAAGAATCGGATTGCCATGCAAGAGGCTGAGAGTCATAACTTAAAGAATTCTCGAGACTGAACACTCGAAAGTTAGTTGCGGTGGGCATCATTTGTTCATTTATTTCCAACACTTGTGTCGCATTTTATTTTGATTCAAAATCTCTCAAACTTTGGTGATTATTGCAACAAATTCGTGCTTGAAAAATCCACAACATGAAAGTTCAAACCTCAATCACGTAAAAGTGTCGATGACGATTATGAATGGAACGCGATGGGGAAAGTCGAAGAAATTTTCTTCTCTCGATTGATAAAAGAAGAATTTAAAAAAGATTAAAAGACGAAGTTGAAAGCATAAAAAATATGAAGTTGAAAGAAATTTCTTTCACTTTAAGCTGCGAATAAACATTTTTGCTTCCAATGCGTTTTACGACGACGACGATGATGACGACTTTGACTGACTGATTGAGTGACACACTTTAACTTTTATTTCTTCCCCAATCAACTTCATTTCAATAACAATTGACGATCGACAGAGAAATGTTCCCAAGATCGCCTTACTGCAACATTAAAGTCAACAATCCACCCACAAATGACTTTAAATTGTTATCAGATCAGATCGGTTTACAAAAGAATTTGCAAAAGAACTTCACAAACAACTCTATCAATGTTGATTTCTATAAAATATTTCATGGAAACATAAATATTCGTGAATCGAATAAAGCCGTGCATCTGATTATGAGAAAATTCATTGAGAAATAAAATTGTTTGACACATGCAAACAAAGCAAAGAAAATCGAAGCAGCAGCAACAATCGAACGACGAAAAAATGTTAATGAGAAGAAGTGGGAGATGAAAAATGCGGTTGTGGACCTTAAATATTAAAGATGATGTTGATGCAGGTTTTGCAACGACTCATTAGAGAAAGATTGGAATGTTGTCAATGATTGGACTTTGAAAATTGTTTCGCCTTTTTATGCATGAATTTGGATTTGGATTTGCCAACATTATGGCATCGAATGGATCGACTGATGCGTTTCGATGATTGACATTGCCGTTCATCAATGTTGGAGAACGAAAACACTTTCAATATTCTTTTCTCACTCGATACTTCATAAACTTCCACATCACCTTAGGGCACGAAACCGTGAAAAAGATAAGAGAGTGAGAAGATTAATTGGAAAACCCTTTGAGGTTGAAATCGAAACCTGTTCGTAATTGTTGACCCAGAAACAGAATGAAAGTTCAAGTAAAAGCATCAAGTGCATCGAGTTGCATGAATCTCAAGTACATTGACCAATCTAACACAAGAAATGCAGCCAAACGAGTTCCATTCATCAAGTGATTGCCATTCAAGTCTCTTCAGTTCATCAACCAATAAATTACTTAAATGGAATTAACTCAATTTCAATTGTTGTTCTTCAATCACTCACATAATCTTCCGATGATTATAAATAAAAAGCAAGACCATTGACTGTGGCCAAACACATGAAAATAGGTCAAAGTGAACTTAAAATTCGACTCATATCAGCAATTAGAGTCCAAAGATATTTCCTTGTTTATAATTTTGGAACTTTAATCTGCAGTTCGTTCGTCTCACAGAAAGTGGAAGTGTTGGTTGTTTGGAAAGTGTCTGGAGCTCATTAAAATATTTTAAGTCGCATTCGAAATCAAACATGTGAAGCGACCAACAACCAACGAAAAGTGAAATGAGCGAGAAAACATGAATTTAACAGAATTTGAATTCGAACTTCAACCATCGACTCGACGCATGTTTATGGAACTCAAAGACGGAGAGAAATAAATTAATGGGCTCAGAATGATGATGGAAAAGTTTGAACATAAATAATTTTAATCATGTTGGCGTTCAAATGAAAGAAATGAATTTATGACTCGACTCCCCAACATCTTCACGATCCCACGACGTCAAACCGAATGAAATTCATATTTGCATAAACAAATAGTTTTGCACTTGGATGCGTGAGAATTAGAAGTGAAGTTTATCGAAATTGATGCTTGTAATTAAGACCCAAACTTATTTCTTCCATCGAAATCGAAATCGAGATAAAATTGAATTTAATTAATTCATATGTGTGAAGTGAAACGATTTAATTTCTTATTCAACTAAATCAACGACAAGTTCAACGTTTTGAATAAATTTTCATTAATTCATCGTTGATGTTATTAATCAAATCATGAAGCAAAGTTAAAGTGAAGAAATCGAAAGTGTACGCATTTCACTTTCATCGCCTGCTTAGAAACATTCCAAGAATCGAGTTTAGAGATAATTCAGGAAAAATTCATTGAAACGCTTTCAGTTCAAAGAGAAGTAAAGTGAAGGAAAGCGAAGGAAAGAAATGCAATTTCCTAATCCCATAAATCACTCGTCGCCAACGAATTTCTCAGCTTGAAGGTAACTTTAGCAGACGAAGGAGCACGATTGAGTGAGAGAGTGCGGTCGATAAATAAATATGAACGGAAAATGCATTTCAGCTATTAAGCATGCAAATCAATCTTCTTCTACTTAAAGCCAAATCAGATAAATTTAATCTTTTCACTCCCATAAATATTGACTGGAAGTATTTCTCATTCTTATGAGTTCATTTGATCTTTCAACAAACATATTGCACTGCAATTGATGATATCACAAACATTCCATCGCATAGAGTCAAGTTGTGCATTGATCAATTTATTACTTTTATTTTGTTGCTGTTGCACTTTCTACCATTCACCGACCGACTCCTTCATATAGATGTACCATAAATGTCTCTATTTTTAGCTTCTTGCTGAGAGACAACAATCTCCTGTTAAGTGCCTGCGAGTTTGATAACATGCTGTGTATGATTACACGCATTTATCATTCATAAAAGTTTTACGAGCTGCACAAAAAGCGATTTAAGTGCACAATTATTGGAAATCAATCAAGTTAAGCTTTGTGTGTGTTTTGCATTTCATTTCGTGTCATCAAACCACCATCTACTTTCAACTATACAACTTAAAATCCCCCAAGTGTACTCACATCGATTCTTTAATCCTTGTGCAACCGGTTTTAAAACTCTGCCTTTGCGTATGGAGTCAAGCAACTGTTCACGAGGTGATGGATTACGTTTCAACGGTGCCAATTTCCTATCAGTCGCCTGTTAATAAATCACACGCAAACAAACATTATGAAAACATTCTTTTTAGTAAACAATCACCAAATAGGAAGAAATTTTGTGACAGATAAGAAAGGAAAAGAACAAGTTTGTTGTCTTACTTTTCGTAGTGGCGGTCGCGATCTGATAAACTCGAGAATGACAGCATGTGCGTCTTTTTTCACTTTTGGTGGGATATCTCCGTTCACCATCACTTTACGTAAGTTGTATTTCCTTGGAAAAAAATTAATGTTGTAACAAATATCATAAGAAAGCATAAATTTATTTCTCACCTCGATCTAATGTCTTCCATTAAGATTTCGTACGGTGTCAACTCATATTCAGTAGGCGAATGATGATTGAAGTTAATTTTCTTCAGTCGAACGCCACGCCGTAGCTCATCGACAACTTGCATCCAAAATCTAGCCTGAGAAAATTAAAGAGAAAACATTAATCGATTAATGTTGTGAACAATGTTGAAATTAAAAGGAAAAAATTTTCAACTTAAATTATTTCATGCAAGTCAACATAAAAATTTCATTAAACGCAAATTGATTTTAAGAAAGTTTCATTCGCTTAATTTGGATGTTTGGACTTGAAGAGAAACTCAATGTTTATGCTTGTTAATGAAATTAAATGTCTGATGTTGTGGGTTGGGACTTTATAATGAAGTGTCTTAACTGTTGGATATTAACGTCATGCAAACTGCTCCGTGATCTGCTTGAATTGTCCATTTCTTATACATATTATAAAGTGTCAGTTTACCCAGTCACATGTAACGTTATCTTGGAAACTTCCACAGCAAGATATCATTCTATAAAGTGAATTGCTTTTGCGTGTTGCTTCGTTTAGCTTATTTTTTCTCTATAAGCGACAATGTTCAATGAAAAATTAAAGCTCAAGTGCTTGTGACTTTGAAACTTTCTGATTCGACACGAAATGACAATTGTTTTTAAATAAATTCTTGTCTTTCTCTGATTTAAATTATAATAAATTTAACACCTCGGAAAATGCGTATTAAATGAAATGTCAACGATTATTGTGAAGTCAACAGTAAAAGCAACTTTATCGAGAGTGACTTGACAGGAAAGTTATATGCGTACATGAAACATCAACATTAATCCATGCACTTTATTAATTCAACTTCGATTGCGTAATTATCTCGTAAGTTTGGAATTTTCTACGTCATGTTGAGATCATTTCGGGTGAAACCTTTTGACAATACAACAACAGCAGCAATTGTGGACTCACCCAAAGCGCGTTTATCTATAAGATAGCGTTTGAGTTAATGAAACTTAGATATGGAGAAAAAGTATGCAAAATCTCAGATCTCAGTACCGGAANTAACAGTTTCAATTAATTTCCAATCTTACTGTATATGGACAATCCTGGACGAGTGTTGGAGCATACGACTTTATGAGATTGACGAAAGCCGCAAATATTTTCCCTTTGGCTCAGTCCCGCCAGTTGCACTAATCGACTCGTTCTCCATTCATAACTTCGCGGTAAATATTCCCAAATTTATATAATAATTTGCCATCCACCTTCAATGGGAATGAATTATTGAAAATTATAAGAATTAATTAATTTTTACTAAAATATTGTCGACAGGTATTTTTGCTATCGCATAAACGTTGCCCGTTGACATGTTTCTGCTGTACGATTTCGCGAAGCATGAATAATTATCGAAAACAAATTCCTTGGAAAAACTGCATTTGCAGAATTGAAAATGAACTTCTGGAAGTTGTGCTGATGAAAAACATGTTGAATAGAAAATCAAATAAGCAGAGTAAACAAATAAAATTTTGACGGGAATTTGCATCGTTCCGAATATGATTGAAAATTCGAAGTGATATTTTCATCGCAACTTCAACCTCCATCTATTTTAATTCTTGTATAATTAACATCAATTTGTGTCACTTTTTGATTTTTTTTTGATTAAGGAAAAGACTTATTAAATATCGTTTATAGCAACAAAGTAGCTGCAAAAATATTGGTGAGATAACATTAAAACAGTCAGTTTTATTGTGAATGGCGCGATCGAGAGTGACTTGACAGGAAAGTTATATGCGTACATCGTAAACATCAACATTAATCCATGCACTTTATTAATTCAACTTCGATTGCGTAATTATCTCGTAAGTTTGGAATTTTCTACGTCATGTTGAGATCATTTCGGGTGAAACCTTTTGACAATACAACAACAGCAGCAATTGTGGACTCACCCAAAGCGCGTTTATCTATAAGATAGCGTTTGAGTTAATGAAACTTAGATATGGAGAAAAAGTATGCAAAATCTCAGATCTCAGTACCGGAAGATGCAATCAAGTGCATGAAATCATGTGCGCTGTTTATGATTCATCGTGTAGGCAAAAAGCATTTTTTGTCGATTGTTTTCAAGCATTTAACTTGTTGTTGGCTGTTTGCATAACTTCCATTCGCCATCGTCAAGATAAGTCGCTGCTGCTAAGCTTATATTTAGTTTTATGCGGGCAACATGGAAAGAAATCGTAAATAAATGTCATCTAACATTTACGAACACTTTGCGAATATGAAATGAAAATGAACTGAGAATGAGAAATCATTGCAATTAACTGAACTAATATTTGTTACCGAAAGCGACGAAACATTAAAAATCAATTGGATGAAGTAGTTGGCAAATAATAAACTAGAAAAGGATGAAAAAATGTGCCAAACATGAACATAAACCAACGGCAAATGAGAAGAAGAAAACCAACAACGTAATTGCCATGCACGACAAAAACTTGCAATGTTCACATGTAAGAAAGATAAGAAAAGTGAGATCAGCATCGGTCGATGGATTGGACGATGATAAAACATTAAAATTTATTGGCATCGTTGTGCTGATTGCAGCGAATGGCGAAGCCCATTCAAATGAAAATGTTTCCAATAAATGGCAAATGAAAAGAAATGGAAAAAGCTCATTTAACTTAATTTGCAATTTGCAGTTCATTTTGGTTTGAATACATACTTGGATTGCTCGCCATATTCGAAGATCCTCACTCTGAAGATTGGAAATCAAGTTGCAAAAAATGATAAGCGAGAAAGCATTTGAATTATAATCGATAAAGTTATGATAATGAATCTTCTGTTGATGAGAAGATAAACGAATCACTAAGTAACTCCCACGCACCCACATTATCTTGGATATTTTAAAACGAGGATTTATTTGGCTAAACTTACACAACAAATCGCATCTTAAAAGCCTTTAAAGTGACCAAATTTCTTACATTTCGCTACCGCAGCCGATGCTTTGCTTTGAGAAATTAAGGTGAATAATTTCGGTTTTGTTATCAGTTTAAGCTTTCATTTGTCAATTGAGAAGTTGCGCAATTTTTTGTTGAAAAGGAGATGGAAATTCGTGGGGACGTCGAGTGAAATAAATAAGAAACATGAGCGAATTGAATCTCGGCAGTTGCCAACCAAGAATGGTCAGGAATTTAAATTTCATGAACGAAGGATCGGATTGAATGAAACATGAAACGTTCAACTTCTTTCTTGAAATGATTTTCATCTGTCAAGTAAATGCAGCACTGTGCAAGTTTCGCAATCCATTGCATTGTGATAGGAGTTGAGATTTATTTATTCACAGCATCAATTGTCAGACAAAACAATAAACTTTCACCTTTAATTATTTCATTTTACTTGTCTGAGATGAAATTTGGTCTTGCATGCTGCCAGTGGAATCTACAAATATCTGTCATTGCCGTTGTTGCTACTGCTTCAGTTTCCCAACACATGTCACATTCAATTAAAATTAATTAACGTGTGATGATAAATCTTTCTCCAATTCCTGACTTTCGATTCAATAGTTTTCATTTCACTCAATGAATGAGCTGAACACGCGACACGTTGCTGACGGTCAACATGAATAGTTGAGTGAGTTAGTCGAAAGATGTCTTGTAATGCTTTTAAAGAATTTCATAAATTTACTTCCTAGTTGAAGGAAAACTTTGTGATTATCAAGCTCCATCATCATCTACTTTGTTCGCTTGAGTAATCAATGATTGGGCTCATCACATTCTTTCCACTATTGTTACAATTTCTCTTCGCTTCTCATCTCTCCACGTTTTAGTTCCGCGACTATTGTGATTTACTTCGCTGTTAACAGTTTAATTTTCCCAATAAATAAATTAAAAAGTAAATAACGAGATAGTTGAAGCAACAGTTACTTAACTTCTCATCTTGGAAATCAAATGCATTTATGAGTCAATCATAAAAGATGAAGAAAGGGAAGGAAGAGAAAGAAAAACGATAAAAAATCATTAACGAGATGAATTCGCATCAAAAAAAAGATTGAAAGATGTCAACGAGTGTAAAGAATAGAAAATCTTTTTACAACAATATTACTTGCGTTTGTTGTCATTTAAAACATGAATTCAATTTTGTTTTAATTATCAAAGAAAATGAAAGTTCAGTCGATATGTTGTGATGTGATTTGATTTGGGTTAAGACACGAAATGTTTTATTACTCAGTCTTCATGTATGTATGTTTGATTAATGGTCTATCAAGTCGTCAAATCTTAATTACTGGAATCACATTTTGGGAAGTGGAGAAACACGTCTCAATTCCATTTCCAGATTCATCATTAATTAAAAAGAGAAGAAACAGAAAACAAAAAGAAGTGCAGCTGAGAAAGTGTTTCAAAAATTTATTGCAGAAAATTCGTAAATGATAAAAATTAACATTTTGATGACACATTCAATTTATTGATGAGACTTTCAAACTTAATTTCGGATAGTTTATCGACATGTCTTTGTTACGCAACCATTAACAGCTCATCATCGGCGATGTTGTATATTTAGAGGAAAATTGTAAATTTTTACTGCATGTCTCTGCTCGTGTTGCATGTTTCACCGCTTCTGGATTTATTTATTTATTTATTTATTTCGTTATTCAACTGCCTCTCGTTGCTCTATTTAAACTCATCTGCTCAAGGTTTTATGTTAATTGGCTGATCTAAACGAAGGTTGCAAGTTGCAACAATTCATTCATTCGAGAGCATCTGCAAGCACTGCATCAACGTGTGCAATGATCGAGTAACGGTTGAATAAGACAACATCAACGTTTCCCTTTGAATTTCGCACAAAAAATTCCATAATTTCATTTGGCACTTGAAGAACTGAAAATAAGATAAAAAATGACTTTTCGTATTGACATTAAGCTCATTTCTCGTCTAGTTTTGTTTCGTTCCGTGACTCATGAAAGCTTAGAGCAGGCAACTTGTGGAACTAAACACCACACAGCAGAAAACAGCAAAAAGAAGGAAAATCATTGAATGAGAAAAACTTCGCTGTTTTGCTTTAATNTACTTCCTAGTTGAAGGAAAACTTTGTGATTATCAAGCTTCATCATCATCTACTTTGTTCGCTTGAGTAATCAATGATTGAGCTCATCACATTCTTTCCACAATTGTTACAATTTCTCTTCGCTTCTCATCTCTCCACATTTTAGTTCCGCGACTATTGTAATTTACTTCGCTGTTAACAGTTTAATTTTCCCAATAAATAAATTAAAAAGTAAATAACGAGATAGTTGAAGCAACAGTTACTTAACTTCTCATCTTGGAAATCAAATGCATTTATGAGTCAATCATAAAAGATGAAGAAAGGGAAGGAAGAGAAAGAAAAACGATAAAAAATCATTAACGAGATGAATTCGCATCAAAAAAAATTGAAAGATGTCAACGAGTGTAAATAATAGAAAATCTTTTTATAACATCATGAATTGTGCTTCTTTCTTGCATTTGCAAATGAACACAAGAATAACAAAGGTTACAACTAATGATGGCACAAGGCAATCAAACGCACATTTCATATCATCGCAAGTCTCTTGTGAACATAATCGTGCTCATTTATCTCGTCACATATATGTAAATTATACAACTGAAGGTTTGAATACCTAACTTAAATAACTATTTTATTGTTGCCTGGTTTAATTAACTATTGTGCGTTAAGAAATATTTCGTTTTTTATGTAACAAACAAGAAACATTTACTTAAATTAAAGTGCAGAAGATCCACAGATGAAACCGCTGCCTAGATTACTTAAGACATAAAAATGAGAAAAATTAACTAGAGACGTAAATATCTACTTCAGTGATGCGAATTTTGTGATGATCGTCATGGACTTGTCTAATTGAAAATTTTCTTAGCGGTTTCTCGAATTCTTTTGATTTTGTTACAGTTTTGAGGTTGAAATATTTTTCAAACCACAAATCTAAAGTGTTGAGCTGAATCAATTTATTTGCAGCACTCATTGGCTTAATGGTCGAAAGCATAAATCGCAATTACTTCACATTTGCACAAAATAACAGAAATTGTTTTGACCGTCATAAGAAAATTCTCGTAAATTTAATATTTTTTTGCTTTTTTGGAGCATGAAGAAAATGAAGAAAATTTATTTCTATTGCTCATAATTAATGAGGTAATTAAAAAATTTTATTAAAAACAACAAATAAATGTTACGCAATTTATGATGTTTATTGGAATGAATAAAGTCTCACTATGAATTCATTAATAGAAACGATTTGTTGTGTTTGAAACATACGAAATGTCGATGGAAGTAATAATGTTGGGGGGAGAGTAACTAAGTGAATTTTAGGTTTACTGACTAATAAATGTCAAGGGGATTGGAACTCTTAGTGATTTTTTAAATGATTATTTATGTTCATCAATTAAGAATTAAAAGAGAATAAAATAAATGTTTCCTAATAATTCTCACATTTCATCTTTTCCATTGAGAGGAAAATTATTATTAAGTGCTCAATCAATTGCGTAATTATATGAGCGTGAAATAAAATGAAATTAATCTCGACGAGTGTAAATGTAAAAGTTGTCTAATTAGCAAACAGTTTTAATTATTTTTTTGGTTTATTGATCATTAAACTGATGCGCAATCTTTGATCATTAAATGATTTTGTAAGATGCTAGTTTGATAAGTGCATGTTACTCGATCTTTACTCAGTCATTTTTTTAAAGTGTTTCTTTAAGTTGTAACGTTTATGAGCACTTTTACAAAGTGTACGTTTATAATCTGTTTCGTTCATAATCTCTTCTGTGCAAAAAAAATATAATAAAACATCAACGTTTGTTATCGAAAATTTAACTCCATGTGCATAATTCATTTCATTTACAACATTTTTTTCTTAAGTGAACCAGTTTCATAATCATTTTAAGTTGGAATTATTTCCGAATGAACAGTTGTGGTAGGTATCTGATGTGGAATTCTCAATTATTAGGAAGTGAAATTCGAGTAAAAATCAATGATTTATTGTTGTAACTTCTGAACATGTTTGAAGCGTAAAGATAAGATAATAAAATTACATGAACAGTTAAACAATCGTATTGAGTATGGCTTTTGCATTGATCAATCATTGTAAAGTTAGTCAATATATTTTTTTTATTCAAAAGTCTACGTTGGAGGTAAACAAGTCTTAAGAAAACAAAATTTCAATAAGCTTACCCAATCACTAAATGCTAGCTTTGCCAATTCTTGTCTCGATGATTGTGCATCTGCTTTTATTCTCAGGGATTCAGCATCGTTGGTAAAAACTTTCGTAAGAAACACTCGAAGTTCACTGCTCTCAGTTGCTAAAGCTCGACACACAGCGCGGTAATGATCTTCGGGACTTGATGGCTGCACTCGTGGCGTACACAACTGTGAGAGAAAGAAAGAGAAGAAAAAATTAAATTTAATCGAGAAGTTAATCAAAATTTTTATTCTATAAAAGAACAAATCGTGTTTCAATCATTCTTCGTAATAAATCTCAAATCTTAAATAAACTTGAAAAGCATGCTTTGAAATTGATTAGAAATTATTGTGCTGTCAGTTATTGTCAGTTAAAGGTCGATGGCTGAAGACAAAAGAAAGAAATTTTGAGTTGCTTAGAACTAAAACATTAGGAAATAAATGTTTAACGGTTCTCATGATCATAAAGATATTTACATAGTCGCTGATTATTTTATTTATGTACATATATAACATTGACTTCACTGCTTTGCGAACTAAATAAAGTTCAAGTGAGTGCTTTTAACTCTTTGAAGTCAAAAATGTTTCATTAAAATATAAGAACATACTCCAGTCAAGCCTTCAACATCACGTCACATGTTAGTTTAGCTTTAACAAAACAAATCAAACATTTGCTGAGTTTTGCTTCTTAAACATTTTTTCTTGAGATTTTTAATTCAAATAGATGAAGAAAATTTTCATTACATTTATCAAAAGTTCAATGAGATGGAAAGTGACAAGAAATAAAAGCTTTTATTACTTTTCATGTTGATTTGGCGAATGACCTAAAAATATTGTTACATAAATTTCGGCCAGGAAACTTAAAATGAAAGTTCAGTCGATATGTTGTGATGTGATTTGATTTGGGTTAAGCCACGAAATGTTTTATTACTCAGTCTTCATGTATGTATGTTTGATTAATGGTCTATCAAGTCGTCAAATCTTAATTAATGGAGTCGCATTTTGGGAAGTGGAGAAACACGTCTCAATTCCATTTCCAGATTCATCATTAATTAAAAAGAGAAGAAACAGAAAACAAAAAGAAGTGCAGCTGAGAGAGTGTTTCAAAAATTTATTGCAGAAAATTCGTAAATGATAAAAAACATTTTGATGGCACATTCAATTTATTGATGAGACTTTCAAACTTAATTTCGGATAGTTTATCGACATGTCTTTGTTACGCAACCATTAACAGCTCATCATCGGCGATGTTGTATATTTAGAGGAAAATTGTAAATTTTTACTGCATGTCTCTGCTCGTGTTGCATGTTTCATCGCTTCTGGATTTATTTATTTATTTATTTATTTCGTTATTCAACTGCCTCTCGTTGCTCTATTTAAACTCATCTGCTCAAGGTTTTATGTTAATTGGTTGATCTAAGCGAAGGTTGCAACAATTCATTCATTCGAGAGCATCTGCAAGCACTGCATCAACGTGTGCAATGATCGAGTAACGGTAGAATAAGACAACATCAACGTTTTCCTTTGAATTTCGCACAAAAAATTCCATAATTTCATTTGGCACTTGAAGAACTGAAAATAAGATAAAAAATGACTTTTCGTATTGACATTAAGCTCATTTCTCGTCTAGTTTTGTTTCGTTCCGTGACTCATGAAAGCTTAGAGCAGGCAACTTGTGGAACTAAACACCACACTGCAGAAAGCAGCACAAAGAAGGAAAATCATTGAATGAGAAAAACTTCGCTGTTTTGCTTTAATATCGACGACTTAATTTCACTTCTTTTAAATGGGTCGTGAAGAGAACTCCACGAAAATTTTAATGAAAGAAGAAAAGTTTTGTCTGATAAAATAATTCCGGAGATTCAACTCGTTTCAACTTCAACAACAACTGACGAGACGACGAAAACTTTTCTTACAATCCCATCACAACATTTCTCGTTATCTTGTGATTTATCGAAGTGTTTTATTGACGGAAAGCAAAACAAATTGAGAAGAAAGAATTCGAAAGGTGGTTCGTGGTCGTCTTTAACAAACAATTCGTTTTGTTTTATTTTCGTCGACACCATCAAATGAATTCCTAACAAGTCACAAGCACAACAATCATGATCAGATCTGATGTCATGATGAATGTTACATGAGCGAGCGATCAGTATGAGAGGCGGCGTTTGGCTGATGGCTGTGCTTAATGTTGGAGGTGTCAGGTTTTATTTCCATTAACTTAATATCGCTTCTCGCTAATGCGTTTTCAAGCCTTCCTTGTGTAAAAATATTTTTATTAGCTAATGACAGCAACTGACTTAAAATTTTTATCCAACATAATTAATTTGCATTTTGAGTTAAACTGAATTGTGTGGGTGGGGAAAATATTTCAACTGAGCTCTAAGGTCACAAGTCACATTTCCGTTTAATCAAAATATTCATTTAACTGTCAGATTATTGTCGATATTTTTCATAAATAATTTCTTCATTAAAGTTTCCATTTACAGATAAAGTGAAGCAGCAGCAGACATCAAAAGATGAAATTGAAGATGTGGATGGACAACATTCCTTTTATGTCATTTGATTCTCGTCTGTCATTCTCGCGATATCTTAAGAAATGAAAGATTAATCATTCTCAGTGCATTCATTGAATCGTTAAAACGAATCGAATAATTGCAAATTACAAAGTGAAGAAAAAAACTTCTGAATGTCAATCGAATCCGATCTTAATTAGTTTGGAATTAAATTAAAGAATTTCTCCATCGATGATCTTGTATAGAAGATGCAGAGTAAGATATTTGCAGAAGAATGACAAGAGAATGCCACCGTGTCAGGTGTTGACGTTACTAAAGTTTCTCTCGGTGTCTTCCAACATAACGAAAGACAAACAAACTTTGTACAGTTAAATCTTTTCCAGGAAATGACGACGGCGGTGATGAAAGACTTGATTTCGACTTCATTCATTTCTTTATTGACGAAACAGAATTGTCAAGTTCATTACCGAATGCGCACCGTTTTAACGATGCTTTGATGATATTCATTGAAGTTTTCTCGAAGACTTCTTCGTGGTTCCATTTCTGCATATTTCCATGTTTTTGTTTATTTTTCTTTTTCTCATTGAAAAGTTTTTTAGTTGGGGAAGAAATGGGAAAACGATTGTAGTGAATTGGGTCATGAGGCCCACGAGACATCAATCGTTGTCGTCTTCGTCGTTGAATAACAGAAGAAGAATGCTATCAAGAAGCACAAGTCTTAAATCTTTCATCACATCGTTGAACAGCAAAAGCAACAAACAACGAAAATGATTAAGAAGTGAATGAGTCGTAGTTGGAATAATTCTCGCACGATGTGAAAGTCATTAGCAGTTTTTTTTGCGATTCTTCTTCTAATTCTCTTTCCTCGTTAGAATTGGAAATAGCAAAGAAAACAAACAATGAGAATTAAAAATCATTCTAAACAAATCATCGATCAATTATTTCTCTCCTTCCTCCTTCATTGATGAAGTTTCGATTTTGTGCGAAGCTTGTTGATCGTCGATTGTTTCCAAAATATGAAAATTAGAAACAAAATTGTTAATTCGATCGCCACCCACATCGCTTTTTGCTTTCCCGCGGCTTTGTATGTTTGTTTTTGTTTTCATCTTTGCCACATTCACGAGCGGATTTTCGACTTCGAATTCATAATTGAAATAAATGTTGAGTCGCAAGTAAAGCGATTAAGTTGTTATCTAACCATTTCCCTAAACTTTATAGCTTCGACGCATTTCTTGATGTCGTCTTCATCTTCGTCTTTAAATGAATAATTTCATGAGATAAGAAATTGTCCCGATTTCCACTTTGACAAATGTTGGCAGCAAATCATTTGTTTCATTCACAAATCTTTAGCTTCGTCTTTGTTGTTATGGAGGTTCATCTTTAATTAACAAACAGCAAGCGGAAGCAACTTAGAAAAGTAATCAACGCAACGATCTTCTTCTTCAACATCATCATCTCAATTTATTTTAAAAAACTTCACCCAAGAAAGGCTACAAGTTCAACAGACGATCACTGTGCGTGTTTTCTTAGTAAAAGTTTCTTTGAAATAATCTTTGAGAAGGTCAAAATGTTTCGTGGCTGTTTTCAGCTGGAAACGAAGAAAGTCGCGAAACTTTCATTTACTTTGTGATCTTAATTGCGTTCGTTCCATGACCATCCCGATTATCTTTTTCAACTTGAAATCAAATTTCTCCATTTTCAGACTAAACATGAACTTGAAAGTGATTGCGAAGTTCGAGATAGCATTTAAACATTTTAGATATCTCACGCACTTTTACTGGAATTTGATTCATAACTCGTTTGTTTGTATCTGCGGCTTCTTCATGTCAATTTACAAAACCAACAAAGTTCGTGCTTGAAACTTTATTTTCAAAGCTGATCAGCTGTGTCGCTTTCACTCACCGCCACTTAACACATTAGAACGTCAATTGATGACAACCCCAAATCGTCAACTACAACATCGTTTCTTATCTCAAATGCAATTGAGCTGAACGAGATTCAAAAACCGCAGCAGATTTTTATTGCTTGTTGCAGCTTTTTGTTGTAGAAAGTTTATTTCCATGCTTCGATGAATCGTGAAGTCGAAAGATGAGATCAATAAATGACGTGATCAAGGTTGTGTGATATATTCAACTAAAGTTACGCAATTTATTGTGATCTTAAGATTTTTATTTTTCTTTCTCGACGATCGATGGTGAACATGAAACATTTGCAGTTGGCGCTTTTGTTACCACAACTCAATTCAAATTCGTTCGTGATCTCATTAAATTTCAATTTTGTTTTCTGTTGTCGTAGTCGTTATTTTGGTCGTACGTAATGTGATGTGATGTGTTGTGCTGAGCCCTTCCTTCTTAACTTGTAGTTACAAAAGACTTGAGGACATTTCACAATAAATTATGAGATTCGAGATCAACAGCATCGTCAAACCATAAAAGGTTGTTGGTTGTTCTTCGAAATTCAATTAAAATTCTTTCGAGTTGTTAATACTTTTCTCGCCATTTCATCGCATTTGTCTTCATTTAAATGAACCTTGAAGTGGATTCGAAGCTCTTGTGATTTATTTTATTGCCGAATTCTCAACCACAAATCTGATTAAAATTCTTTATAACTTCACAAAGTGGTGGCAGCTTAAAATGTTGTCAGCAGTCGATGAAGTGAATGAGTGAGTGAGTCACTGACTGACGATGTGTGATAAGCATCAGCAACAAACAAAAGTCGATCAGGCATGAAAAGGAAGATCCTTCAATGAAGCGATTACTAGATTCATTGCACATGTTCATGTCAAAATATTTCCTTATACGTCGCCATGCAAGTGGTTCTTTTCGAACCTTGAAACCATTCACCAGCAATTATTCTTTAAATGCCCTCGGGACATCAACAAACAGTCAGTCATAAAGTAAGTTGAAAAGTTTCTGAAAACAACATTTTAGCGTACAAAACGCCACTTAAAACGTTCGTGTAACAAATCTTAATAAATAATAATTTAAAATCCCCGAAAACAACTAAATATTGATCAAGTCTAGTGTGGAGATTTTTCTTTATCTTGTTAACTTAACTACCATTTCTGTCATTGCCAGCACACACAATACCGTAAGCTAGATCGGGTCGTCGACAAACATGCGAGATTTTATGTGAGAAAATTCAACAAAGTCTTGGAATTTGTTTGGAAATCAACGCGACTTTGTCGTTTAAACATTGAATTAGGCAAATTTGTCGACTGACGTGAACTTGTAAAAGTCAAAGTTCAAAATTTTAAAATTTCATTTCACATTCTTGTCGTGATTCAAGCGAACTAGTTTCGAATGAAAATCTGTCGCAATAAACAACACAAAAAGTGATCTAGATAGTCAATCAAAGAATTAATTGATCAAGAGAAACGACAAACTCACCTCAAGTATATGATCCAGTTCTTTGGTGTCTAAAAACTTCTCGTCGTCGATCTCTTCCGAGTCTCGCTCAATCCCCTCGTCGTCGATTTCGGCTTCCGCTTTGAGATTGGAGAAAAATAATTCAATTAACACCTTTTGTGTATAAAAAGGTCTGAAAGATCATTAAAGAGAGAAATTCAACTTCAATTTATGAGAATTGGAATGCGAAGAAATCATTTAGACATGAAACGATCAGTCGCGTCATCTTTTGGGTATCGTCGAATGAGTTTGATCGCGGAATGATTTCTTCTTTAATCTTCTGAGCTTCATTTCGTTTCGTAGCGGAAGCAAACAATTCATTGTCCAAAAATGAAGATGAAAATTGTTTCAACACTTGAACGTTTCATTATCTTCATTATTCTGCATTTCTTTCTTTTTTTATTTATTGTAGTTTCTGCTTTAATTATGCAGATATTTGAGATTCTTTTTCTTTATTGAAACAAGTGACTGAGCATCGTGAGAATTAAGTTCTTTTGACTTGTTGTCGTCGTGAGGAGAGAAGAAACGAAGTGAAATAAATTAAAGTCGATTTTCTGTCTCTTTGTCGTTTGAATTTCAAAGAAAAATTGGACATCAAGTTGGTTTTCATCACAAACTAATTGCCGACTTGAGTCGCTTATTTACTCGTGACAACTTGAAATTAATTCCACAATTTCTAAATCTCTTGCGTGTAATTTTTTTGAATGTTAACAAATTTCATGATTTGCATTTGAAGGAAATTTGTGAAGATGTTTCGGATGAATTTTGGTTTGGATAGAAATTCAAGACAAGAAAAAATTTCTTTCGAAAGATTTCATCAGAAATTGAAGTAAATTTCCTTCATTTCCATGTAATTTCGCAACTTAAGTTGCTTGTAAACAATGCGAGATGAGCATAATCGTTGAATGCAATCACGATTTTCGCATGGAAATTGCAACTCAACAAGATTCAACGACCTCCGTCGTCTAACTTGGATTTTTATTCGCCATTGTGGCGATGAACATTTGCTAAGTATCCGCGATGTAAGCACAGAGATAACGACATGAAATTCAGTTTTTTTATGCAAGAATTCTATTCCGTTGCTTTCAACTTAGCGTGCCAAAAGGTATGAATTTGAATTAAGAAGCAATTGAAATGAAAATAATTCTAAAACTTGAGAAGAAAAATTCCCCCAAAAGTAAAAACAATAAAATTGTGTGAATTTTCTCGACACTTTCAAGTGAAACTTCTCACACTTTTTCTTGCTCAAAAGGTGGTGGCTTGGTTTCAAATAATACGTGGGAACAAGAACTTAATCTGATTTCAATTTTATTTATACTTTTATTGTGGAATTTAACGAATTTCTCTCATAAATTTTAAAAAGAAAGATTTGTGGAATTTCTTACCTTCAAAAGTCATCATGTTGATTAAATCATGAAGGTCTTGTGACAAGATGCACTCTTCTTCTTGCGAAAGATTAAAATCTAGAGCTTCGTACACAGCAACACCGATTTTGAGAAGAATCTGAAAAGTGAAAATAAAAAATCAATTAAATCAAAGTTGATGGCGATGATTGTGATGATGTCAAGGTTTGAGACTTTCCAAAGAGGCGTTAATTGTTTCTCAATGCTAATTGCTCGATCTCTGACGTTTCATTAACTCTTCTTATGTTTAATCGATGTTTCAACAATCTGAAAGTTCACAAACATCTCGCTCTGCATTCTCAGTGCTTTCAAGCTTTCAACCTTTCCATCTTTAATTATCGTAAGTGAAAAATCGCATATAATTACATGGAATCAAATGTATTGAATAATTGTAGACTTCAATCTTATTATTCGAAACAGAATAAATTTATTGGACATTCAAGCTCGTTTAAATCATGAATCTAATGCAAAATAAATAAATTCCATTACATTTAATAAAGTTTCGCTTTTATTTATCATGACATGAGCGAGATAATCTTATTGGAACATGTCACACAACGACGACATGCCATGTGGGGATACAATCCAATTAGCAATAGAAAATGCTTGTTGAAAACTTTTTAATTACTAAATTGCAAACATATCAAAGTAATTTTGAAAGTGAAAAGCATTTAAGATGTCTTGACCTTAAACAGAAATTCAAACTGTTGCAATTTTAGATGAAAAAAACTTTCTTTGTAAGAAAAGAATGTTGAAATGCATTGGACAGTGCGAAATGAAGATGATTGAGAAGACGATGATGAAGTAGAAAGAAAGTTGAAATAGTTTTCTCGTTAGGCATTCTCTATTCCATTTGAAGATTACGATGGTAATTGAACAATTTTATACCTTATTGAGATTATTTAATCACAAATTGTTTAGTACGAGAATTTGTTTTATGTTTGAAGCTAGTAGGTTGTGGAGCGGATTTCAACATCAAATAGGGCATGGAAGGTTCTTCAATTATAAATTCGAAATTGAAAGAAAAGTATTGAATTGCTCAATAAGGTCAAACGAGAAAGACCATAAGTAAATTACTAAAAATCGACAGTTAATCACGCACAAATCACGAAATATAATCTAACAAAGTCAATCGCTATTGAAAAGTCAAAACCGTCGTCGATGTCTTGTAATTAAATCTTCCATAAAAAACGTTAATATTTTCCTTTCACCTGCCCTAGAAAGGTCAAATAATTGATTCATTTGGTTTCACAAATCATGTGAATCATGCATAAGATCAAGATAAATATTGAATATAACAAAATAAAAATTTTCGCTTACGACTCATGTTTGTGAATTAAACTTTGAAATATTTCTTCATGTTGCATGAAAATGTTTAATTTGCGACGGAAAGGAATAGAAAAATGTTTGGTTGCATTTCCATGACTTAGTCGTTGTGTCAACATAAGCAAATGCATAAATCACTCTAATTTACCAACGACTTGTGACTCCACGCCCAGTTCTGAACAATTTTGTATACGCGGTAATTAAAGTAAGCGTTGCAATTGAACAATAATTTTTCCATTCATTTCTGAAAGTATTTCAACTTGTTTGTGCATAAAACAATTTCTTAACTGTGAAATGAAGTTCTCGTGCTGTTCTTTTTATTTTGTAATTACTGTGCTAATGTTGATTGCATCATTTGGCTTGTGTCAGAATAAAGCAATCGATGAATCGAACCAATTAGTAAGTCACCTACTTTTAGCTGAATAATGCCTTAAGTCGTTCTTGAATATTCTCACAGGAATCTGAAGACATTGGAAACCGTTTTGTGCGGTATATCAAACATCGTGATCGCTTTTCAGAACATCTACAGCAAGATGCGAAGCAAACTCCACTCGTAAAAGATGAAAAAGATTGTAATAAAGCAGCAAATGAAGGTGGCACAATGTTCAAACATTTCGACTGGTTTAAAAACTTTTTACATCGTCAACACGAAAACAATGATAAAGTGGCATTGCGCAAGGTCGAAAAAGAAAAGGAAAAGTACAATGAGGAGGTAGAAGAAGATGACGATCGTGAAAACATTGATTACGTTAACGATTCGGAAGACGATGAAAGTAAATTTGATGAGCGTGAAGATTCAGATTTTGAAGAAGGTTCAAAAGTTGTTCGAAGTGTTGATAGTTCATATCTTGATCCGAGATCAACAGAAACTTGTGAAGAGGGAACTGATTGTAATAACAAAAATAATGGACGTAGTTACAGTTTTATGGATTCAAGTGCTGGAAACAGTAAGAAAACATCAAACATTGCTTTGAAAGCTGCTCAAGAAGCAAAGGCAGCTGAAGATGCTCAGGAGACTGCAGGAAAAGAAGCATCAAAGCAGGCCAAATTTCAACTCGCCGAGAAAGCAATTCAAGCTGCAAAGGCTGCTCAAGCTGCTTTATCAGCAAAGCAAGCAATTGTTGAGCAAATGGAACGTGAATTAAGAGAATCTGAAATTGTCGTACAAGATTTAAGTTCGAGCATTCAACAATCTGAAGCAAATGCAAATGCAGCATTGAGAGCCGCTCAACAAGCTGCAACTCAACTTAAGATGCTAACTGAAGCTGTTCAGATGTCCCAAGGAAATCTTGGCAATTCAGAGCAAGCTGCTCAAGGCGCACAACAAGAACTAAGCGAGAAAACTCAATTATTGGAAGCAGCAAAGAATCGGGTCGAAGCTTTACTTCGTGAAATAAAAACTGCAAGAGCTGACTATGCAAATACAAAGCAAGCTGCTTATAAAGCAGCATCAGCAGCAAAACAAGCCAAAACGAATGCGTAAGAATCACAAAATATTTACACGAAATTATAATATTTCACCTTTTACTCCTTTTTAGTGCCAGAGTTCGTCGAAATGATGAAAGAAACGATTCTGAGCTTATGCAGACAATCATTGAGTACATGAATTCACATCAACAGTAGCAATGAAAGCATAATTTATTTTTATCATCTCACATGAGGAAAGTTTATATATTTACAAATGAATTTTATGTAACTTTTGCTTTGAATAAGAAGATAAGAAATTTTATCTCGTGAATTAAAAAACAAAAAACTTCTTTTTCTTTCTTCTGTGCAATTTCACCGCCATGATATTTAAATTTAAATGAAATTCTCTTCTTTCAGTAGAAAGTCGAAGCGAACATTTCCTTTTCATGTTCTCCAATTTCTTTCCATTTTTATCGACAATCTGACATTGTATTAATTAAAAGCACCCGAAGAGTCGCTTGCAAAAAAGCAAAAGCTACGATAACATGTTCCACATGTGAGACGTTTGTTTCTCTCAGATCATTAAACACAAAACAAAATAAAAAGAAAAGAAAGAATAAAAGTTCTCAAACATTGCGAAACGACTGAATATCGATAAAAATGTCAATTGAAATTGTTATCGACCTGGAAATAAATTTCTTTACTTTCCTAAGAGACAAGTGAAAAAAGTAACTGCGCTGGATGTAGTAACAGAAGCATTGAGTGGAATAAAATAAATAAATTAAAGTTTTCATTGCTTTAGATCAAAGCGACACAAGAGTTGAAGATAAAGGAAGCGAAGTAATTGTGATAATTACAGAGTAATTGAAGGAAATGCAAGAATGATAATTAACGTCATCTATTGCAACTTCACCACTTGAGCAATGACCGCTGTTTGTCCATCAACTGTTAGAATTTCATTTTCAATCTACAT
Source organism: Clunio marinus (assembly GCA_900005825.1). Taxonomy (NCBI): domain Eukaryota; kingdom Metazoa; phylum Arthropoda; class Insecta; order Diptera; family Chironomidae; genus Clunio; species Clunio marinus. The sequence continues at coordinate 3,134,240 of CVRI01000054.1, forward strand.
ACAACAAGAAGTTAATTTACACTGCAAACAGATTTCAGTTGTGGATCTTCATAGTCAACTTGATTCTCCACTCAAGGGCTTCACAAACCATTCGAAAGGGACTGAAAACCTACTTTGAAGCGATAATTTCTTTTATCACAACTTCAAACTTTCCTATTCACTCTCGAATTGATTAGACACAAGTTTGGGGAAATCACTTGAATGTGAAATCAATATCTTTACTTTCAGCACCTTTTTATGATATTTTAATGAAATTTTCAGAAAGAAATATTCACGTGCTTCATTGTTGTGCCATAAACCATTCACTTGAAGTCTTTGTTTTTTTAGGTCACAAGCATTTTTCTCGTTGTCTCGTCTCTCACGAATTATGGCGAAAAAGAAAAAGGTGAACAAAAAGTTGAATGATTCATTAATCAAACAACATAAAATAGAAAACAGAATCATGATGATGATGATCAGGTTAGTGAAACATGTCTTAAGATTAAAGCCTGTCTAACCCTATCGTGTACTGTTGGATGTCTTGTTAGATCGAGAAACAATAAAACGGTTTAATGTTACTGTGTCGGAGCTTTACGAATATTAAATATTAATTCTTTCTTGACACTGCCTCTCAATCTATTTCTTTCTCTCGCAAAGATCCAGTTAATGCCAAGAAGAAGTAAACATTTCATTTTATTGAGAATTCTTTCTCATAGTAGACGTCAAAATTGAATTTCTTGACTGCGAGATGTCCAACAACAAGAAGACTTCTTCTTTCTTTCCATCATTAACATGAACAGCAAAACGAGAGGCTCGTACATAAAATAACATGTTTTATCAGCAAGCCGAATCCAAACAAAAGTTTTGATCAAATGAAAAGTGGATCAACATGTGAAATTTTACGAGACTACAAATTAAACCAGTTTGTTTTTTGTTTTGTCTTCTTCATCTTTTGCACTTGATTTGATGACTTTAAGATTTGACTAAAATGCTTTTTAAGTAGACAAGCTCTTTATCCACCAACAAAATGATCGCTTTTTATCTTCCGGTCGTTTGCAAAACGACACAAATGAGTTACATCCAAAGTCAAACGGTGGGAAATTAATGAATCTTGACACAAATTTGTTTTCATTTGCGAGTAAATGGAGAAGTTTAATGATTTATTCATTGAGATTTTGTTGCTTAGATATGAAAATAGCTTTTAAATGGAAAATAAAGAAATTAAACAAATGAAAGTCATTCTTACCTTTTTCTGTGACGATATAAAACTACAATCGTGGTCTGAAAATAGAAAGAAAAAGAAAATTTATTAAGATAATTTAATTAAATTTATTTTTAAATTGTAAGCATGAAAAGAAAGCCAACATTGCTTCCTTTGACTTCAATCAAACGACTTTATGAAACTTGATCACTGCATGAATTCACATTAGTGTGTCAATCAATAATCGTCTTCAATTATCTCCCAACATTCTTTCCAAAGCCAGGGGAAATGTGATACTTTGATAGTTTGCGAGGTCAGAGTAAAGATCATGATGCAATTTTAATACAAGAATAAAGATTCCAGCGGCAAGAATAAAATAAAACTAAAAAATCATTTACAGTCACGTAAAGAACTTTCAGCACATTTTTTTATATTTTTATTTGTTTCGCACGTTCGATATTGGATATGAGATTGATTTAATAAATCCGCTTCATGCCATCAGCAAAATCGATTCCAACTTCTTTGCGGTCTCTCTATGAAGAATAATTTAAAAACGAATCGAGAAAAAGCGCAAAAAAGCAATCGCATTTCTCAAAACTTTCATCGAAGATGATTTGCTTTAAAGCCACAATGATGAAAGTATTTGTTAAACATGATGCCGACATTAATGATCAAGCATTAGCTAAGTTGTTAAGCTTGCGGAAAGAAATTTTAAAAAATAAATACTTTGCAAAAGTAAATATTTCTTTTGATGCTACTTCAACGACCATAAAATCTCGCTTCGTTCAGGATTATCCGAAATCGTTCAACAGCATTTGAATTAAGTCCATTTGACACGACACATCATATTAAGATTCATTACAGTTTGCATCTTTCTCTAAGCTCTTTCACTTTAACTAGAAATGGGCACTGGGTGATCGCACGAAATCGATTAGAAATGTTCCCATGAAGGTTTCACTTAATTCTGTCGATGGATCATCGATGGGAGTTGCCGCGAAGAATTTCATTTGAAGAGAATAACATAAAAACAATTCCATCTGCTTGCTTTGGTGGATGAGAAAAAAAATTCTTCGCCAACTGACGCGGTCAGCGAATTATTCGCTTGAATGCATTTCCTGCAATCAATATTCGCAGTTATTACACAACGATGAAGTTGAGAACATTTATTTGCGAAAAGAAGTAAACATCATGGATCAAGTACCAGCAAACATCGACAACAATGTGGTTAAGTGTTGATGAAGATGAGTGGAAAAGATTTCCATCTGAATGGACAAAATTGAAGACTTTCGGCTTGCTTAAATGTCTCATTTATTCTCTTTGCACATTCCTCATTCGATCATTGTCGCAACAACACAATTAATACTTACAAATGTTGGCGTCAAAATCCAAAAAGCTTTTTTTGTAATAATTATGATTTATCGGAATTTAAACGTTCAAGAATCTCATCGATGAAGAAATCGGAACCGAAGAAAGACGATCATTAGCAGTTTCTCTCGCTTCTTCGATATTTTCGATTATTATTAACGAACTTACAAGCTGAAGTTGTGATACCATTAAAGCAACATTATTTTCCAATCATTTTAACGTCATCGCATCAGCCAATTGAATGGAATTTTTCTTTCTTCTTTCTTCCCTTTGTTGATGATAAGATTTCGTGAAAATACAAAATTTAATCGATAGTTGGTTGGACTTCGTCTTTGGAAAAGAAAGCGTAACCAGGAACTTGCAGTTGAAGATTTTTCTCTCTCTCTCTCTTTAAGTAACAAATAAGAAAGAAATAACAAATAACTATGCTGCTTGTTACTCAATAGATCGAAATGGTGATTGGGCTGTGCTAGTAACGACGATAAATGACTCTAATTACACGCTGAAAGACGCACGTAAAAGCTTCGATTTGTAATCGACTAATTTGAGTGCGACACGAAATTTCAAAAAACCGACAACGACAGAGATGATCGTAACTGGCACTTTATGCTATCTCAAAGCGATAATTAATAAATTTCATCTTCCATTGTTGTTGTTGAGTGCCTGAAAATTTGTTAATCTTAGAGAAGCTTTATCGTCGGAAGCTGGCACATCTAGCTAAATATGATCATTGCGTTTGGCACACTTTCCTTCCTTGCTTGCCATTTCTCATAAGATTTATGTGGAAATTAATCAATTGCGCATCTTAAAATTCATCTTTCAAGTGTTCATTGTTCTGCTTGTACTTTCGCAAACGGTTCGACTCAAGTGTCGCCGTTTCATTGAATTCTCAGCGTGAAATTTGTTTTATGCTTCGACGCTTTCATCTTAAACTGAGCGACAAATATTGAACGCGTGAATAAACTTTTCGTACTTGAGACGATCAGATTCGCATAAATTGCTCTCTCTCTCTCTCAACGATTTTTAATTAATAATTTTATGAAAGTGATTTTCTCATTCAATTAGAAACTTGTGTGCCACCGATTAATGTCGGCAGATCAATTGTAAAGAGTAATTTCGCCTTAAATAATTGAAGAAAAGCTGAAAATCTTGAGTGAGTAAGTGAGGGAGAAATAGAGACAAAAAAATTAAAAAAAAAGAAGCATGAAACGCAATTATTGTCGGCGTCTCACAGCTCACTTCTATGAACTGCCGCTGGTAATCAATTTGGATTGCTTCACTTTTTTGTTACTCCAAATTGGATTACTCGCATTTGAGTTTCTTCTTTCGCTCATTTTCACTGCCATCAAAGCACTTAGTAGTGATCTGATTTCATTAGCACTCGATCGCTCTATCGATTGATCAAAGGAAATTCATCATAGAAATTATTTCAATCTTCGCTGTTGTCTTGTAATGTGGAAGTGAGAAGTCCAATTAATGTCGGTTCTTCAATCAATTCTCTATGAATGATAACAAATAATTCAACATTTGACATTCACGAGAGGCTTGCACACCTGAAATTATCGTAACGGAACGAAAAACGCTGAGAATTGCTGTTAATGTTTGTTTATCGTTGTTTATACTCTCAACAGATTTGCATTATAAAAAGAGCTTGAAATTTATCATCACTAAAAGCATTTCCGTTTCCTCTTCTGAATGATTATGATGTTGTTTAGTCCAATCTCGTGAATGAAGTGAATGTTTCGATCCGTTGAACTTGAAAATTTCTCACAAAAACATTCACCGGAATGAAATAAATTTGCACAAATTTTTGTTTAAATGATTTGTGAATCGGAAAGATGATCGGAAATTTGAGTAAGTTCAAGGCTTAGTTTTAAAGTTTCATGTTCAATTAAAAACATTAAATGGTTTGAAAACAAAGTTACTCTTATACTTTTTACTTGTCAAAAAGTACTTGACAAGTAAAAAGTATAAGAGTAACTTTGTTTTCAAACCATTTAATGTTTTTAATGTGTTTACTTTTTACGTGATCTCAAACATCAAATTATTCAATTTTCATGTTCAAGTTCAATAAATGAACTAATTAAATGCAATCAAAGAACGAATAAACATAAAAGACTCAATGAACTAATTAATTCATTGATTGCCTCCTCTAATCATCTTAAACGAGAGTCATTTGTGACCGCAATCCGCAAGTCAATCGAATGTAGGTTGAACGCATTAAGCATTCGCAAATCATAAATTCCCAAAAATAAATTTAAAATCTTTTGGACAACAAAAAAGTTGATCAAACCAAAAGCAGTTCAGGAACTGGTTCATTGCCTTCGAAGCTTCATCGCTCGATTTCTTTTCTCTCCTTTTAGTGAAATTTATTCATGAAATTTTGGCTTTTTTAATTGCGCGATATTTTTCTTATTATGATGATAACAAGCAAATTTCCGTGTCTCAAGACTTTTGGGATTTCATGCTGAGCCATGGCGCGAGCGAGTGTTTGTGATTTGATATTTTAATGTTGTTTTTAAAACTCCGTTTACTTATGGAAAAAAGATTAAATATTTTTCAAGCTATGTTTGACCTTCTATTGAACAAATTATACTCTAACGAAACATTGTTATTTACATAATAAGCAAACCTTGACTCGATTTTGGAATTCTAGAATTCTGACGATTTCTTATTAGAACGATGATGCGGATGAAACTGCGGTAAAGTAATGCCAATTTTTTATTTCTATTACAGCATTGCTGATACGATATTTCTTCCGCATCAAACGATTATATTTCTCTCAAATTACAGTCACATTAATTTTCACTTTTTATATCCACATTTTAAACATGATATAACTAATTGTTAATAAAAGTCATTTCTTTTTAATTAGCAATGTTTCATTATGTATTTCTCAAAGCTTTTACAGCATTACAAGGTAAGTAGACAGCACTTTGCACATCATGTCAAAGTAAAAATCAAAAAGTTACTGAAGTTTAAATCCACAAGCAAGTCAAAGATGATCATGAGAGAGCAGAAAAGATTCTCGCGAGAGAAAACTTGTATGAATTAAAAATCTCTCAATAATATCTACGCTCCAAAGTGGTGATTTTGTTTTCTACATGTTTTTATTTTGGAGCTTAGTTTAAAAGTGGAGCTTAAATAAAAATGAACGTTATGTATTGGTATGAAATGAACGTTATGAACAGGCTAGTGAACAGGTATTTTAATTTATAAACAATTCCTATTTCTTTATTTCGGTTTGTAAGTACAAGCACAAGATGACAGAATTTATTTTAAATTTTTTGTTTGGGGATTTGGAAGATTCGAAAAGTTCAAAATGGTTCAAATCGGCTTATAAGGTTCAATAATTTTAGTACAAGTACCCATGAGTAATTCAAATGTAAATAAATTCCAAAAGGAAGAAAACTAGTTTCAATTGCATTTGTCTAACAACAACAACTTTCAGAACGAATATTTACATTTTACATTCTGTTCAATCTTAGTAAAATGACAACCAATTTAGATCAAGCGTTAGATCAGAACATTCGTCTACTCGAAGAAATTTTTCGAGTTACAGAAAATTACAAGTACCTAACTAAATTAAAACCAATTTCAATTTTTTGTTAATTATATATTTTGATTTAGAGTGGCTTTGGAGGAAATAAAGGAATTGAAGAAAGCACAACAATCAGCTTTGAATTCTTCCAGGTAAATTAATTAAATTACAGTATTCATTTCAAAAAACTGATAATTTTAGCAATGAAATTCTTTCTGATATGAAAACTGCTCTGGATGTTAAAGAACAAGAAATATCAGAACTAAAGCAACTTTTTAAGACAGCTGAGACTCAATTTCATGTTGCTGATCGTATAGCCAAAGAAAGTAATGCCAAGTTGGCAGGAATGCAGAAGATTTCTCATGAAAATGAGGAACTGAAAGAAAACTTGAAAGAGAAAACAGCTCAGCTATCCGAAAAAACTATGCAACTTGCCCTTGTTTCTACTGAAGCTTATGAAACGCATTGTCTTCTTATCAATGCCTTAGAAAAGATCAAAAAGCTGACAATTGACGAAATGATGAAATCTGAAAAAAATTCTCAAGTTTCTGACAATAATAAGATAAAAGTCGACAACTCTTTGATGACTAAAATGATAGAAAACGTAGGAGAATTCTTCAATAAAATTTTCTTAAATTGTTTTTTGTAAAACTATTTTTAGATGAAAATGATGGAACAAGAAGTTCAAATGTTGAAAGCCAAGATGAAAACATAAGTGATCAATCATCGACAATATTGAAAAACAAAACTTTTCTTTTCTAATTTCATTGATTATTGTTGTGCATTAGTTAAAAGATAAACATTAAAAATAAATACAAAATTCTTAGATATTTCTTTTCCTATTATGGATTTTCTGTTTCTTTGGGCGCTTCTGACTGCGATGGAATATTTACTAATGAACTTGCAGCAACTTTGATTCCATGCGACCAGAATTTTCTTGTACGATGCATCTGTTCGGTGATGCTTTTGGCTTCGATTGCGATGGGATCTGTTGCGAGATTTGGATTGCTGCTAGCACGAAATATTGGAGCGATTGTTGATGGATACATCACAGATTGAAAGGGTGTTATAGAATTATGTTGACTGCTTGATCTGGTAAAAAAATAAATAAAAATAAATTCGGTAAATTATTTTCATTCAGTTACTCACTTCGTTTCATAATCACTTGGATCTCTAAACTTTTCAATTTCCGAATTCAGGATGATCATGTCACGATGTTTTCCAAGAAGCTGTTTCGTTAGATTTGTTCGATCTTTATGTAGATTGCGTTTATCAATAGTCAACTTTTTAATTTGTTGTTGATAGCAGTTTTCACGAACAGCACTTTCTTCTTGAAGATTCTTAAAAATTTCAATAGCAGAAATTGTGTCATTTTTAATCTCATACAATTGACGATTTTCTACGATGAGTTTATTATAATCGGCAATAAGATTTTGATACTTTGTTTGGAGATCTTCTTTATCGAACTTCATCTTTCCATGAACATTTTTCACTTCTGGTAATGTTGTCGTATTCTTAAGAGAAGAAAATGAAATTTTTTCTTCATAAAATATTTCGATTTACTTACAAACAATTGGAAGACTTCAGATTTAATTGTTTTAAGTTCTTCTTCTGTTTTCTCAAGCAAGTCACATAGACTGTTTTCTTTTGTTCTCAATTCCTCCAATTCCATTCGTAATTCATTTATCTTAACAAGAAAAATTAATGAAAAGTTAATCTGAATTAGAATTTAATTCTATGATTAATCTAACTATGAAGTTAAACTAATCCATCAAATGTTAATCTAACTCTAAAGCTCACTCTTTGATTCAAAGATGCATTTGCCGATTTTAATGTGTCGTTTTCACTTCTTAGATGATGAATAGAATTTTCATGCTGAAGAATGATTCTCGTTTGATCCTTCATTGCGTTTGTTTTCACATTTAACTCATCCAATAATTTTTGTTCGCGTTTGAATGAATCTTCTTTACGATTTTTGATCTCGTGTGTGATTTCATAAGCATGTGTTCGCCATCTAATGTGAATAAAAATAAGTTTGATTGAACATGAAAAGGAGAGGGACTTACTTTTCTTCTCTTGTTTCAAGATCTTCAAGTTTTGCAGTCTTTGATGTTAATTCAGTTTCCATTGTCGTCATTCGAGCAAGTGCTTGACTCACTTTCTCCCTCGAACTTGCAACTTCTTCATTCTGATCTTGAATTCTCAATTCGAGCATGGAAATTTTGCTTTTAAGCTCACCAATCGTCTGAATTGATTTCAAACATTCATCTCGTAGTCGATTTTTCTCTTCAAATGCAGTTTTTTGGAGTTTCTCAAGCTGCGCACTTTTTCTCTTCAAAGCTTCTGTCGCTTTCGTATGTTCCATGGATTTATTCATAAGTTTCGTCTTGAGATCATTGATTTGCATGACTGTTGATGATGAACGTTTCTCCGGTGATGATTTCAAAGAACATTTACAATTTTTCTTTTGATTTTCGTAATCAGTTTCGAGTTTATGATGATCGAGAGTGATCTCAGATATTCTTTTATTTTTATCGCTTACATCTGATTTCAAATTCTCGATTTCATTTATGAGACTTTCATTCTTAAAAGGATGAAAGAATTTTATGAAACAAATTGTAAAGGAAGAAAAGTTAAATTATATTAATAAAACTCACCTCAAAATTGATCTTCTCTAATTGAACCTGAAGTTCGCTAAATCGTTGCTCGTACGACTCAATCGTTCTTCTAAGCATGTCATTTTGAGTCTCCAAATCATGCATGGAATTTTGCATCACATTTGTTTGCTTCATAAGATCATCGTAATCAGTGTTCTGTTGATGTGATTGAATGAGTTGTTCAGTGAGTGATGTTATTTCCAATTCCAACTCTTTGATTGTCGAATCTGATTTGAGCTTTTGTGATGCCATCTTTTCCAAGTATTCCGATTCCTAAGAATTAAACAAACATTTTATTTCAAAAACTTTGTAAGAAAATACTTAAAAGTTCTCTTACAATCTCAGCACAACGACTTCTAAAATGCTTTAAGCAATTAATGTCTCGTTCTCGATTGCTTATTTCCTTTTCAATCTGTCGCTCTTGTTCCTTCTGTGCTATTTTAAAGTCTTCCAACTGGAATGAAATAGAAAAAGAAGAGCTAAAGAATTTCTGAAATCGATCATCCATTTCCATAAATTTTGCCTTATCCTTGAAATTTTACTTCGCATGCGATCGCATCGTAGAAAATCGAATGAATAGAAAAATCGAAGTTCAAACAGGAATTGTTTACATCAACAGTCGTAAGTATGGCCAAAAGAAGAACAAATAGGTATGTTCTTCCCGATTACATACCACGCTAACAAAGGGAAAAGTATGTGAAGATGATCGTGACTAAAGCAATATTTTATTGTTTTCTGAATCAATTGGAAATTTATTGTCTTTATTGATATGTTGTGTAGCGCACTTCAAACATATTCGATCCAGCGATCTGACAGTATGTTTCCGGGAAACAACAATAACTCATATGGATTTTAACAGAATATTCACAAGGATTTATTTCGACTATTTGCATAATGTTAGATGAAGATTTTATAAGGATTATTGTGGAACTTTTGATAGCAAACAAAAAGTTCACTTAAGGATCCTTTGAAAATACAAGAATAATTTAATAAAATCGTTTCATCTGTTGAATCGTAAAAGTTTTATTTATGCATGTTTCACTTCAATTTCTATTTTCCATTGAACTTTCTTTTTAAAAGTTTTTTTGTTTTCAACTTCACAATCTTGTTCTGTTCTTTATTTAATAATTCATGTTTTCAAGTACAAACAAGTAACATAATTTCACCTTTTAAAATTCATTTCCTTACACAAAAGCTCGTAGAATCATGATAGACGTGTCGATTACATAATTCTATAGAAAATTTTCCCTCTCAAAACTTTTTTCATTTATTCATCGATATGTTAAAAAAATAATTAATCAGAGTTTTTCCTTTTATATTAATATTTCTAGACTTCACATTTCTGGGTCAATGCTTCAGAGAACAGTGAAAAAATCAAAGTCTGAAGTAATATTTTATGCAATCAACACCTGAGAGCGCGCGAAAATCTAGGAAATTCTTCTACAAAAACGCCTTGTTTACGACAATGAAATTCTCAAACTAAATCTACAGACAAAGACACATAGGAAAGGAAAACAAAAGAAAGATATATGTTAAATATGGAAATGTTATGCTCAAATGTATGTATGCATGCATAGCAGTTTATCGCGATTCTTCACAATCCACAAAAACAATACGAACGAATACGTTTTATGATTGTTTTTGATAGTGTTTAGTATGTTTGATAGTCGGAGAATATAAATAATAAAACGATTTCCATATTTTACGTTTCTTATGTTTGTTTACTAGCGACAGTTGTAAATTGGTTGTAAGTTGATGAACTAGATTTGTCATGTAGATTATTTTGTTTACATTCGTCATGTTTGTTGTTAATTGCTTTCAGAGAAATTAATTTTACATCCAAACAAGTTCAACAGAACTGGAAATTTATTCAAACTTTCGAAGAATTTTCATCCAGTATTGATGTCTACAAATACTATTTGGTCACGTTAGAAAATTTCAGTACACCAACCTCGACAATCGTAGTGTTGGAAAGGATATTTATTTTATTGATAAATTGACACACAAAACAATAATCGCATTTGTATTCAAACCCACGATATTTGTTGATACTTGTACTACCTAACTTGGAGAGTTTTTCTTCGATTATTTCTCAAATCTTTCTTTTTCTTTAGTTTCCAATCATTACTGCAAATACATCGACATGTGAACACATTCGTAGCAAGTTGAGTCAAGGCTCACGCTGTTAGCCTTTTAAAGTGATGAAGTTGATAAAAAGTTATTAACTAAATACGTGGGAGTATTGTGTTTATTTCTAACCGAGATGCAATTGAATAAATTGATTGGTTGTGTTATAATTATTTTATTTTTCATTCGATTTCATTTGATAATCGAAAGAAAAGAAACAAACAATTCTGAATCGTGATTTTTATTGTTTATTTTTATGATTGTCTCCAGGAACGCCATACGATGAGTTGCAAAGTCTATTCACACATTTCACCTTCACTATATTATTATTTCTCTTTTTTTTATATATATTTGCATACGTTGATTCTTGGTGTAAGCGGGAGCGAAGTAAATTTATTGCTTTTCTTTTCGATTATTGATTTTCGACAGAAACTTCAACTTTCTTCCCTTGAAATATTTAAGCAGCAGAAAATTTAATTCCACTTTCTTTATTCTAAATTATAAAGTTTGAATGTTAATTAAAGAGAATATTGAAAGCAGTTGTCATTTTTCTATCGCAAATCATAAAACGTGTGATTTGATCTCGCATCACGCTGATGTCAAGAATACAGAAGGATCAAGGATGATGAATGATTGTGAGTGACATGTGAACATAGATAAAGTAAAAAAACTGACTTGTAATAATCTTTAAAATCTTTATGAATTAAATTCATGAAATCTTCATTTGCTTTATCTTTGATCACAGCTAGATTTGACGTTTTATGAGTATTAACGAACAATAAACAATTCCATTATTTGATTCACACATTTATGACATTGTCAGTAACACAACAATCACATTGAAAACCAATCATCAAGTGGTTACTAACGAAATGAAAGATTAGCAAGACATTACATGATCAATTCTCACAGCATGTCCATCGAGATTGACAATAATTAATCGAATTATTTATTTATACACAAAATCTTTGAGGTTGTTTGTTTACAAAGCTGCTGTGAGATGATTCATAAACTTAACATAGTTTACTACTGTACTTTAAATTAGCATGAGAAGAAGCAAAATGGGAAAATGAAAGGTGCTACTTAAGTGCGTCATTGGAATATATTTACTTCCCTAATTTAACTTAATGGTTTGAGTTGAAAGTTTTATGCAAATAAATTTTGAATGAGTTACAAATATTTATAATAACAGAATTTTTGAATGAAGTTTAGTAGGTCACCGAACTTTTACTTTTAATTTATTTCAACGATATTTAAATGTTTTCACCATGAAGTGTTTCGTTCCTTGATGATTTCAGAGATTAAATTGTGGTGTTGTCGTCGTGTTATGTTTTGATTTCAATACATATGTATGTTGACAACTCCATTGACAACTCTAATCTAAATCATTTATTTTTTTATGTCTACTTAATGCAACGTTGTCTGACATGAAATAAATGATATTAAGATTACGTTATTCAGACTTTTAGAAGGTCACGCTTCCAATTAAACCAATGATTTTGAAGTTCAATGAGTAAATGAAAAATTGATTTTGCCATTAATAATGTCGGTCGAAACCGCACAAGTTTAAATCAGTAAAGTTTTAAAAATAAAAGCAAAGGTGAGGCAATTTTGTATTCGCTTCTTTCTATTCATGTTTATGCAATTGAAGATGAGATGAAGAGGAAAAGCCACGTTAAAAAACATGATGTTTCTTCCGATGTTTATTGTAGAAACTAATTTGGCTCGAGGCCAACAAAACGCCGCAAAGTCAAAGGAGAAACAACAAAGAGACGGAAAAAAATAAACCATTCGAAGCTAAATATTTTTACTTTGATCCGCTGTTACAATTTACTTCACTTTACTTATTGAATGACTCACCGTTCGTCGGTTTTTTAAGCTCTCGACAATTTCCAGCAAATCGACGATATCCTGATTGAGATCGAAGACTTGTGTTCGAAGTTGTAGATTTGCATCGCGCAACAAATTCATTTGATCGTCTTTCTGAATGTTCTGATTAATTGGGAAAAGTAAAATAAAAATTGTGAATACTTCCTGTTGATTTAGAAAGAAATAGAAAACCAACAACGTTAAACTTACTTCCTTGTAAAACTGTTCATTAAGCAGATTTATGCTCACGTTCAACGCTTCAATGTCGTTGGAATGTTGGATCTGAAAGTAAGGTTGTAAATCTCTTCCCTGAACAAAATCACACGAGTCAAAATTTATAAAAAATGGCAACAAATGTCACCGTCAAAGCCATAAAACAAGCGTGACGAAAGGTCAGAAAATCGACACATGCACTTTTAGGATTAGAAAAGCAAAATATACAAAAACAAAAGAAAAGCACAAATAAAGTCTTATATATAAACATTTCTATTTATTTCTTTCATTAGATCAACAGCAAATAAAAGCTTAAAATTATGTAATTACTTAAATTAATCAAATTTTTAATACAATGACATGACACGACTTAATGAAGTGATTCACATTTAATTCCTAAATAGTCATTTAACCAAACTAATTTTTAATTTATTTCAATATTTGTTTCCTTCTTCTTTCTCTCACGTTCAGTATCGAGAAGCATATTAATCAGTTAATTGCGAGGATTTTTGTTTGAAGTGGCAATTATTTTGAATATTTAATGTCATGAATTATCTGCATCGATTAAGCAAAATGTAAATGGAAAATTGACGTGAATAATGCGAAAATTAAGTATTGGAAAGTGTGATAAGTTGAAGTTTACAAATCTTGTTAATTTTTCTCCATTTATCGTTAACGATGTGAAAATTTGTTGTTATTTTCTCTCGTCAGTAATTTTCATTTACGCCTCCCCTAATTCTTCTTAAAGCATTTTTCTGCACGCGACTCCAACAACGTTCGACACCGGAGAAGTTTAAATTCTTTTTCTTCCATAAGTCGATTATAATTAGTAACATCAAGACATACTTTCACTTGATTTGTGTTTGCTCATGCTATTTAGAACATAAGTAGAACGATTTTGTTGTCTATTTTTGGAATAGAAAACAAATCTGTTTCTATTTGATTTTCTATTTAAGATAAACGTGTCAATTCATAGTGAAAAGGTAAACATTTGAGACATTTTAAGAAAGGCGTCATCGTGAAAAGTTGAAAGAAAACGAGAAGAAATCTTCTTCTCACTTCTGATCTTAGAACATCTTCAGTCAGGTCAACAAACGTAGCGCATCGAGATGATTAATGTGATGATTTATTATTAGAATAAATTTCTTCTTTTTTACTTTTTTTTGTTTATGACTTGTGAGATATTTCAAGGGGAAAATCTTCTTTAAGAACGTTCATAGGATTTGTTTTAGTCTCATCATATCCAGGGTTGTAAAGATTGTATTTAAACAATTTGTAAAGTAAACAATCATTTAAGTCTGGCACTTCATTTAGGAGCAACGGCACACAACAAGAATTGATGGGAATCAATAACTAATCTGAATAATGAAGCTTCAAGTGAAATCTTTAGTTTGAGCTTTGATTGTTAAACATCAAGTGCACTACATAATTCTTACACTTCAAAAGAAGAACATTTGAGTAGGTACAAAGTTTTGACACTTCTTACAAAATCGTCATGAAATTTTCATATTTATGTGAAACGACATTTCACTCAGTGAAATTACAACATCGATGACTGAATGCAGAAAGAAGCCAGCACACAAAGAAGTCGTTAAAATTTATTATAAATTATAATTACTTAGTCAATAAGAACTTATTTTTGTCAAACATCATGCACACTCTTAAATAGCCTATTCATTAACGATCTATGACTCTTTCCACTCACAGAATTTCCTCGTTTAAGTTCTTCGATAGTTGACCGCATGTTCGTTATTGTCATATGGAGATTATTGTTCTGTAATTTACATAAATTTTTCGTTTATAGACATTTTTAATGACCAATTACAACAAAGCACTTGACTTACTTCAGTCTCCAAATCAATATTTTCCTTTTTGGATTTTTTGTAATACTCGTGATGTTGTTCAAGCTGACAACGATGAATCATTGTAAGAATTTCATAAAGAAGAAGATGATCAACTCACCTTTCCTTTCGTTTCTTCCAACTCGTCTCGTAAATCAGCATTTTGTCGCTTCAGAAACTGAATCGATTCGTTGTGGATTTGAATGGCACTTTTAAGTTGATTAATCTAACACAAGCGAGAAAGAAAAATAAAAAATTGATTCAAATTCAACTTTATGATGTAAATAAAAATAAAACTTTTATTATGTCGCAATTCGTGCATTTTACGATGCTGCGCTTTGTGTTGTTGAAATGAAACTTTAAAAATAGACGATGGCGCTTTGCGGTGTCTACATATTCATGCAATAACTCAAACTTCGAACTGGACATATTCAACTATTTTTTAGTTCTTCACTCACCATTTGGCAGTTTTTCTCATGATCAGATTCCACCGACTTACATCTGTCGCGTACATCACAAATCTCGGAATCTTTATGCTTTAATTGATCTTCGAGTGTATGTATTAACACGATCTTGTCTCTTAATTCGCAATTTTTCGCTTCCAACTCGCGCTTCCATTCGTTGATGACGTCACTTAGTGAGTTTCCATTACTTAAACTACTTTCACCACTTTCAGGTGAACTCGATGTCAGATCGCTTAGCACTTCCTTGTTGCCCAGCTGTAACAACACCATGACGAGATTAATATTTTAATTACTAGGCTTAGATAGAATCAACAAAATGATTTTTCTTTCTTAAATGTATCAATTTTCTTCAATTTCTCAAAATGTTTTCACCGTCGCGATGTTTCAAAGAAAACTAAACTCTGAGTTGCATTTCACACACGTTTTTCTCTTGAGAAATGTTTTCCCAACACTCAGAGAAAAGTTTTTTTGGGAAAACAAGCGATGTAAACATTTTTGCTTCGAAAGAAGATTGAGAAACTTCTAAAATTAAAACGGGATGTGCTCAGAGATTGAATGCGTAGATAGAACATTAAGAAAAAAAAACCTCGTTTATGTTATGCGTTAATTGCTCTTAAGTATCTTTTTGAGGGTCTGATGGAATCGTTGGGAAACGAAGACCAATAACAATTGGAATTAGTTACGAGTCTAGAACATTTTAAAATAAAACTTGCTACACATTAGCAGTCGGATGAGATGGGATAATTTACTGACAAATGTTTGCTTCTATTTTTTTTACTCTCATCACTTAATGAAGGAATTTCCATTCACGATGTAAACTTACAATGAAAAATTATTCCATGATCATCGTCAGATCATTCATTTAATTTTGTATTTTTTAAAACATCAAATAAATTAAAGAAACGTCATTTTGTTTGCTTAAATTTTAATTTAAAAAGATACGAATAAATACGCAGATATTTGAATGACGATACAAAATTGTAAATTACATATGTGGGCTTTAGAATGAAAACTTCAATTCTGAATACAGAAAGCGGATTTGTTTATCAGTAATCAAAACGATAGCGAGAAAAATTGAAATTTGGTTGATTGAGTATCGCGTGGGTTTGATTGAAATTAATTTCGTGATTTCATAAAGATTTCTATCACTAGTTTTAATTAAATTTAATTAAAAATCGGAATATTTAATTTTCTTGATGATTCACGACATTCATCTCCATACGCAAAACTTCAAAATCCTTAAAATTCTTTTCAAGAATATGTAAACAGACGAAGATAATTTCAGTTATTTGCCACACAAGAACGAAAATATTTATTCATAAAAGAGTAAAAACGAAGATTCATCATCTGGTGATCGTAAAAATTCCTTAATGTTGACAAACGATTATGTACTCACTGTTTATATCTGATAAAAGTTCTATTTATTTAACGATATTTGAATAGATTATAAGCATTTAATTTACGTTTTGTATTATGAAGATGATGCGAATTACTCTTTTTCTTTTAAGCTCCTCCCATGCCATTGTATTTATTTATGAAAACAGACAACAAAATTGTTTTGCTTGCACAGATGATGCGTAATTACTTACAGTTCTTCCGCTTTCCACTGGATGTTGATTGACGTTATTCGTTGACTTGTCTCGTATCAGTGACGATGTCTCTGAGTTCAGTCTGTTAATCTCTGCCTCAAGATGTTGATTGTGTTGAATCGATTCTGATGATTTAATCAAATTTTTTATATTCATTTTAATTAAATATTAATTTTCATTCTAACCATCTAAGTTGTTTTTAAGATTTGTTATTGTCGAGAGTAAAGTTGAATTCTCATTTGTTAATTTATCAAGATTCTCTTTTGTTGTGCTGATCATTTTTACGAGATTTTTTAATAAATCAAGTTCAGGTTTTAATTCTTCTTCCAACACGGCAATGTCACTGTGATGCATTTGAAGCTTTTGTAAGCCTTCATCATTATTTACATCTAAAACTTTTCCAGAAATTGTTCTCACGCGATGACGTAAAACTTTCAACTTATCAGCTTTTACATCACGATCATTTTTCTAGATTAAGTGTTGATGAAAAATAATAAAAAATATTTTCTAATTAACGTCTGACTTACTATTCTAGTTTCACTTCTACGTAATGCTAATAATTCGTCCTCCAATTTTGTTATCAACAGCCGATTGCAACCGTTCTCACTTTCCATTTCACTCATCTGATGATGAAGTCGTTCAATTTCATATTTATTATTCTCATCAAAGCCTTTTTCAAAGCAATGTGAGAAATTGATTTCAGAAAATGATTTTTCCATGTGTTGTTGTGATTCCTTTACGAAGAGAAAAATGTTAAAGGAAAGTGTTATTGCTTTTCACACAGTGAAAAATTAAATTTAAAAATATTTTTTCATGCAATTCCATTAACCTGATGAAGATCGTAGAGAGAGAAACATGAATCGCCACTAGCGATTTGTTGTCCGGGAACCGTAAGGAAATTACTTTTATACGATTCTAAGTCCGAGTTACTGCATGAATCAGACGCTTTCAGTTCTGGCGTCCTTGGTGGTGTCAATGACATTGGCGAGATGTTCTGAGATAAGTAGAAAGAGGAGAATTGCTGCTGAGTTATCTTAATTATTTTAAATAAAAATAAATAAATAATTCATCCACCAAAAAAGAGATTTATTAATAATTAATGCCAAGTACCCAAGAATGAAAGTTAATGATTCATGATTCACTTTTATAATTTATTCATCACATAAATCTAATGTTAAATGAAAAATTTCTCTCAATCGTTTTGTTTTCCATTCACAAAAATTGTCAGTTAAATTAACCTGGAACGATTTGTCTCGACATTCAACTTTTTCTTCTTTGACATCACCACAATAATTTTGCGAGTTCGTCTTGATGTGCTTGACTGACAAAATCGTTTCGTTACTATCAGTGAAATTACATTTGAGCTGAATTGAAGTGAACAATCTTATCAGCTATGTTTGTAAACAATTATTTCAAGGTGAATTCTAAGTAAATATAAGTTATTTAAGCAAGAAACAGCTGCTAGATGAAATAAAAAAAGGAACAAGAAGAAGAAGGCGAAAAAAATCTCACATCTTTGGTATATCTAAATAATGAAAATGATCTAAGGTCGCGAATGTTTACAAAAAACTTTTTAATGATTGACTAATTATCACATCAACAAACTTCTTATTCATGCTTCATTCTCCATTCCCCGCTCCTCATTCAACAATTTTATTATTGGTTCTAAAGAAATCTTTTCTTACCTGCGCTTGACATTTGGTTGATCGACGAAGTTCGCGAATAATTTTCTCACGAAATTGTACTTTCCGTTCGAGCTCCTCAACACGACCATCAAGCTTTCGAGTTTTTGCACGTAAATGTTTAATGTGATCATGCTTATCAGCAATCTCAAGTATAAGAGCCACTTTATCACTGTTGTCTTTCTAAGATTATAAATAACGAGAAAAGTTTATGATCATGAGAATGTTTCAAACAAATACCAACAAAAATTCAAATTAAAACATTAATTTAATTAAACTTTCTCTTCTTTAAATGATAACTTGAAATGTTTATAAATTGTGCAATTTTTGTTGGAACTTTTCCTTTCATGCTGACCTCAACTTCTTTCAAATCCTTTTCCAATGCAGATGTTGACTTAGTTCCATCTTTTGTTGTTGTCTTTATTTGTAATTGTAAAGATTTAATTAATTTATTTCAAGAAAGAACGATAAAAAAAAACAAACTCACAGGTGTTTTCTCTTTTAAGATTATTGATTCCCCCGATCCATCATCACATTGATTCGAGTTCATTCCATTGATTAGACCATCAAAACTTCTTTGACTTTGTTGCCGTAAAGTACTCAATTCATTCTTCAAATCACTCACCACGAAATCATTTTTTGTAACTTGAGCACGAAGCACCGCTAATTCATCTTTCAATTTGTTGTTTTCATCTCGAAGCAAATCATTCTCGTTCTTAAACTTCGTTTCCAAAGCTAAACACGTGGTTTGAAGGTCATTGGAATCGCTCTCGTGACGCAAATCGCTCGTCAAGGCTTTGTTGTTTGTCTTATCACCGGCGACGATTAATTTGCTGTGAAGTCAGTTGAGATTGAGATTTATTCTCTTTTTTTAAATAAAATTTCGTTTTTTACACTCACTTCATGTTATTAAACGGGTCTTGTTGCTGTTTCTGTTGTGCCACAAGGTCAGACTTTTTGTATTCGTCTATTTCATTAAGCGATTGTTGTTGATAACAGTTCAACTGTGTCGTCAAATCGTTGACTCTCTGTTCATAATGTGTCTTCATTTGCCACTCGTTATCTTCAAAACATTCAATACCATGATTCAGTAAATCTGTGAGATCTTCAACATAACGTTTGTAAGTCGACAGCTGAAAGAATTTTCACCATGAAACGTTGTTAAATAAATATTGAAAAAGCAAAAAAAGGTCTTAATTAAATAGTGTTATCGGGCTTGTAAGTCTTACAATAATAACGAAAAGATCGCACAATAAAAAAAAACTTTTGCTTGCTTTAGGAGCAATCGCTGCTGATCTAAAACACCTTCCGTAACTTACAAACGTTTGACATTGTATTTTCTGCTATTCTCCAACCTAACTAAGCTTTATTAGTTATTTCTCTGCGATTGGGATTTCGTTTATAATATTTATTACGACAACCACAACTAAGTTTGATATTTTATTAAACTCTTTAGTTAGTCACACTTGTCACTTTATTAAATGATTGACTCTGAATTGATTCTATTAAGGGCTAAATTACTTTTTTGTTTTGCTTTATTATTTTAGTCTGGCACTTTGTTCGCAATTATTTTGAACCTTTTTTATTGTGTTCTGCCCTTCAAATTAATGAGTCGTGATAAGTTCCCAAACTGTTGTTCAACGACACTTTGTCATTCAACAATAAAACTCGAATTCTTGTTAGAGTTAAAGCTTAAGCAGAAGTTGATTTTATGGGTGCTTGGGTATCAACATTATTTTGAATTTGCGTCACTGAATATATATTCCAAAAACTTGGCGTTTTTATTCTTCTTACACACAACACATTCGTTTTTTTATTTATTTATTTATTATTATTTCTTTTGTTTCTCGCTATTCAAGATTATGGTTCTTTATATCAATCAACTCACCTCTTCACAATCACTTAAATTTAATAAATGGCGATAGATTTCATGAAGTTTCTTGAGTGATCTGGATTATTAGAATATTTAAGATTGTTTTTTCATGTGGTAACTTAACATAAATGATTAATTCTGGTTGAAGCATCAAGCTTTTCAACTTGTAAGTTTCTTTTATATTATTTTTTCACTATGATTTATTTCTGATGTATTTACGTGAAAATATCAGCGTTTTCTTGATTGTCTTGAGCTGAGACAACTTGTTGATTCATTTTCTCTCTTTCTTTATAGTTTACACTCTTCGAGCTTGACCTTCTTCTTAAGCTTGCTATAAGCGAGTTTCACTTTTTAACTTCAAATGCTTTTTCACTGAATAATGTCCACAATACTGATAAGAATTGCGAAGAACGACGAAACGATCGTCTCATTGGACGAAAAGAAATTCATAAAATAAAAATATCACTGAATAATTCTCGAGACTGCTGCGATTTAAAATAAAAAATCTTATTTCGTCTTCTCTAATTTTTTATCTCATTTCTTATCACTTAAGTATTTATCAGTCTTTGTAATTAAGTAAATTGGCTATGAATGAACACTTCGTTGCAATAGAAAAAATAAAACACTTATTCACTGAATTACAGCACTCTGGCTGGAAAAGAATACTAACGTTGGAAGGGTTTATACTGGAAGAAACTAAATTAGCATATGATGATTTTTTTAAATTCACATTCAAAGTTGCTTTTTTCATAATTTTCTTACCTTTTCCTCAATCTTTCATGACGCTAACAGATGAGAAAATGTGAATTCATCTGTAATCTTCATAAACAACTCAAATTATTCTATTTTCAATGACATGACATAAATTACGCTTTTGAGGGGAAATTTTAAGAAATTTCAAATGCTCTACCAACGAAGATCAACCGTTACAAAATTAAGCAAACAATATTGAATTTTTTGAAATTCATTTACTTTCCTTTATTTACATCTTCGCCCGATAAATTAGGTATATAGAATGCTGTTGTTTGTAGCTTTTTTTTTCAATTCTTCATCTCTTAATTTCAACTAAAACATTTTCTTAATTTCTAAGTTAATTTTAATAATAAAACAAAAAAGAAAGCAATTTTTATTCTTTAATTTAAATTTAAATTTCAAGAATGTTTGCACAATAAAATTCAACAGAGAGATGATCCTTCTAAATTTAATTCTATTGTACATTTCTTCCGTGAAATGGCTGTTAGGAGATGAAATTTATTTTCCAGCCCTTGAGAAAGTACAAGTTTATATTTAATCTTCTTTTGGCATCTCCTTTACTTGCTTGCAGACTTCAATAATTAAAAAACAAAATAAAAAGGAAAACAATAAATTCAGCTACAATTTCACATGGAAAACCGATTTAGTAATCGCCAAAATGACTGAATCAAATAAGGAATTTTCATTATACATTCACCGGACGAAATCAACCAGATTTGGGATTTCTAATTTATGCGTAAAAATTTATTTTTTATTTTATCTTTCATCCTTTTCACATGTTGAAGTCGGTGATGTTGAGAAAAATATAATCACAATGAGAAAATTAATGCGGAAGGAAACATTATTGATTTAAATTTAACAAATGATTTCATTTCTTTTGCACATGTTTCAACATCACGTGGAAGGGTCGAAAGTTTTTAACTATCATCAATCTTGACGTTCTTCGCAAAATAGTTTGACAAAAAAAATTAATTTATTAAGAAGAAATGATCTTGAAAGATTTAAGCTAAATAGACATAAACTTTGCGATCTTCTGGTGTACGAGCGAGATATTCACGTTCAATTAATCCTTCGATACGTTTCTTAATAATGACAGGTGATGGAAGGAAACGACTTCTAAGTTGCGTAGTGACATCAGATACAAGTAGATTATGCTGAAAACATATTAAATTCATTGGAATAAATAAATTTCTGTTCAATTCAACCGTTATTCAATTAACTTACCGCCAACTTCTTACGTGACTTCATAATTCTTACAATTGCTGCTTCAATCTCATGTTTACGATCTTCATCAACTTTATTTCTTGTTTCACGTCTTTCTGGTTCAGTTTCTCCCTTCGCTGCGACTGTTTGAATCTTTACTCTAAAAAATTAACGAATAAAATTGATTAAGATTATTGATTTAATGATAAGTTCACTTACTTATGAAGTTTCGAGAAGAATCCATCGTTTACAATGAATTCATTCGAAGGTTCTATTTCTTTCGTTTTTGGTGTTCGCAAAAGTAAACGTTGCTGAAGTTTACCCATCGAAAGTGATTGAAGGGCACGAATTAAATCCTTTTCAGGGATGTCAGTTTCTTGTTGAATCTCTTCATATGTCATACGTTCTCGATTATTAAACAACATCAAAACGCACATCTAAAAGATTTAATTATTATTTAAATATTCTTTGAATTAATGACTTTAAGATGTTACCTGATAAGTTGACACTTGAAGAACATGTTTTCGTGTTGGCAAATTCAACATTCCAGAACTTGAACATGATGTAGATTCTTTACATGCTCCATTCGTTTCGCTTTCAGCTCCCGCATCTTGTTTGACGCCAAAGAAAACTGCATTCATAAAAGCCGTTCCTAATCAAAAGACAAAAAATTATTTTATTGTATTTAAGTAAGGAAGAACAAATCTTTTACCTAATTGTGGCTGAAGTGTCAACTGACGTCCTGAGTGCTTTGCAAGATAAAATCTTTTAAATGTCTCAAATGCTTGTCGTGGTGAAAGTGGAATTGTACAATTTGGCGTCGACGAATGTGTCGGCCAAAATCCAGTCGTCAATATGCGAACACTCAGATCAACACCACTCAATGACATATTCTGATTATTCACATGCGTCTTGAACTCATCCATGATCGTGTTTGATACTTGCATGTCTTTAAACATCCCTTCCAATTTCGATGTAAATTGACATCCACATTCAGTCTGATGATGATTAGTTAAAGTCTCATAAAATAAAATTTAATAAATTAATCAAAAATTCACCTTTAATTTTGATATCATATTTTTCTCGGAGTCATCGCTCACAGATTTATTGAGCAGCAATCGTTTAGCTAGATGAGCTTTATAATATCGTTCAAAAACATCTTTTTCAAGCAAATAACGGAATAATACCATCGTTTTATCAAGAATTGTTTCAATTTCTTGTTCTGACATCTGTTAAAAAATAGAAAATAAATAAATTTTAAACAAAATGTTAAAGGATAATTGAAGATACCCAGGATCTTGAATTTCTTTCTTGATTATCTTCATCAAAAATCTTCATGATGATGTTTCAAATATTTATACAAATTTATGTTAATTTAACAGACATTCTAAAAGATAAAAGCAAACTTACCCCTTTACAACCTTTCTTCAGTTTATCATCAATAAACAACGACAAATACTCTGGCGATTTATTATTCAAATTCAAAAAGTATTCAAAATCTGAAGAGATCATATGCTTGAACGTCTTCTCATAGTTGAATGAATGATGAAGGAAATGATCGAAACGATCTTTTAAATCAAGTAAATTCTGTACAAATGTTATTGGATTTGTGCCGCCTTCTTCTTCCTTCACAAGTGCTGTGCCTTGTTCTCGTAAATATTTACTGACACAATCAGAAATTGTCTTAACACCATCAGAGACACGAGAAAAGAGTTTATACATGCAAGCCAAATCGTCGGTTTTTGTGTTCTTCAACATGTAAACGACACCAGAATTTTCCATTTCAACAATTGTTCTCATGTGATTCTTTATCAATTCGTCTTCAACAACATCGACAATGCGTGGCTCTGTGCTTTCATCAAGATAGAGCTTAGCTCGTTCTGCTTCTTCTGTGATTCTTGCTTCGACACGTTTTATGTAAACACTCGCACTATTCTCCGATAAGAACTTTTGAGATTCCATAGTGTAGAAGGCAGCAGATTGTGTGAGAAAAGGGCGTTCAAAATCTTGTTCGTACACCCATCGATTATTGATGCCAAGTACCATAAGCATTTGACACGCATTCTTGATAAGAATATGATCGATAGCTTCACCTTTTCTTTCGTTCATGACCATCGTGAGGAGAGTTTCCCGAAGATGATTTCGAATACGTTCGTGACGTACAATCTCGTCACGGAAAATTATTAATCCAAGATTATAAACATTTTCCACATCATTTTGTTGCACATAAACGCGGTCCATGTACATGAGAATATCACGAATCATGACCATTGATGTTTGATGATCGGTCCATGCTTGATTGAGTGTTTGTAAGAAATTGTTATTAAGTGAACGCATTACATCTTCACGAACTTTTTGTTGTAAATGCTGCGTAACAACTTCTTTTAAACCATTATAAAGACGTTCACCATGTTTGTGCAATACCATCGTGTATGCATTTCGATAAAGCTCCTCGAACGACAAGCCAGAATTATTCTTCTTTTGGATTTCCTGAATTGCATTCTTCAGCAATGTCCATATTGACTCGACGAACTTCTCGTCCATCGTCATCTAATAATAATAACGAAAAAATAGTTAGAATACTAATGACCTCCATAATATGTTTTGTTCTTCTTCTCTTGTTAAACCTCAACGTAAAATTTGGTTAGCAAATACATTTGATGTTCAAGTGGATACACTTCTTCTAGATCAATCATATGTTTCTGTTTGTTTCGAAAGGATGAGTTTAGTCTCATTTTGAATTTAATTATTTTTAATTTTAAGTCTCTAAAGGAAAATTATCGTCAAATTTATTATAAACAAAATGTGTGAAGGCAGAAAAAAATAAATAAAATATTTGATTGCTTCGATTTTGAAAAGTCATTTAACATAAAATTCTTAATCAGTGAGTTGTTGATGTGAGAAAAATTCATTTAATATCTTTTTTAAGCCGCAAGCAAAGTCACAAACAAGTTTAAAGAGATTTCTAGCTTTACTTGAATTGCACAACACATCATTATGAAAATTTTTGGTACTTACGGGAAAAGCTCTAATCCTCATCTTGCCTTCTTTTTTAGGTTGCTGTTGTCGACTGTTCATTTTCAGTGATTTTCCGTTTTCAACTTGTATTTATACTTTCCACAACTTCTTACCGTGTCAACGAAGAAAAGTTTGTCCTATTTAAAGTTCTTTTATGTCAAGAAACACACTTTCCACAAAGGACTTTAAAATTATAAGAACAACAAAAGAAACTTTTGAATTATAGAATTTCACATGACTTGCGAATCAAAATCTTTTGACGGCCAGTCGACTTTCACTCAGCTGCACTAAAAATCTTTTGTTTTTTTTCGCTTCGTGATTTTTTATCCAATTTTTCAATTTTGTTTTAAAGAGTTATTTGGTTTTTAGACACCCATTCATTTATCCTGAAATAAGGAAAGGGCTTTGAGCTTGAAGATGTTTATAGTTTTGAACTAGTATAAATCGAATTAAAAGCGATTATTCTAAGTTTCTCAACATTTGCCTTTAAAATATAGTTTGTAAGTTTTATACCCCCAAAGAAAGGTTCAAAAAGTAAGAATGGGTATATAACTTGTGACAGTCTGCCTCGGAAAAAGTTAAACGTTTATGCGCTTTATTGCTTGCACCGGTGCAAATTTTCGGAGTAAATAAAATAGCGTTTTGTTAGATATTTATTATCTCCCCCTATCTGACTGAACTCTGACATCAGAAATGTCTTCAGGAACTCAAGACTTTTATTTGCGCTATTACATTGGCCACAAAGGAAAGTTTGGTCATGAGTTTTTAGAATTTGAATTTCGTCCTGATGGTAAATTGAGGTAAATATGATGCTTGCTTTTAGTTACTTATGAGTACAATGGAAATAATGAAAAATTGGAATCATTTTAAAGATATGCTAACAATTCAAATTATAAGAACGACACCATGATCCGTAAAGAAGCTTATGTTCATACATCAGTTGTTCAAGAATTAAAGCGTATTATTCAAGATTCAGAAATCATGGCTGAGGATGATTCAATGTGGCCACCAGCAGATCGTGTTGGACGTCAAGAACTTGAAATACTCATCGGTGATGAACACATTTCTTTTACAACATCAAAGATCGGGTCTTTATTGGATGTGGATCAATCAAAAGATTCTGAAGGTTTACGCCTCTTCTATTATCTTGTTCAAGACCTTAAATGTTTGGTGTTCTCGCTGATTGGACTTCACTTCAAAATAAAACCCATATAAACATATTTTCATTCGAATTCTTTAATAACTTTTTATGTCAAGATATTCTTACAACAAAATTATGGAAATCAATTTAATAATAATAAATATTTCAAGACCATAGACATTTAAATATTTGTAATTCCAGTTTTCTCAAAAGACTCTAATAAAACTTGAAGGTTTTGGTCAAACAATTCACATCTTAATGGTTGTTCGAGAGAGTAGAAAGGATTTTTCAGTGCATAATCAGAATAAAGTTCGTATATCTTTTTGAGTAATACTTCTAAACCTGTTTGAATTGGTTCTGCGACAACCATGAACTTCACTCCTGTTAAAGTTTGAAAGCAGTGAAGTCTAAAAGTATCAGCCTCGAGTATTTCTATTCCTGATGACTTTGGTTCTGGTGAAAGTTGACTGGCGATGGCAAAAAGAGGATAAAACATAGAAGCAAGGAATATTTTTTCATTTGTTGTCATTCTTGGTCGACAAAATCGGAGATTCAATGGATAATTTTCTGCATTTTCAAGAATTTCTTTAACATCCCGTCCATCTTCCAGAATTGTTCCATTTACTGTGATTCCATTAACTGCTATTAACTGATGACCAACTAAAAAGAGCAATATTTTAAAATTGAGACAATCAAAAGCTGTAAAGTAAAATTGATTTACCAAATATTCCGTCTCTCTGTCCAAACGCTACAGAAATTTTTTTCTTGTCATAATCAAGTTTAATGTCTAATGGAAAACTGAAGGTTTTTTCTGTCTCAATTCTTGGAACAGAATGATCGTGATTAAATATTAAACCGCCTGACTTGCTTACAATATAAACTCCATATACTACCATTTTTTATTATGAATGATTGATATTTGATAAAAGAATCTTAAATTTTATTTCCAATATAAACAACATCAACAATTGAAAATTATTATTTCGAAAACATACAAGTAGTTTAATCCCCTTGTATTCGAGAATGCCCAATTTAAAAATTAATTTAGAGAACGAAAGATCATAAGAAGTTATCATCGCTTTTTTATCTCCTTAAAATGAAGTGAATCTCAAGTGAATCTCAATATTTGTAGAAATAAAATAATGTTTCTTCGTATTCTCAATTCGAATAATATTAGAAAGCGATTATTCGGTGGATTGTTATTGTTTGTTTTATCATTTATTATATATGTGAACTTCAATCAGAATGTAAAAAATTGTTACTTTGATATTACTTGGAAGGATGGGAGAACATTAAGAAGTGTTGCTGAGAATTCCAGACTTGAATCTGTTGTTAATCCAAAGAATATTTTCTTTCACGAGACTTCATGTTCACTTGATGGCATTGTGAAAATGAATAGTAGACAAGCTTGTGCTGTTGAGTCAGCAGCATTAATGAATCCTGGACATCAAGTGTATGTTTTGTTCACTTCACAAGTAGGATTTCGTAATACAACTCAACTCCCGATAATAGATGCACTTCTTTCATATCCTAACATTCACTTTAACTACCTTAATCTAACTCAATATGCTGCACATACGCCACTCGCAAAATGGATGAAGTCACAAGAACTCTTCAAATCTCATTATGTCAATTCACATACCTCAGACATTCTACGATATTTATCATTATGGAAATATAGCGGAACGTATCTTGATCTTGATGTCGTCGTATTGAAGTCGTTTGACTCAATCAATACAAATTTCGCTGGAGCTGAGTCCAATAACTTTGTTGCTGCAGGGATTATAAATTTAGAAAATGATTCAGGACATAAAATTGCCGACATGTGTGTCAAAGATTTGCTTAAAAATTTCAATGGAGCTGATTGGGTAAGTCAATAATCAAGAAATTTTATCTCATTATTCAACTAATTGGCGAAATTATTTATTTTAAGGGTAATAACGGACCAGGCGTCATCACAAGGGTCTGCCAAGAGATTTGTCATACCAAAAATGTATCGGAGATGATAACGATGAATAATTGCGAAAACTTTCATGTCCTTCCCATCGAATCTTGTTACTCAATTCGCTGGCCTGAACATATAAAATTTTTCAAGAAAGAATTCCTCAATGAAACTTTACAAAGATTGAACCATTCAATAATCGCTCATGTTTGGAATAAACATTCTGCAGCTACACCACTTAATGTAAATTCAAATGTTGCATACATCAATTTAGCTAAAAGATATTGTCCAAAAGTTGTTGCAGTATCGGAATTTTTCTAATTTATCAAGATTCGTGATATGAAAATTTACTTAAGATTTGGTTGCTTTTCATTAAAAATTGAACAAGCTTGATGCTGACCAAATGGGTTCAAATTTCTAATTTTCCAGTTGCTATGATCAATTGAAACCTGTTGATATTATTAACTTTGTTCAATATAATAAATATTTTGAATAAAAAAGTATTTTACAAATTTAAATAGAAAAATTATCAAGTTTATTGTCTCATTTCGTATTCGTGATAAAGTTGCATAAGTTCAGGACTTGTTCTTGGTTTCACAATTTCCAAAGCTTTATAAAAATATTTTACTGATATATTTTCAACATCAAAAGAATCTTCCAGTGCTTTAAGAGCAGCTTCTTTACAAATTGCTTCGATTTCAGCTCCAGAATATCCTGAAGTTCTATTAACTAAATCGTCAATCTTCACATCATCGGCGATTGGAATTTTCTTTAATTTTATTTCAAAAATCTCCTTTCTCGTTTCAGCATCAGGAAGTTGAACATAAACAATTCGATCTAATCTTCCAGGTCTCATGATTGCTTTATCGATTAAATCAGGACGATTCGTTGCTGCTATAATAATAACATTTTTCAACACATGAACTCCATCAATTTCTGTTAGAATTTGTGCTAGAACTCGCTCCTTGACTGACGATCCACTTTCAGCTGATCTCTCGCCACCAATCGCGTCAATTTCATCAAAGAAAATTATACATGGCGATAGTTGACGAGCTTTCACAAACAAATCACGAACAGCTTTCTCTGATTCACCCACCCACATGGAGAATAAGTCTGATCCTTTAATTGATATAAAATTCAAATTACTTTCAGTTGCTAAAGCTTTTGCGATCATTGTTTTTGAACATCCTGGTGGACCAAACATCAGAAGACCTCTTGGCGGCTTAATTCCTAATCTTGCGAAAGTTTCAGGATGATTTATTGGCCATTCCACAATTTGTTTCAATTTTAACTTCAAATCTTTCATTCCACCAATGTCTGACCATTTAATATCAGGTTTTTCAATGAGAAGTTCACGCATGGCACTTGGCTTAACTGACGAAAGATTATTCATAATATCAGAAAATGAAAAAGTTTCTTTAAAACTTCCATTAATCTTCACCACTTTCATTGACTTTGATATTAAATTCTCAAGATCAGCACCAACAAAACCGTGAGTATGTTTAGCTATTTCCTTAACTTCATCTTTTGTTAAATTTTGTTGATGTTTCAATAGCATTTTATTTAAAATTTTATGTCGAATTTCTGTGTTTGGAACAGGAACTTCAATTTCATAATCAAGTCGACCACTTCTCCGTATTGCTGGATCAACATTATCAAGATTGCTTGTGTTAACAAAGACAAAAGTTTTGCTGGCATTTCTCTTAATGTGGAGACTGTCGAGAAGCAAAGCAAGTGACGATGAAACTCTTCTAACTGCATCCGATGAATCATTTTTCGGACAAATATTCGAAATTTCATCGATTATTATAATTGCTGGTGTTGGATAAATAAGAAAAGCATCATCAAAATGCTTTTTTAAATTCGATTCGGATTCACCATAAAATTTACTGAAAATTTTCCATGAATCGATGACGATTATTTTGGCTGTTGAATAACTCGAGGCTAATGCATGAGTTAACATTGACTTTCCACTTCCAGGTATTCCATGAATAAGAACTCCTCGAGATAATTTCATCATGGAGCTTGTTGTTTCAATACCAAGTACGCAATTTAAAGTTTTTCTTAAATCTTCAATTACATCTTCAAGTCCTCCAATTTGACTGAGTGAAAACTTTAATTTATTTTCAGAATTCAACGAAGAATGTTCACTTTCATTAGTTAATTTTATCAAAGATTTATCAGTGAACATGTAAAAATGGTCATTGTTGAGATTAATTTGTGAGAACTTCTCGCTTATGTCATCCTCAGGAAATGCAGTCATTGACTTGATTGTAAATTTAATTTTTTTATTGAGGAAATCGATGACGAATATGTTGCTTGAATGAATGATTGTATCTTTTAATTTTACTCTTAAGAGTCGTTCAATATTTTTTTTATCCTGAAGCTTTTCTGACATATGAAGTTCAATTGATTGCATCAATCGAACACTTTGGCTGTTAAATCTTGAAATGTTGATCGGTTTGTTCGAAGAAAATTCTAATTTGAATTCTACAAATTTATTAAATGAATTATTCGATAGAATACAATAATTTAAAGATAAACTACCTTCAGAATTTGAAAAGAAAGAGTCCATATGTTTGTCACTGACAGTCCAAGATGTTCTTACATATTTCTTTTCATCCAATTCTATTAACAGATTGCAGTTCATTGTAAAATTACAAATGACACATACAGATTCAGGAATGAAAACGAACCTTTGAAGATAAGTCGTGGATGTATCTTTACTATCGATCTCAAGTGGAAGAGAATGAGTTAATGTTGATTTGAAGATTTGATTGGAAATACCATAACCATTCAATGTGCCGCACTCATTTGTGTGATTTTTCATTTTCTCATTTATTATTTTTGTCCCACATTTATCACATTCAAGCCATAAGGGTTTCCGCTCCTTCTTCGCACTTTTTGGAGGCATGTTAACCTTATTTAATTATTTTTAAATTTTACTTCAAGAAATATGTCAACAAACGATATTTGATGAAACTTGATCGGTACTTGATTGAAAGTTTGCTACTTGACTAAGCGGGGACTCATTTTCAAACCATATTTATTGACCGTTACACTCTTGATATGAAACTTTTAACCATAAGTATCTATTAAAAACTCTGATTTTTCATTTATCATTTCTTTATTTTATTTTACATGTCGGAAAATTCTTACAAAGTTTCTTACACTAAACCTTATCTTAATTCTTAAAATTTTCTATATTTTACATCCAATTTTATTCATTGAATAATTATCTAAATTCTTATTGAAATTTTGATCTTTCCTGCTCAAAAGGTGAATTAAATTTCGTTTTATGGCAAGTTACATCAGTTGAGTTATGTTAACATGATAGATATCGCCTAATATAGGCAATTAAATTTTATAATTTTTATATCTACATTAATAAAAGTATAACTTTGCACAATTTTACCTAACAAAAAAGTCTTTTTAAATATTAAATTTTAAGAAAATTTAGATACAAAAAATTAGAAATAAATTCTAGAATTCAGACGTATTCTTCGGATGGATTTTGTACACTTGCTGGTATTCTCAATGAATTAGGAACAGCACGTCCATTAACATTAACAGTGTCGGGTAGTTCAGCAATATCTTTAAACACTCCCATGAGAGATTCAAAGTTTGGTCCCCAATTCAACAAGTAATCCCAACCAAGTGTTGTTGTTGAGGGTGACGTGCCATTTGGTTGACGATAAATTCCACCCATGTGCGTTGATAAATCATCATCAGATGCTACCAATGTACTAAGTGACCCTCGAAATGAAGAATCAAAGCCATCATACGAAGGTGGAGGAATGTGCGGTTTATTTGAGTTATTCGAAGTGCTATTGTCATTACCACTTCTGTCATCATCTCTCTTCGGTCTCATGTCACCATTTATACTGTTGTTATCATATTCTATTTCAGAACATGTAAAGCTGTCATTTCCACTCTCATCTGATGATGTTGAACTGTGATTGTCGACAACTGGTGAATGGTGAAGATGATTTAAATGCTGACCGGGCACATGCGGAGCTTCACTGCTACTCGACACTGCATCAAGTGTAAAAACGAGTGATGAAGTTCTTGGTCTAGCATTAAGTCGCTCAATTTCTTCAGCTGTCAATCCCATAGAAACATTTCCAACTGATGGAACATTGGGTGTTTTTGGTGGAACTCCGGGATTCTTTCGACTTGCACTCGAGCTTTGACCACTTAATTGAGACATCACGGGGCTATTCAAACTTCTCTCACTATTACTATGAAGAACATCTTTACCAACACCTCCAGATGACGATGTGGTGGCTAAAAGTGCACTCTGCAATGGCTTCCCTGAGATATCATGCAGAGTAAGAATTCTTGGTTGTTGAGAGCTCATTTCAGAGCTTGGTGAAAGTCGCGCTAATGGAGTACTTTGATGTGGTCGTGGAGTTGCAGTAGGAGCTTGACTAGTCTGCGGTGGTGCACGTGGTGCATATGGACCAACATGATGTGGTGAATGTCTGTGTTGTTGTTGTGTTGCTGATGATTGATGTTTGTGATGTGTGTATGAGGTTGGCGGTGGTGTTGCTTTATATTTTTGATGTCGAACACCACTCGCTTCTCGATATCCTTTGTAATGATAAACAATATCAATATCCGAAGGTGCAATTGAACTTGCATTTTCAAGATCATAATGTTCTGGGAACTCAGAACCTTGATCAATGTTCGCAAGATGATCATGTGGATGATGTGAACCTGGTGGCGGCAATGCTTCTCTCAAAGGTGGCGGACTTTTACTGACAACTTCTCTTTCTATAATGTCCGGTCTTTGTGGACGTTGTGGTTCAGCTGAATTTATTTCTCGTTCTTTATATTTTTTTGAAATCAATTCAGGTGCAACAAGATGATGACCGCCATGATGTGAAGAATCTGAATGGAATCCAACACCTGACATGTCATGAATTCCACGTCCAAGATCAACATTATTACCTGATCCAACTAAGCCAGCTCCACCAAGAAGAGTTGAAGCACCGTTTTGTTTGCTATGCAATGCACCAGCTCCATGTTTTTCTTTTTGTTGTTTACGTAAACGAAAAACAATAAATGAACCGAGAATGGCTACAAGAAGAATCACGAAGAAAACTATTACGAGTGTAATGCCGATTGAAAGTGGATCGGTGACCTGAGCTTCGCCAAGTCCAATTAAGCCATGACATCCCAAGAATACTTTGCCGCGTTGAAGAACTTCTTTGAAGATACTTCCACTTCCATTGAATGGTTGAATTTCATTATTGATGGTGAAGTTTGCAATGCAACCTTCAAAAGATGGCGGTGTCGCATCTTGAGGGAAAAGTTCTCGACGAACACCACCAATTGATAGAACAGTTAGATAAGGATCGAGGAAATCATGAACACCAGCTGAATCTAACTCATCACCATACAAATGTCCATCAATAATCACTTGAACAATTCTGTTGTGGGCGTAAAGAGTTAAGTTGTGCCATCTTCCATCAGCTAAATAACCGCTCTTTGATGATGTCATGTTGATCTGAGTGTTTTGCTTACTAATGTACATTAAGCGACCATCACGTAATTCAATTGATGTGTAATGCTTGTTAGTAGCGGCATAGATTAAAAGCCCTTCAGATTTTACTGTTCGGAATCGAACACTCATCGATTTCGGAGGATCTTCAACTTCAACAAGATTTGAAATGTTGTCCGCTTTTATTGAGAATCGTTTTTGTCTCCCCAAGTCGACATTCCAAATCGTTGTGCCACTGTAGATATTCTCAAGTAATTGCATTCGTCTGTGCTTTTCGGAAATTTTAAATTCAATGAATCCTCCTTCGACCAAGGAAATTGGATCAACTGAAGTGTAACAGTCGGGAGATAAAAGATTTCCACCGCATTTACACATTGCTGTATGCCAACGATCTAAACAACCACCAAATGATCCACAAAGTGATAAAGCTGGATCGTCAGGATGACCTTGTGAACATGGACCGCCGTTGTTGTTTCTATTGCATGTTGGAGACACTCCACGTGACTTTATTGGGCTGCTTAAGTTCAAAGCTCTTCCATTAACTGACACGCTATGCACGCAACCAATAAGATCATCCGAATGCACTTGTCCAGGTCGTTCTAAAACCGGATCAGCCGATGATAAACCACCAATTAAGAGTGAATGCTTGTTAAAGTTTAACGTTCTAAAAAGGAATAAAAACAAAATAAATTATTTTATTAAATTGAAATTGTTTAAATTTTCAACAATAAAATAAAAGAATAATTAGAATCAATCAATTCATGGATGGTTCAATCGTTTCTCGAAAACAAGTTCGTTAATAACTTGTTTGTTTCTCAATTTGATGATCGCCTCGTGGCATTACTTTTTTTTCGGGGATTAAAACAAATCATCGTTGAAACTAAATTAAAGCGGTGAAAGAGAAAGAAACATTACAAATTGAAGTCTCATTAAACTTCTTTTCTTTTCCAATTGCAATTTTCATTCTTTGCGCTTTTTTTGTCCATTTCCTTGATCAAACAGTTTGTTTTCAAATTAATCAAGAGAAAATTATTGTTTTGAATAAATCTCAACTCAACTCGTTTTAAGAATTTATTAAAATTGTTTGTGGGATTAATGTGTTAATAATCTTATATCGTTAAAGCGTGTAAATGTTCATTTTTAAAGATATAAAAGTATTCTCCATAAACGTGGCATAACATTCGTACAAGCCACACATTTCGGTGCATAAATATTTTTTTCGATGTTCCTTTTTATTAATAAATTCACCAATTATTGCAACATTGCACGAAATAATGATAAAGATTCTCTTTTACATTTCTCGCTGTTTTATGGGATTCTTATTTGCATTTCATTTTTGGTTTTTGGTCTTTTAATTCTTTGGAAGTTTGATTTTTACGACTGTTCACAAAGTGGCCTGATTTTAATGATCTTTAAAAAAGAAATATTCGATTTAAAATATATGCATTTAATTTGCCGTAGAATTTTGTTATAATCTGGAATTGAGTGGCAAAAAATATGTGTTTAGATTATTACAATAATGACCAATTGAAAAGGAATAAAATATTTGTTGTCTTGTTATAATTATTCATGTGTTGTTTCGTTAAGTGTTTTGCAACTGGAGTGAATTCAAGATGTATTAATGATTTACGAATGAAGATAAGTGCAAATAACAGAGGAAAGGAGGATCTTCTTATGTTTTTTTCCTTTTTTTACATTCGTCATTATTTACACGAGCAAAACAAGTGTCATTATCATTCAACGAAAATTTGAATGTTGAAGAACTCGAAATTCGATGCAAATCCAAACATTCCACATAAGCATATTTTTATGGATATATGTGGAGCTTGTGTCACTATGCGTGGTGATTTACAACGAGAAATCGTGAGTGACTGATAATGAATAAAACATATTCAATGGTACATTAGCGATTAAAAATTACGTGAACAATTTCTTCTTTAATTGGACAGTTGCCGCAGTATTTAACTTCAACTGCCACATAATTGGGAACATTTCACAGCGGATGTTGAAAAGCATACCCGAAGATGAAACTCAAAGAATTCAAAAAAATAAAAACAGAGCAGAGAATATTGCATGCAGCAGAAAATTAACATGCAAATCTCAGATTCGGATTTGCAAACAATCTTTCTTCGCTTGCGTTTCCTTACTTCTTTCGAATGAACTCTGAATGAGAAATTTATAACTTAACTTCCAAAGATTTTTATTTATTTTTTTTATTCGGCGAATCGAAGCATCAATTTTGCATAAGAAGGAAAATTTTTATAATCAAAATGCTAACTTTCTTCTTGTCCGATACAATGTTTCAAAATTTCATTGTTGAGATGGAAGAAAAATTACCGAGTAAACGATTTTTGTTCTCATTTTGTTGTCTGAATAATGAAGTGAAATTTAATCGTGATAGGTCGGAATTTCTTGGAAATATTTTCACTCACTGACACGTTTATTGAAAAATTGATTAAAATTATTTGATTAGTTTTGTTTGAATACTTTGTACTTACCCAGTAGGACCAACTTCATCTGAATAGCAAGTTGAATCTCCGGGTCTACACTCTTCACAAACATCGCCATTATCAGTACATTTGGAGACACTTAATGACATCACACGACCATTTCTTGTAGCTGTTACTTTATGCCACCGACCATTAGATAAAGATTCATTTGGTGATGATCCACCGACAACAATCGACGTGACTGCTGTACGTGCACCACCATAAGAGAACACAGCTTTTCCTTCAACAACTTCCATTGCAACAAAGTCTGATCTTCCCCCACTTTGGACGCCATAATTGTAGACCAAAAGAGCATCTGGTTTAGTTGTTGCAAAGACGATTGAAATGTCGTTGGTTGCTGCATCTAAAGCTGGGAATTGCATGAATGAAAGTTCTTGGAAACCGTATGTTGCCCTTTCACAATGACGACCATAACGACCATCAATGCAACTGCATTTATATCCAGGTTTAAGACTAACACATAAGCCACCGTGAAGACAAGGATTTGGTCTACAAGAATCAGCGACAGTCTCACATTGATTGCCACGATATCCGGGACGACATAAGCAGAAGAATGTCGATCCATCATGAGGCGATTCACGACAAGACCCACCATTTTTACAAGGATTACTAGAACATGCATCACCACGTTCTAATTGGCACAATTTTCCTTCTCGATTTAATGGACAAGAACATTGGAAATCGTAGCCTTGTCTACGACATTGACCACCAGCTTGACAAGGATTTGGTGCACATGGATCTTGCCGCTTATCACATTTTGATCCCATAAAACCATCAGCACATTTGCAATTGAAATCATGAGAAACAAGTGGCGATGTAAAAATTAAATTCTGACTGTCAGTGATGCGAATTTCATCTCTGACATTTATTTTCTCCGAACATATTCCGCCGTTCTCACATGTGTTAGCATCGCATGGTGTGTAACCAATAGTCAAGCTTTTTGTCTGTAAAAGTTGTGTTAAGGCATCTCTTTTCTTAATAATTTTATCAGTGATGTAGTTGGTTGAATGATAACCAGCTGAAAATTTAACAGCAATCGTCACTTCAACTCCACCTTGAGTTTCTCTTATGCTATAAAGTGAAACTTCATCTCCATTATCCATTGATGCTTTGATGATGTCTTGAAAGCTTCGATAATGATTTGTGAGGAAATTTGCAGCTGTCATGTTTTCAACTCGAATTGTAATTGAATTAGCGACAGTGTTGTTGTCAAAGTTTAAGAACTCAACCGTGATTGTCGAGATGACGTCGGAATGTTTACCGTCATTACCAGAAATTGACAATGAATATCCTTGCGGCTTCGTTCTTGATGTTGTTTGAAGATTGCAACCATCGACAATAGTCAAAGATCCACTTTTCGCTGGTGAATTTATAATCTTGCATTTATAATCTCCAGTCGTGTCAGGATCGTTAGGATGAACATCTGCAACTTTTCCATTAGGAATTTTACCATTAAAAGCATAAATCAAAACATGCGCTACTCGAGGCAACGATGGACTGTCATTTTGATCCAAAACGTTTATTGTAATTTTGTGTTGCGATCGCATTTTTGGTTTGCCATTGTCTTCAACTTCAATCATCACTTCAAGTTGTGGTGTTGCTTCTCGGTCAATTGATCTCGTTGTCTTCATCAGACCAGAATGTTTCTCGATGCTTACCAAAGCTTTGTGCTTTCCACCAATCAAGTAATAAGTGAAAGGTGCACCATTTGGTGGAAGGTCAGGATCAGTAGCTGAAAGTGTCATAATACTTGTGCCTGGTGCTTCATTTTCCGACACAAATCCAATCAAGTTACTGGCTTCAAATGTTGGTCCATTGTCATTGATGTCACTGATTGTGATTTTAACAGCTGTTGTTCCAGTTTGAGGTGGAATTCCGGTATCGATGGCACCGATAATCAACGAGTAAGCTGAAGTTTTTTCACGATCTAACTTCCTTGATGTTTCAATTTGTCCCGTTTGTGGATCGATTTTAAAAGCTTGATCGACATTGCCACCAATAATTGAATATCCAAATTGATTATTTTGTGGTCGAACATCTTTGTCAACAGCTTTAACCGATACAACTTTCGCACCAACCGTTGAACCTTCTGATACAACTGCTTCATATGAAGGCATAAGAAATTCGGGTGGATCGTTACCATCTTGAATTGAAATTATAACTTGAGCTTCATCGGTGTCATTTCCACGAATTCCACCAAAATTTTTCGCCATAACAGTCAAAACAACACGCGATTGCGTTTCTCGATCGAGATTGCGTGATACAAACATAACGCCGCTTTCAGCATTTATGCTAAAACCTTTGTCGTTACTTGAGCCCACTAGAAGGTAATAAACTTTACCATCTTCACCAGAATCCTTGTCAGTTGCTTGAATTAATCCCACACTTGTGCCCACTTCAGCTGACTCAGACACATCAAAATGAAAAACTGGTTGAATGAATCGAGGATAAAATTCATTGACGCCAGTGATGTGAATTGTTATTTTAGTGGCACTCGACATTGGCGAATCAGGATTTGAAGCTTTCACAACAATTTGATATTTATTTTGCTCTTCATAATCGAAACTAATTCTCGATGTTATTGTGCCAGTATTGCTGTCAATTGTAAAGAAATCTTTGCCACTACCGGCAGTGATTGCATATTGAATGATTGAATTCTTTGGTGAATCTTTGTCAGTTGCATGAGCTTTATAAACAAACGTTTTTGCTGGTGAGTTCTCCGACAAATATGCGTGATATTCACTTTGATTGAAGGTTGGTTGATTATCGTTGATGTCTGTTAATGTAACACGAAGCATTGCAACAGCATTTCTTGGCTTAAATCCAAGATCTTCAGCGGTGATATTGAGATGATACTCCTGAATGACATCGTAATCAAGAGATTGGAGAATGGTGACAGTTCCAGAAAGTGGATCAACTGCAAACTCTTTACGTTCATTACCGCCAGATATTGAATAACGAACCATTCCATTGGGACCATCATCATTGTCAGATGCCGACACGACAAGAATCGTTGACCCAATTGGTTCATTCTCAGGCACAATCACTTGATAGCTCAAAGCAGTAAAAACAGGCGAGAATCGATTTTCACCAGCTACGACAATTGTTGCTGTGACGTCATCATATTGAGGTGGAACACCACGATCGACAGCACGAATGGCCAACTGATAAATAGCTCCAGGTCCGACTTTTAATGGCTTGTTAACGCTTACCCAACCATCACTCTTACTGATGACAAAATTACTGCTTCCATTACCACCTGTCACAATGTAATCAATCTCAGCATTTACACCAAAGTCTAAAACGTCTTTAGCCTGAACTTGCATGACTTTCTGACCAGTTTCAGCACCTTCTGGAACAGGTGAAAGATATTCGCGTTTCTCAAATTTCGGAGGATTATTGTTGGCATCGACAATGTTGATGTTCACCAAACATTCAGAGTACATCGGTGGTTTTCCATTGTCTGTTGCGAGAACAGTTAATGCGTACATATTTTCAGGCGATGCTTCAAGTTGTGAGTGTCGATAATGGATCGTTCGTTTGCTGAAAATTTCACCAGTTGCTGGGTCGATTGTGAATAAATCGTTTGGTTGTTGCAGTGAATAAGAAATGACAGAATTTGGACCTTGCTTGTCTCGGTCTGTTGCTGTGACTTGTCCAACAAATGCGATGTTTCGTTGCAATTCAGGAAGATTGAAGCTGTAATAACTGTGTTCAAACTCTGGAGCGTTATCGTTTTGATCTTGGATCGTAATCGTCAAAGGAGTTTCTTGTCTCCACGCTCCATCAACAGCTACAACTTTAAGAATATATTCATCTTGTTGTTCACGATCTAATCGTCCAATGACTGTCACATTACCAGTGATGGGATCAATTGCAAATTTATTGCCAGGATTTTCTGTGAAGTTGTAAGTGGCATTAGCATTTTCCTTAATGTCAAGATCTGATGAAGTCACTTTGATTACAAACACTCCAATCTCTGCGTTTTCTGTAACGTTGACACTGAAGAGTCTTGTAAATCTTGGAGGATTATCATTCTTATCAAGAACAGTGATTAGAACTGTTGCACTTCCTGTCATTTGTGGCATTCCTTGATCAACAGCTTCAACTGTCAATTCATAGCTTGCAATATCTTCACGATCAAGTCTCATGCTGGTGAAGATTTCACCCGTATCGGAGTCAATTTCAAAAGCACTTTCGAAATCATTTACCAAACGATACGAAACTTGTCCATTTTCATCGGAATCAGCATCAGTTGCACGAACACGAGCGACCATTTGAGGCGGTGGTTCTTCTTCCATTACTTCAGCATTATACAACATTTTCTCCATTATCGGTGCATTGTCATTAGCATCAGTTACATTAATCAAAAGCTTCATTACGCTACGTAGACTTGGTCGATCCGAATCTGATGCTTCAACCCAAATTTCATATTGCGGTGATGTTTCAAAGTCAAGTCTTCCATGACCAACAGTGACATCACCAGTCGATGAATCAATTTTAAGAGCATCACGAATGTTACCACCAGCAATTGAATATTTGATTGTTCCAATTGGACCTTTCTTCGGTGATGTCGCTTGAATTTTTGTCACGAGTTTATTCTCAGCAACGTCTTCTGATAAAATGAATTGCGTTTCTGACATGTATGAGAATGTTGGGAATAAATGTGCTGGTCTAAGAACCACAGTCAATTCACATTTCGCTGATTTTGGTTCATGTCCTTGATCAACAGCTTGAATTATGATGTTGAAGATTTTGTCTGTGCCTTGACCATTGAGTGAAAATTCTTCTGCTGATTTAATGACTCCCGTGTTCAAATTGATATTAAACTTATTTGCATCTTTTCCGCTTATCGAATAAACAATTTTACTGTTTATTCCATCGTCGAGATCAATCGCTTTTGCACCGTATACAAATTGTCCCGTCTTAATTCGATCTGGAATACTGACAGTGATTGCAGAGTTCTCAAATGTTGGTGAATTATCATTGATATCAAGAACAATGACTGTGAAGTTAACAGCTGTCGCTCTTGGCTCGGTAGCTGACGAATCTTGAGCCATCAATGTAAAATGATATGAAGGTGTATCTTCTCGATTTAAAGTCACAGCTGTTTTAATTTCTCCAGTGTTTTCATCCACGTTGAACCTTTCCATCTTCTCTCCCAACAAGCTGAAGCGTATTTTTGCATTAAGACCGGTATCTTTGTCGTGCGCAATAGGCGATAGTACTTTGGTACCTGCCGGCAGATTTTCAGAAACCGTTGCTCGATATGATTGGCGTTCAAATTCCGGACTGTGGTCGTTGATGTCTTGAACAATGACGCGTACCGTGCCAGTTCCTGTTAAGGGTGGTGAACCTGTGAACAAACAACGTGCATTCATTAGAAAAAAAATGTGTATAAATGGAAAATATTAACATTTGCGACATTTCTCCAACAGCACTCTGTCTTGAAATGATGTAACTTTAAAGTTCAATAAATAAAAAAAAATATCTAAGAGAAGCGAAACCAAACTTCTCGTCTCTACATTTCGACATCTAAATAGTTTGTAAAACAATAATTGAATGCGATTCCTTTAATTGTTCATTTTTCTATACTTTTTCATTTCATTCTTCTTTCTTTCATTTCACTTCATTACCCATCCAAGCATTGACATAGCAAAGTTAAGCTGAGCTGCTTTTGTGTGTTTAAGTTGTCATCATTTAGGAGAAAAAAATATCGAAGTTCTGCTTGAAAATATTTATACTTTATAATATTTATTTTATTATTAT
Organism: Clunio marinus; assembly: GCA_900005825.1. NCBI lineage: Eukaryota > Metazoa > Arthropoda > Insecta > Diptera > Chironomidae > Clunio > Clunio marinus. The sequence goes on from CVRI01000054.1 coordinate 3,176,483, forward strand.
TGCTCTAGACTTTGACTATTTGTTCTCCATTCTTTCGCATTTTAATGCTTTAGCTCCGTTCTTTGGCAGTGTCTGACAGTGATGTCATAAAAATGTGCACTTAACATTCTTGAGATGCAGTTAATTTTCATTCTTCTTTCAATCTTTCTCTCTCTGCTTGACCATAATCGATGGACATGTTTTGTAGTTAAAAGTTTTCGCAGAAACATCAAAAACTTATTGAAATAGCATAACAACTTCTCTTCTTCTGCTGCTTTTGCTTTTCGAGCTAATATAAATTTTCTTTAAGAAGTCTATAAATTCTAAGACACTCCGTGAAATATTTCTATTGAGTTTTGAAGAGAATTGAAAGCACAGTTTGAAACGATGACTTAAAGGAGGGAAAAATAAGACAACATAAAACCAACAGCAAGAAACCCATTTAGATATTCTCTTAAAATTTATTGACTTCTATGGAAAATAAATTATTTTTCAATTTTCTAGCTTAAATCAAATTCGTTGGCATTGGCACTCTCATGAAAGAAAGCACATGTCTTAAATGAAATGGGACGAGAGTTGAGAAGGAAAGCAAACACAATGTGATAAATGTTGCACGAAACAATTGTCAAAAAACATAAAATATCATAAAATAAACTTTTATTTTTCACAATGTGCATTGGATTGAGTCTCAGGATGTAACGGGAGTTGTTTTGGAATCGTAACTTTTCCCATTGAATTGGAAAGGAACCATAAATTCTATCGAATTGATGATGTGACAATATTAAACTTCAATTAAAGAGAAAGCGTTTGGTTTTGAAATTTTGTCATTGGAAGTAAATTGACGTAAATGAGATTGGTAAATAAAAAAAAGAGAAGTTCAATGATATGTTACTGTTCTCTGTCACTTTATTTTTCTTCCCCTTTCATCTCGCAACGTGAATATTTATTTTTATTACTTTATTTTTTCTGCCTTGGTAACTCTATTTACTTGCTAGTGGTATTTTGGAATTTATTGGATCATTTGAAGAATTCAATGAATATTCCACCAAGTGAGTAAATTATTGGAAATCAAGCTTTGTCGATATCATTGTTTGTGCTGCTTATTTTCTATTCCAATCGCAAACTCGCAAATAGACTAAAAGGTATTGTGAAGAAATCTGATTCCAAATGCGGGTCATTTTATGTTTGAATCTTTAATGACCTTAGGAATATTCCATGGGAATGATTAAAATATTTTTCTCCTTGTTATAAAGAGAAAATCATTTTTCGAATAACTTGAAGTTTCTGATAACAAATTGTAAATTATTTGACCACAAGTTTTATGATGAAAAAATATTTACATGCTTACATCTCCCACTTTAAGTAATATTTAATGAACGATGGAATCTTTAAAATATCCAGCTGGTAAATTCTTTGACTTCAGAACAAGACAGCAACAAACGATGACTGTTACTATGAGAGGCAAAACTATTTCCATTAACTCAAATTTAAGAAATAAATAAACTTCAATTGAGAGCTCTTTTCCTTACGTTCAATTTCATTTCCTTTCTTCGATTTTAAGCCATAAAAAATTATAAATGAAAAAGAAAACACGAAGAAAAATGTTTTATCAAGCTAAGAAGAAATTAAATCTAATAATATTTATTTTAAACAATTGAAAAATGTTTTCTTTGCTTTTCCTTCTGTAAATCGATATGTTTTATTATTATTTATTGCCAGCTTATTATGTTGCTCAGCTCTATTCGATGCTTAAAGCAATACTTGAAGTTGACCCGCAATGACATTTAACCGATTTCATATTTAAAATCGTTTATGTTTTTATTGTTGCTGGATGATTTTATTTAGATGAAAACTATCTTAAATATTTGTTTAACCTTCATCATGAGAAGTTAATTGCCACTCTGGAAATGTCGCGATTGAAAAGGGGAAGAAAAGAAAATACTTCGAATGTTGTTTTGAGTTAAAAATGCATTTAAAAGAACGGCAGCGATGAAGTAAAATATTTATAAAGGAACTAAACAGACATAATTACATTTAATCAACAACTTGAGTTAAGTTGTGATGTTTGTAAGCAACATTGTTGCCACAAAGCATTTATTTTTTCTTTCTTTTGCAATAAAAGTGGAGATTCTCAAACTAGTTTAAGTAATTTTAAATTGCTTTTGATGTTTTTCCTCTTCTTAACTTGATAAATATTCTTTTTGTTTTTCATCGCAACAGGCAAGGTTCCTTCTTTCTACTTTCTTAAGATTTGTCTTTTTTATTTCTCGATTGCACTATCGAAGTGCTTCATACATAAAAAGCCTTTAGGAAAATCTCGTGACGTCAAACCGTCACGACTTTTAAACATACATTTTTTATATTTTAAATTTTATTCTGTTTTCAAGGGCAGCAGCAAGTACAATAAATGTTTCAGGCAAAACAACGAATGAAAAGGAAAAGAAATGTTGAATCAATCTCATAAAGCGAACAAAATTTGTGCAGAAAGAATCATTAGACATTTCTTAATAGCCAAAAGTTCTTTTTATTTATTTTTCCTTTATCATTTTTCCCTCAAACCATTCAATATGATCAGAACATTCTCATCGATATTGACTATAAATTCTGAAGTCTGCAACTATCTATGTTCATTGATTAAACTAAGAAAACAAATTCACCTTGTTAATTTATCTTTTTAACTCTTTAAAACGATGCTCTGAGAAGAATGAACGCAACTTATAATTATGTACTTGTGATTTTTCCATCGTCTAATTAATCTCAATAAGAAAAAGTTACACCATTTGCTATTCTCTTTCGCATATCTAATTAACCCAAAAGAAGAAAAAATAATTAAAGCAAATAGAAGCAAACTTTCAAAGATAACGAAAGAAGAAAAAGCTCAGTTATTTTAAGTTGAAGCTAAAGGGCAATTTCATTACAATGAAAAGAGATTCGGTCGTGCAAATCGTTTTGTTTTCTAGCTTCGTCCGTTATCTCTTCAACAAATGGACATTGAATCGATCCTAATTATGGGAAAATTAATTATTTGTTTCACAATGATCGCATGAAATGTCACACTTTTCAATTGTTGAACATGAATTGAACAAAATTTTTCTTAACTCACTAACAGTTTCCAAGTTGAATGCCAACAAAGTTTGGCACGTGATTAGGTCGCGGCCATTTTTATTTCCGTTCTTTCTATTTCTCTCACTTGAACTCAAGTTCTCACGCTTTTATTTATTATCGTTTGCTTCAAATAAACTTAGAATCTAACGATTTATGTTGCTGTTTTGGTTTAGCGATGGAAGTGATAAATTCTCCTCTTTTTCCAATACTTAAAAGTTCATTGTAGCAAGTTTTAAAGAATAAACACTTTTACAGAAGCAAACTGGATGATAAAAATCTAAAATTTGCGATTAAGTAAGATTATAAATTATTTTTATGTGTTCTCTGTTCAAAACTACGTTTTTATAAAGAAAGTGAAGCGTTACATTTGTTTTGTGTGATTCACAATGTAATCATTCATGAAAGGATCGATCAAGTTAATAACAGAAAGTTTTTTTTTCGCAATTTCTCCAACCAAAGCAAATCGCAAGAAAATTTTACGATTCTGGATTCATCGAGTGTTACATGACCATAAAAGGAATTACTAGCATACATTTTTCTATAATATTTTCTAAAGTATGCCAAGATTAATCGAGTAGTAAACTTCAATTTATTATGTGAACCCAAATTGAACTTTGTATTTTATCTTGCAAAGAATGCAGTAGAGATTGCTCGTCTTTAACGTTTACATTGCGCTACCAATTTAAACTTTACACTTTCTTACTGTTAAAAATGATTCAAAGAAGAATTATTTCATAACAACAATAATAATATTAATAAGAAATCGCATTCGATGTGGCATTGGAATCCGCAGCGAGGTTTTCTTTTGTAGAACAGACACACAAATGAACCAAACAATGCAATGATATTTCGCACCATGATACGACGAATGTTTCTTTCTTTTTTCTTTCATTTTTTTCGGGGACTCAACGATTGTGATATTAGCTTCAAGGCCCATTAATGCTTGCTATTATCCCTTCTCGCTTTACTAACAGTCTTATGAAGCAACGTGAGCTTAAATTCATGAGAAATATAAAAGCGATTATATGATTGTGATAAATAAATATTATTAAATAAAACTTTTATATTTTCGCTTTTCTGTTTCTCATCGAGATTTGCAGAAATATGAAGCTGGTTAAGAATATTGGCTGCAAGTTATTCTAGAGCATCGCTTTGTATATACTTTTTCCTTGAACGCAATTCTTTGAGATCCATGAATTGGCATAGAATTTCTATTAGCTCACTAATTGACAATTGCGAAATGAAGCTTTTTACAGTGACTCATTTAGGATATGCTACACTTCAACGCAATAGCAAAGCGATAAAAATGAATTTCGCATGCAAATCTTCGACTGTTCGTTTCACTGTCATCTTCATTAGGAAGGGGAAGTTATAGGTATGGCGAGAAGCATTAAAAGAAGAAATATTCTTAATACATATGAGCACCATAAAATGACATTGAAAATGAATGCAAAATCAAAGAGTGAAAGAACAGAGTCAAGTCCATAAATCTAAGTAGTGGACATTTATTTTCTCCTAGACTCTCAATAGTCGTCGTCGTTGTTTTCGTCATCTTACTTAATAGCTTTTTTAAGTTTTGATCTTTCTTGCTTTAACATTGCAGAGATTGTTTCATTATGAACATTTTTTTCCAATTCCAATTCCACACACATCAGTTTGAAACAAAAAAGGTATTAAGGAATAATGGAAAAAATTGACTTTTGCTAGGAAACAATGTTTAAGAATGAAAATATGTATGTTGACAGCATTTGACGACTACATTGTAAACAGACGACACCACAATTTGCTATGCAATATTCTCATTAACTCAAGTAGAATATTAATAAATTTCCTTATATCTAAACGTCACATCTTTGCATCTCTTCACTGTTAGTGACCAAAATAATGAAGCCCATAAAATTCTGCTGATTTATCACATTTTATCATCAGCTGCTGTGTACATTACTGAATAGCTAACGCAACTTGAGAAAAGTAGCAACAAAAACAACAATCGACGGCTAGCGTTATTGATAAACCTTCGAAGAACAAAAAGAGAGAAAGAAAAGGAATTTCTGAATGATTTCATGTTTTTTATGTTCATTTAAGAAGCTGTTACGTTTTTTTTCACTATGCTGCCGTTCGACATTATTATTTGTTGATATGTTTCGATCTTTTCTTATTACAAATGTTCTACACGTAAAGATTGAATAATTACAAAACGTTTCGTAAGCTGAAGTGATACAAGAGTAGGTTTCGAGTGACTTCATGTTCTTGTAGAATAAATAAAAATGTAGCATGAATTGTATCATGTTATATTGCAAATCAGATTGGCACTTTGCTGTCCCGTTGGGGGACATAAGCATACGTACATAACACAGAATCTACTTGATGTCATGCTTTACTCTACCTTCTGTTTCACTCTCTATTAACATCTATCATCTCAAATTAACTGTCATATCATGCAAAATGTTTTGCATTTCCATTTCTACTATGGAAAGTTACGTTATTGAATTAGTAGTCATATTGAATAATTTTCATGATTCATATTGTCATCAATAGTTCCGCGTTGTTTATGTTTCTCTTTTTTAAATCTTTTTTATTTTCCGCTTTATTTTTTTTTGGCCTGAATCTCCATTCAATTAAATCTGCCACAATAGAGGAATGACAACAGCAAACAAGTCGATAGCAAATCGAAGAGATGCGTCTTAAAGAAAAAAATCAATAATAAGAATGGCAAAACCATGAAAACGGGCACCAGGGCGATTGAGTAACAAAATGACGAGAAAAGAATGAGATTGAAGAAGAAAAATCACGAATTTGTGGTTCACATTCGGTTAAAAAGATTGTTGGAGACAAAAAAATAAAAAGATTTTTATGTTAAAACTCTGAAATGGAGAATTGTTAATTGAAAACTTATTAGTGCATATTAACATGAAGCATGTAAATATCTGAATCAATGGATTTCTGGCGAGGGAGGTAAAGAAATGAAATCGATAAGCAAAACAAAAGTACCTACTCAAGTCTGGGTCAATTTATATATTTGGAATGATTTCATTCACAATTTTATTTCTTCTTAAAGACAACAAAGTGAAATGCAAACAATGACGACAGTCGAAAGCGACATAAAAAACAAATTTATGCTTTTTTTGTGGTACGACATCGAGAGCACCAGCACAAAAATGCATAAATGTCACTGATAAAAATTGTCATTCGGTTTTGGTGGGTGGAATGTGAAGAATGTGTGATATTGCAGGAGGGTAACGATTGTAACGAGAACAATAATAATTTTGTTGTTCTCTCTCAGCCATTTTGTAATCTTCTTCTTGATTTCTATTTTCTTCTTCACTATGCAACTCACGTAACGATGCAAATGTACGATAAAAGAATGAAGTTTCCCTTACATTAATACACACACACATTCTCACGTTCTCAAGATCAAATAATTGCTATCCATCACATTTAATTTTTAATTATGTTTATGCAGTACAAAGTTTGTGTCTTGCTTGCACCGCTTTTCTTCGCTACTGGCAACGAACCAACAACAGAAAGGAAATTTCTGATTGGTCGCCAAAAGCTTTCTGATGATGAGATTTTTATGTGATGTAACGTCTTCTTGCGAAACTGAATGTGCATTGAAATTAAGGAACATCAAACGAGTACTTTGATATTGATCGAAAAATGAAATGAAATTCTTCACGTCATAGAAATGCAAGTCTTGCTGTTTTCTTAATCATTCGATCATGACTCGATATTTTACACATTACCTTAAGCTAAACTTCAAAATAACGAATGATTGCAGGGAGAGAATTTTTTATTTAAGAAACTGAACAAAAAATGGTCAGCATCAATCTCATCGAACGTTCGAACGTTCATTAATAGCTTCAGATGACCAGTAATAAGCCTAGAAGCAACAATTCAAATGATTGCATTCACATCGTTTACTAAACAGCGTTCTATTTCTTCATAGTATAGCTTAGCTTTAAATTATTTATTAAATTCTTAAATCAATCATCAATCATAAAACAGCAAATTAAATGAGGATTTTATATCTATTAATGAACTGGTCACTCGCTACTTACTTAACTATGAATGGAATGAAACGGCTGACGCTCATTAATATAAATAAATAGAAATGTACAAGTTCATTTTATGTTTTAGCCAAAGATTTTGCCATGAGCAGCAAGTGAATTTCCAATAATTTCATTTCCACTGCATACAATACACGTTTTGTTACGTTTCACGATCAGATGGGAAACACAATGGAAATGCCCTCGAACGTTTTAGGCTGGATTTCTTACTGCGTTCTGTATGCGTTACATGCATGCAAAGTGCATAATTTCATTTGTGCAACAATAAGAAAATTCATCAGAAATTGAAACGGCGACGGGCGGAGCGAAGTGAAGCACCTTTAATAGTTGGTTTTGAATGTTTCAAATGGACTTCATTGGAAAATTCTTAGTGATTATTAATGTACAACAATAAACAATTTATCAGTTGGGTGGAAGGATTGCGCACTTAAATCGGCTTTTTGATTATAATTACGATTCATTATTGTCAATGGATAAACGTTTATGGAACATCAAACTGATTTGGTTCCGATAATGTCGCGCGGTAGGACGAAGGCATCGTAAAGAATTATCAAATCCTCTCGACTTTTTTTCTCCAGTTAATGGTCAAACATTTGCTTCTACCACGAAACATAACAGAGACTTATCTCGATCTCACATATTCTTGTTGTTTCTTTGTGCATTGTGCTGATTACCTCGAGGGCTACTGGCAGCAAAAGAACGACCGATTCTTTCGAAATCGATACAAACGAAAGAAGAAACAAGTTGGGGCCGAGTGTGATAACGAATAATGTTCGGTAGTTGAATCTTCGAGAATCAAAAGGATGATCAGATGCATCATGAAATAACATAAATGTGTTGGTAGAATTTTCCTAATGATTTTAAAAAGAAAATTTTTCTTTTTACTGCACATGATGAAACCGCTGAAATTTTTTTCTTCTTTTTGCAATAACTTTAAACCAACACTTTAATTATAACCACCAACTAAGATAAGCAAAGCAATCTTTCAAGTCATGTTACCACATCTAAAGAACAAAGTTCTTTTAATGAAAAATCTTCAAGCTTTTAGACTTTTACTAATCCAACTGATTTACGGAAGAACTCAGAGTTATGCTAATATGCCAATCTATGCTTTAAGTGAATGGATACTCATATGAATAAAATTATAATCCATTGCAATAAAAACAAGCAACTGCCCAACGCCCAACATTCAAACATGAAGCGTATGACAGAACCACTCATTCAAGCTTATGTTTATGGCGAAATATTTTTTTACTTTTCTTTAAGCTTGTAATCAACGTCATATGAAGTCATGCCTACGAGCTATAATTAAAAAGAAATTCTCTTTCTCTATCCTACAAATAAAGAAACAGATTTTATGTTTTAAAAGAGAAAAAAACTTCGTTTGTGATTTATGTGAAAAGATCAGAGAAAAAGTGGTTGGTTTCGAGATGTATGCATTAAGTCACAAACAATAAAGACTAAAAACGAGTCAGATTGATCGTCGACCAATTGAATTAAATTCATTTCAGTTGCAGCACTAAATTGACGATAATTTCGTCTCGAGGTTAAGCTATAAAATTATTCCAAAAGGTTTAATCGCACTCTACTTATAAGTCCATATAAATTAATAATTGTAAAAAGAAGTGAGAAATATTGCAAAATGCAATGGAATGATACATAGATATCATCACAAAACAGCAATGCAACAGGAAAAAACTTTTGAATTTATGGAGGGCCATTTAATAAATTTTCTTCCTTCTCTTCTTAAAGAAGTAATTTTCATCCGAATGATATAAAAATAAAATCAGAAGAACTGTTTGAGCTAAGAATTAATTCTGGAAAAACATAAATTTACACGATCGACAATTACACCAACTGCATTACAAGAAATCGTCTTTGATTGCAATTTAATTTTCACTTGAGTTCATTCTCCATAAGACATTATTTAATATTGTTTTCTGTTTTAAAAACTTCTACAGAGACAGAATAGAGTGAGGTGGATTTAACTGTAATCCTCGAGGGGGTCGTTCATGAAGCAGCATTAAATTCTTGATTGTTATGATTCTCAATTCATAAGCTTCTCCGGCAATCATTTGAAACCTTACCACGTGCAATGACAGAAGTTTTTCTATGAAAATACCATAAAATATTATTTCTTTCATTCACAATTGAATCGCTGACTAGCCAGCAATAATTAATGATGATTAACATTTTTGGAATTCTTTAAAATGAATTGAGAATTAAATAAAAGTTGTCGAAACTATTTATTCCTATCTCAAAGGCATTGGAAATAATGTCAGACAGGAATATTTCGATCCTACATGTAGCTTTACTTCGACAAAGTGCTTGTTTGCTGACTTGCATCATAAACTTAAGCAAGAAAATAAAACTTCAATGCATGCAATAAAAATCGCAAAAGCAAAAATATGTGAGTTCTGAAATCGTAGAAATAATCAAGCATAGGTAGAATGCGTGGGCGTTAAGCTGATCAAATACTTAAACAAAAACCTTCCATTTGTGGACTAGGCAAGTGGTTTTTTCTTTTTTGCTTGTGAAACAAGAAACCGAATACGAAAAAGATTCAATTATTTTTAATTAAAGGTGACTTGAGGAATACGTGTTTGCAGACGAGCAAATTATTCAAACACCAACATGAATGATATTAATTAATTGTTATCCAGTGGAAGTGTTAAAAGTATTTAAAAGAGAAATACGATTTTGCGTAACTCGCTGCGCGAGCCTATTCGATGACTGATTATAAGCATTGGAAAGAGATTGGTGTGAAAATTTTAATTGTTTTTGTTTTCATCAAGAGTTGTAAAACCTGATCGTCCAAGTCGCATTCGTAGCGATCTTCAGAGTCACATTTGCAATGTTACGTTAAGTTTTGTTTTTGTTTTTCTTCTTTTCTCGTTTTAATTTAATTGTGGACGAAAGATAAATTCTATCTTGACACTGTGATGAGGGGAAAGAAACGAAGAATAAATAGTAAGATAAATATACATTAATAAAGTAATTCCGTTGATCATTATCACTCGAAGAAAGGAGATCTGAGTAAAACCACAAAAAAAGTTAATTAATTATGCACTTCCATTTCAATCAATGCCTTTTCAATTATGCGTACAAATATCTCCCCTGCTGTGAAGTAAATATAGTTGTTTTAACTGTTGTCTTGCATCACCAAGCTTTATCTTCCTTGGAAACGTGCGACTTTTATTATTAATTGACTTGAATTTTTTATAATATAAGAAGAGTAATAAAAAGCCAACTCTATGAAACCAAATCTATTCAATAGCTAACCATTAAAATTTCTTATCGCTACTTATTTTAAATAAATTATTATTTCTCCGATTACAGTCACACTCTGCAAATTCTTATGACTATCCAAACAATATTTGTTGTTCATAAGAATAAATGTTGGCTTTAAAATGAAAACGTCATTAATCTTAAAAGATCGCTCAATCATTATACATATTTTGCAACTAACATTCCACAACGAAAGGCACATTCGACGACTCACTCGTAGATGTTTAGTTATTTGTTTTACTGTCTCATGCAATTGTACTATCGATAAATTTATTGCGCGCCTTTTTTTGCTATAGCAACAAGAGCCAAACAATAATTCATTTGAAAAATTAAACTTCATTTTTTAGCGATTGCCAATCGATTTATTAGGCGTAAAAGACGCGATGCCGTTTAGATGAGAATATAATCGCTTTTCTCTTTATATCTCTTTCTTTGTCTAAACGTACTCGTAATTATGAGCACTTAACTTACAACAACTTAATTCTAAACGATTTGAAAGATTGCAATGCTTTTATAAGGAAAATTTGTCTTAATAAGAAAAAATAATAAAATGAAAGTTGCCAAGGGAAAGCCAGCAATCGAAATAGAAAAATTGAAAAAAATCAAAAGATTGAAACATGAGAGTAGGCGACGAACCTGTCATTACATTCATCGTGTGCACTCTTCAAAGAATCGACAAATGACATGAAAACGAAATAGTTTTCCTTAATTGCATCAATATTTTCTTTAGTTTTGATCGTGGGATTTCTGTCTATGTCATAAATATAAGAAACACTTTATGATAAATAAAATTCACGGTTTCTGCAGAATTTATTGTCTTTGATGTTCTAATTTGAACATTTCACACAAATCATTTTCACAACTGAAGCTTTTAAATAATTCTTTACTTCTTCTTTAGGTTCACAACAAACAAATCTGTGAAAGAAGGATGAATAACCAAACGACATCACATAACGCTAGCGGCATACAACAAAAAAATCTTTTAGAAGTTTTTGAAATTTAAAATTGATTGCGAGAAGGAAATGAATTCTTGACAAATATTCAACGAACATAGTTTTGTTACCCTGAAGATTTGTTTTGAAATGTATAAGTTTTGTTCGCATTAAATATTTCGTGCAGATGCATTTATACAACGAACTTTATTTATTTTCCTTTCTTACCTATTTGTCTCTCATTCTTTGTATTCAAATTTACTACATTGACGCAGAACATCGCGAATTGAAATACGAAAGATCAACAAAAGATTTTTTAATTACGTGAAACCACGATCGACGAAGGAAACAAATTATTTTTGTCGTTAGAAAAAAAGTATTGGAATTTAAAGGTGAAAAGACAACATGTAAGAAATTTGTATGATTATTGTTGGAGTGGCCATGAATGAAAGCGTTCAACGCAAATAAACGACGTGCGAAAATTTATCGACATCATTCTCTTTCCCTCTCTCTCTCACTCTTATTTTTCTTGCTTGCATAAGTAATTCACTTCATGCATTGTTCTGCAATCATCGTAAGTTCAATTTATTTATTCAAATTTAATGATGCTTTATTATTGGTGTGTGACTTATGCAAAACAGAGAAGGATAGATTAGAGCATCGTCAAGCAACTCTAGGAATTGCAGAGGAATTTAAATTGAATTCACATAACGAAAGCTACTATGAACAATGAAGATACATATTAAGAGATTGTAGACCCTTTCGACTTCTTCTTTTTTCTTGCCTTAGGCTTCATATTGTTAAGAAATAATCTGTGAAATCTTCTCTTCTTTGAGCAGCAAAACAAACCACACGGTTGAAAAATCTGACAAAAATTTCGACTTAAATTGATTCCGGAATCAAAATTCTTAAAACCTTTGTTTGCAAACAATTCTTGTAAAGTTTTCATTTCATCTGTTGGTTTAATGTCTAAGAGGATTAAACATCGACTCACCCGTGTCCATAGCGACTAATGTCAAAGTATATTCAGCTTGTTGTTCACGATCGAGTGCTCGAAGCAGTGATATTTCTCCAGTTGACGCGTTAATTCTGAACAGATCAGCATCGCCTTCTTTAAGGAAATATCTGACTTGATTGTTAAATGGCGGTGTATCTGCATCATATGCTTTAACAGTGATAACGTAGCCTCCATTTGGAATAACGTTTTCCATAACGTAAGCAAGATAAGGAGAATCGAGGAAGGTTGGTTGATTATCATTGATGTCAGTAATAGAAATAATCAGTTCAGCAGTATCGAAGCGCGTCTCGCCGCTTCCAACATCACTTGCACAATCTTCAGCACGAACTATTAACACATAACGTGATTTACGCTCGTAATTAAGGTTCTTTGCTACGCGAACAACACCAGAGTCTTCGCTAATACTAAAATCACGATTGTTGTCACCACTTGCAATAGAGAAACGAACTCGACCATTGGCACCTTCATCGATGTCAGTTGCGGAAACCTTTTTAAAAATTAAATTTCTTTATTAAGTATCTGGAACGAATTGAGCGTGTGTGTGTTTATATAATTTACCTGAAGAACACTCGCTCCAATGCTAGCATTTTCTGCAACAGACGCACTGTAATGTTTTGGATCAAAAACTGGGCTGTTATCGTTCTCATCGAGAACTTTTACAATAATTTTTGTTTGCGTTGATTTTGGTGGTTCACCACGATCACGAGCTGTTACAATCAATTCGTAATTTGGTTTTGTTTCGCGATCTAATCGACCAGATACCCGCAGCAAACCATCGACTGATCCCAATGTGAACGGTACTGAAGACGAATTTGACTCAAGCATGTACTCAATATACCCGTTGCGACCTTCATCACGATCAATGGCTTTGATAGCCATCATGACAGTGTTGATGGGAATATTTTCACTAACACTCGTCTCATTTGGTGTTATGAACTGTGGTTTCACATCATTTACATCTTTAAGAATGATTGTAACCTGCAATAAAAAGTTAACAAATTGAATTTCAGTTGTTTGTTTTATAAAAGTCATAAAACTACTAAATGAAGGAATTTTCATCAATTATTTGAATCCTTAAGTTTCTCTTAATATTAGTAATACTATTCCTGAGAATAAAATTAACAATAATGTCTTGAAGCGGAACATAACATTGTATGTAAGAAAATAAAGCTTTTCAGTTGATGAGATTTAAAACATTTAGAAATGTTCGACTTCATTGTTGATGTTTATTAAACAAATATTTATTTTATGGTGATTTTGTTGGAACGCAATTCAAACACGAGTGTCAAGTGGAGTTTAAGAGTGAAGAAATGAAAGAAAAAATTCTAATTGTTGGCGAAGAGACGACTTTGAACCATGACAAGTGTTCTCATATATGAAGTGGGGTTTGAAAAAATTTCCAAGGAGAGAAAAGTAAACATTAAAAATCACGTGAACTCTTTCGAAACTTTAAAGAATGTGAATATTTATCTCATTTTGAAATCATTGAACCCCAACTTTACTTAATTTGTTACAAGTTAAAAGCTGAAGATGTTCTCAGAAATCATTAAGGTATTTAACATTTTGTATGAGACAATAAAATCATTTTTACCTGTACAGTCGATGACAAACGTTTATCAATGTCTTTTGCACAATCACGTGCGGTGACCACCAAGTTGTAAGTACTTTTGGTTTCTCGGTCTAACATTCTCTTCGTGTAAATTGTTCCATTTGGTACGATCTCGAAATCATCATCGTCATTTGCGGTTATGCTATACTCAATACGACCATTTTCACCTGTGGAAGATATAAAAAATTAATAATTTTCATGTGTTCAAAAATATATATGTTTAAATGACCATTAAAAGATTGTTTTAAATATGTATCAACAAATTCATTTCTCATTGTCGCTTATTAGTATATGAAGATTCTCTAAACATCTCCAAAGCAACAAATTTTTACAGTACAAATTTTGTTCTGTTAACTTGAAACTTTACCACTTAAAATAGTGACCACTTCTAGGTCAACCTGATGCTTATTTTTATGATGATGTGTGCTTTCATTTGTTATTTCATTTACTTATTTTCGCTCAATCTCTACCCACAAAGAAAGCACTTGAGATAATCATTCGGAAAAATATTGAATTCCTTTTCATGTAGCCCATTCCAACATCATTCGAAGACCACGACACAAAAGGAGGCCCGGGTAATGAATTTAATATTTTTCTATTTTATTTCATCTTATATTCTTCTTTCCATTTATTATACAATTTTTATTGTTCCGATTTGTGGCTATAGGTTGTTCAAGAGTCTATAAAACGCGCCTCAACTGTTTCGCAAGTTTATCATCTTCGAGAGATTTCTTTCTTCGCTTAAGAAATGCTCGACGAAGACAAACAAAATTTCTTGAAGAAGACAAACTTCTACACATTTATAGCTGTAAATCCACATAAATTCATGAAGACAAAGTAAGAAGTCGAGATGGAGAAAGGTTTGTTAGCAAATGTTTTATGAAGTTCAGTAAAGTTACTGATAGAGAAAAGGCTTAGTGAATGAGAATTCAAATCAAGCTTCTCGATTTGCATAAAATTACGTCGTTTCAATGTGTTGAATACAGGGCATTTTTGCTACTCTCAGTTACAAATAGATTCTAACTGTTGCGTTTTCAACAATTGCTTTCGATTGTATTCAAATAGCCGAAAGGTTCTTTTACGCCATTAAATTGTCTATTGATCAGAATTCTCCGATATTTATTTATGCTAGCGAACGGAATGCCAGAGACTCACAAACAGCTGCTAGAAGCAAAATTATTGGTGAACTTGTAGCTTTAGCTTTTAACATGAAGGTTTCTTTTCACTATTAAGCAATTAGAAGTCAAGACACAAAGAAATTGCGTAAGAAAATTTAAAAATCTCAAGAGATTTCGAAATAAAAGATTTCAAGTTGTTTTCAGACTACTTTGGACGGCGATGAAATAAAAAAGCGTTTTATTTTAAACAAAATTTGCATATTTCGTTTTAATAAAAATAAAATGCAACTTGGAAGTAAAAAAAAACTTTTTTCGTATTTTTAATTAAGTTATTAAACAGAATGAAACTGAAACAGCGAGTTATAAGCGCCTTTGAAGGCGAAAACTTTATCAGCACTGCATTAAATGAAATTATTAACGAAATAAAAATATTTATCGCGTTTATATTTCGAAAGACGAAAAGAGTTTTAAACTTTTTTGTGCAATTGGATGATGTCTGTTTAAATCAGTTATCTCACTAAAATAAATAACATTCTTCCTTTTCTTAATGATCAGTTAATGATTATGAGTGTTTAAACTAATGGCACATGTGAAGCAACCACATAGTCTTGAGATAAACACTTCCTAGTCTCACGCTGTTTCGCTTGATATTACCCTTTGCGATCGATCGAAAACAAATTTGCAATAAAGCAATTTAAATACAATGTAGCCACGACTTTTAATTTTTATTTATTATGGCCAGCCAAACGTCTGAGCTGTATTGCCAGCGTCTGACTTTTGTGCAGATAATATGAATTATTTCCAGTGCACGGTAATTTTTCTCCAGCATGTCGATTATTAGATATGCAACTTTTATTGTTTATGCTTCTAAACAAACACTCAACACCAATACAGTGGCAACAATCATTGATAATTATGTCTCCATTTCGCTCACTCACGCGCGCTGATAAATATCTTGTGATCAACTCTTAACTTTGCAGTTGTCGTATATTAATTTGAAACAACACTAACTCGAAGAACTTTGTTACTTTGACTTTATTAATGACCACATGTTGAGATTTAATGGAATTTTTCTCGAGTTTTGATAGTTGTGGTGTTGTGAAACAGACAAAAAAAATTGCAGCTTTTTTCTTGTTACATGTTAAGTTTTTAATTCGCTACCAACGTGAATGATTTTAAAACAGGAAAAATGTTAGACTTAAGGCTATGAGGATGCCTTTACATCAAAATAACTCGTGAAAAGCATGCGACAAGTTAAATATGCTCCAACAATTATTCACTCAACTCCTAATGGACTTTTTTAATTCTCACCATCGAACATTGTCGCCTTGTTTCTTAAATAAATCATAAAAGCAAGAAAGGAAAAGAAACTTAAACGGGATAGATTCTGAAAGCAGATGAGAAAGAAGCGACGATTTGTGCAGTTTTCAGTTATAAATTAAAAGATAAGAGTATGTTGATGATCAACGTCTTTACTGTCAAATTTATAATCGCAAAAGAAAAAGAAGATTCTAAGCGCCTTGCAAAGCGCATTGAGAAATAAAAAGAGTTGTATGTGAGTTAAATACATATCACACCATTTAATAATTATAAGTAAAGCCTAGGTAGAGAATTTATCACGTTCAAACAGTCAACTTGCAGAATAATTTCAAGTAATTAGAGTCAATATTTCAAAGGTAATGTCTTGTGTCGATGCCGAAGCATAATCAAGTCGAAGAACATTCGATCGAAAGAAGAAAAATAAAACACGGATAATACTAGAGTTTATATTGGAAAAAGAAGGAAAATCTTGTCCTATTCTTAACCTTTATGTTAAAGCACGTCTGTTAACCAGATGAAATGTTGCACGTATAAAAAGCAAGAAAAAGAATTCTCTGATTCATTCATGAAAAATTTTGCAGTTCTCTATCGAAGAGCCAAGCTCATTAAAAGAAAACGAATAAAAATCCATCATACGTTAAAGGTAATGAATAGTGATAAACAGTAGAAAATAAAACTATGTATAAGAAATATCGAAGAAAGAAGTAGATGAGAGTAAGGACAATGTAAAGACAATTCTTGTGGTGATGAGCATGATGAGTTGTAAAAAATCTAGTGACAATTCATTTAGAAATTATTTTTTTCTCCGCTTGTTTTATTCTTCCAGTTCCTCGTACAATTTTTCATTTTGTTTGTTTGCTGGGTAATTGATCTATACAAACTTCGAGATAGGAAGAATGAAAGATTTTGTGAAGAAAGAAAATGTATAAAAGATTCACATCTAATCGATTTTTAACAAATGAAGCGAAATCTGGAAAGTAGAAGTTGGAATCTGAGATTCTCAAGCAGCTGATAAATTAACTCTGAGTGAGAAAAAACGTTGAGACAATGATTAATCTTCAAGCGTCTTTTAATGGCCGGAGTATAACTGAGAAAATTAAGCAATCAAATTATGTACACACCTGAATCCGTATCGGTAGCGCTAACTGTTACAACCTCCGTGCCAATCGGAACATTCTCGTAAACTTCATTTGAGTAGCTCATGGGATCAAAGACAGGCGCATTATCGTTAAGATCGATAACATTGCAATAAACTGTCAGTGTGCTCGACAGACTTGGATGTCCGTTATCTTGCGCTTGCACCACTAAGATATAATGTTGTACCTGCGAATAAACAAACAATTTCTTACTTCTTTTCATCTGACAATCTAATTAAAGAAATTATTTGTGAAAAAGTTAATTAAATGAAGCTACGTAAGAAGTGATTTTCTACACTTTCAAATCCTTCCAAAAATGTATTGAAAAAGAGAAATCATCAGACGATCGTAATCGAAGTTGAAAATAAAAGAATCTTTTTCTCACAAGCATATCAAACTCAGAGTTTGTTATCTTGAAATTATTAAAGTGTCTGTCAAAATTCAATCTTGTAAGTAAGGAGAAAAAGACCGTGGTTAGTTTTCTGAGAGAAATCGGTTCTTTTTCTGTCTTATTTCTTTTCGATCGACTTAATCTTTGATGAATCTGCTTCAAAATTTTTCATTTCTACTTCATAGAAGTATTTAGAAGCAGAAAAACTTTATTTTATTCTTTTCTCATGCTTCGTTGTTAAGAAGACGTTTGTTCTAATCTTTCAATTGAATAAATGTCGGCTTCAAAGAAATTTTATAAATAAAAGCAAAGATTCCATTGTATGAATGTTCCAAAGCACGATTTACTCACCTCTTCATAATCCAAACGCGCCGTCAGTGTAAACACGCCAGTTTGAGGATTTAACGAGAAAACATCGTTCGCCCAATCGGAAATTACTGTATAAGTTAGCATTGAGTTGGCGCCAAGATCGGGATCACTAGCAGATATGAGTCCAACTTGGTAGCCACGTGGAGCGTTTTCGGGAATGTCAAATGAATATGCAGGTTCTGAAAATGTTGGCGGATTGTCGTTGGTATCAGTGACCTAGAAGTAAACAAAAATAATCATGAAATAAAATAAATTGCCAACTTAGATTTAAACAAAACGAAATTTTGTAATTCTTAATTCATTCATTTGATTAACCATCTGATCTGACCCAAAAAAAAAAAAGGAAAGGGAAGAGAAAAGAATTGAAGTTCATTGAATCTTGATTACGACTCAAAATTCTAATTAAAATAATGATTGATATATTTTTAATTGATTTTATCAACTGTTCTTTCTCTTTTCCTTTCGTAATTCGAAGCAAATCTTTTATGATTCATGTACATGTGTCGTCGATTTTCATAGATGATTTGTTGCTTTTACCAAGTAAGATCATCGTCAACTGCACATCAAAAAAAGAACTTCTTGCCATTCTCACCAAATTCTCGTACGAAGATCGTTTCGATAGATGAGTGTATGACACAGACGAGCGAACTAATTTCTCTTGCTTCATTTTCTATTCAAATTCAACTGTCGTGCCCATCAATTTCATTCTATTTTATTACTTCAATGGAATTAGCATTTCTTTCTATCGATCTAAGTATCTGTAGAAATGAGGTCAACCAGAAGGAACATAAGAAGAAGAATTGAAATGTCTCAAAGTCGTCATGGACATTTTGAATTGGTAATTATTTCTGTTTATTAAATTATTACAACAAATTTAAGTCCAATCGTGAATGTCAATGTAAAAAGACGAAGACAAATCAAACAGTCAACTAATCTCATTTCGTTTGTCAAGCTTCAAAACGTGTTCGTTCATTGCACAGTTTGAATCATCTTTTTGTGTAGTGTTTCTCAAAATCCCTATTTTTAGGGAATAGGGAAAAAGAAATCGTCAAATTTCTACTAGAAATCGCTTAATTTTTCCTATAAAGATGGATTGTTTAGTGTTTTCTATGTCAGAACATTACGTTAATGCAGTTTTTTCTTTTAAAAAAAGTCGATATCTAGTAGAAAATCATCGATCCCTGATCCCTGTTTTTCAAAAAACAGGGATTTTGAGAAACACTATTTTTGTGATGGATTTTGTTGGTTTTCACTTTGAAAAATTAAAGGAATTCCACTCCATAAATAAATTGTCAATGGTATCGAAATTATATCAATCATTGAGATTAAAAAAAATAAATAGTTTAAGATATATCAAAAGAAATTAATTTCTTGAAGTAGCGTTCAAAGTTGAATACAATAAAATAAGAAGAAATGGAGATTGAAGTTAATATTTCAATATATTAAACGTTTTACAACAAATCTTAGCTTCTAGTGGCATGTCTCTCCCGAAAAATTGTCTTGCTCATTGGATTGTTTTATCTTTAACTAAATCTGTTGCCTGCTCTCGACATGCTTCACAAAAATTCAAATCTACTCCATCATTTTTACTTCTACTATTGTTGTTATTATTTCTTTCTCATTCTCCCATCGAAGTGTTTCTTTCCCAATCATCCAGTTTTGATCAAATTGAAGTCAATTTCTCAAAGCGAAACGACTGAATGAATAAGAAGACGGCAACAAAAAAAATGAAATAAATGACACCAAATGGGTATATGTAGATCTCTTGTATATCTTGTGCTCAGTGTGCTGCACGGTGGATGAAATAAGAATATATGACAAACGAAAAACATATGTAAATTGATTGTTTAATCTGCGCAATCCATAAAAAGGGAAGAAAAGAAATAAAGTAAAAATGTACGAGCGAAGAGAAGTTAAGCGAAAGAACTCGAGGATATAAACAACAAAAATCGAATAAATAATTCTTTAGGTCATCATCAAAATCAATTATTTGGAAAAGACAACGATTTGATTTGACAACTATCATTGCTTTCATGAATATTTCTTGCTAAAACTTTTACTAATTAATTTTTAAAGTTAGGAAAGTAAAATATCTTGTCAGTGCTTTGCTTCAACAACCTGCAATTTTCGCACAACTCATAATAAATTTTTATGTGTTTTTAATTTAGTCGGTTATTTTATGTTGTTAATATTAGGCATTTCGTTAACCACGAAGATAATTTTTATTTTATATTTTTTACCAAACTGACGTCTTCTCGTTTCTTTGCTGAATTTCCTTTTTTTTTTCGAGAGGACAAAGTGAGATGAATGAAAACAACAAAAGTGCATGACTAAAAATTCATTCAATCATTTTATGTCTTTTAGTTAGTTCGTTTTAGAACGTTTCTGTTGATTCTTATCTGTGAGACTTTGTAAGTAGCAGCAAATTGAATCGGAAATGATGTTTTTTTAACTATTGCATCGCTTAACAGGTGTTTACGGTCTCCGGATGAGTGCTTTTAATAGGATGAATCGATTGATTTAATAGCAGACAATGTTTTGTGATTGTTAATACTATTAGTGGAAGGGAATCAATTTAATTCAATTTTACACCATTTAAATTAACTCTTTTTGCTGCGTAATCTGCTTTTATTCTTTAATTAAAAGATAATTGAAAATATTTTACTTCGATTTCATGCAAAACCCATGCGACTGTGTCATTCTCATTTGGAAAACAACTGAAAGCATTATTTTCCAATTTAAATTCTTTCCTTTATTCTGAATTGCTATTTAAAGTGTTGAATCAATTCTTATTTTGTTCGCAAAGGCTTCAAAAGCAATGACGCCAGGCGATGTTTCACTTTATCTCATGTTAAAAAGAATAAAATCAGCTCGTGGAAGATTGAAACGATGCAAGACGCGTAAGAAAAACTCACACGAGATGATAAATGTGCCACAATTGGCCCTTCGAAAAAAAGGCGAATGATTTGCATTTTTACGCTACTGGTAATGCGATTCTTTTATTCCCGTTTTCATAACATAACTTAACATCCAAATATTTATTTTTTTCGTAAACTAAATATTTGAGAAATGCTGAACTCACGGTGTTGAAGAAAATTTAGAGCACTCGATGAGATCAGTCGAGTCTGTTTACTTTTACATTTCATTTGATTCACAACACAATTGAATTGATGTGAACTGACCATAATAATGATTCTCTAAATGATCGAATGGCCAAAATTGGAAAACGAGGCTCGTTTATGAAACTTATTCTTCATATTCTTACAGATTGACTTGGTCGCTCTCGCTCAATCAGTTCCCATCATTACTGATCAGTTTTTTTTCCTTCTAATATTATTATTAATATTCTCTCGTGGAATTTTTTTTTGTTTCATGAGACCATTGCAAGATTCAAAGTCTATTCTTTATGAAAGAAAATCATAAATTATGGCCAGAGTTATTTATGTGGGGCATCGCAAATCAAAAGAGAGAAGAAATAAAAGCACTGTCATGAAATCTTTAGATTCTGTTAGGGATAAAAAATTGAAATCTCAACGTGTCGATTGTATTGATAAAAGATTCGCTAGTAACATTTTAATAACGTGAGCTTTCGAATTATCAGATGATGATCACTTTGTTGAATGTTAATAGGATTACATGATCAATTTTATAGGGAATTGAAGTTGCGTAAGACTTTCACATAAAAAACTCATTCATTTCTGAAAGTTCAAGTGCTTTCTTTTGTTCCGAACTTAAAGGGCAATCAAGCATCATGAAAAAAATATTAAATTTCCCCCTAACAAATTCACAGTTCATAAAATTCCATCGTAGTAATTTTTAATGATGAAGTTGGTGTCGTATTACGTTTTCATGTTGAATTATTTGTTCTTTTTTTGATGTGAAACAAGACAAACAAACATAAATGTTTTTTTAATAGATTAACATAAAACTTTGTGAATAAACGATGCCTTTGATGAAAATAAAATCTTTAAGTCACTGAAGATTATTGAAAGCAATTAGCAGCTTACCTGAATAGCAATTGTTGTTTCAGTGAATTGAACTCCATCAGTAACTCGAATTAAAAGTTTGTACAAGTCCTTGGTTTCTCTATCGAGAGTGTCGCGAAGCTTCAATGTTCCTTGATATTTTTCCAAAAGAAACTTTCCATCATCACCAGATATCAAAGAGTATTCCAATTTCCCAATCGTATCTGGATCGAAGGCTTTGATGGTCGCAACGAGTTGGCCAGTTCCCAAATCTTCTGACACCATGTAGCTTTGTGGCATGTCACGAAATGTTGGTGGGTTGTCGTTTTTATCCATAACAGTCACCTTAACCTAGAATAATAAAAACAAAACATGTAAATTAATGAATGTTGTTAAATTTTTAGGTTTTTGTTTTCATAATCCAATGAGAAAGAAATTCATATGTAGCTGAAAATATAAACATAATCTGAGGAAAATGAAAAGAGTTTCTCAAAATAAATAAGATTAATAAATAATTGGAATAACCGGCATCGATATCGATCATATAAATGCATGTAGTTGGTTTTGATCAATTTATGAATTCATTTGAAGTCATGAAAAACTCCCATGAATACTTTTAATGTCAAGTAAATAATATTTTTCTTTTTGCAAGACATTCTGGGCCGACCAATATTATAGTGATTGTGAATAAAGAAGAAACCAATGGTTTTTGAGCCATTTCTCGCTTTATTTCGCACAAGAAACTTCTTATCGCTTTTGTACATATATTTTTATTTAATGTGTTTTAAATATTGCCGGTAGCTTCAACTGAATATAAATATAGCTCGCTAAGTATCACGAGCCTTTGTTGTGCAAAAGTCTGAAAAATACTCATTTTTCATTATTAAATCTCCCAACAAATAGTGCAGTGTATGTATAAGTCGATTAGTGATGTTTAAGGGCAATCGCCAGACGTCTCGAGATTTCCTATTCTTTCATTCATTACGATAATAAGACCCATTCGATATATTATATAAGCCCTTTAATAATTGTTATTTAAAAAATGGTTGATCATATGAAAAGAAGAACAGCAAAAGTTGAAATGAACCACCATGCAGATGATTATTTTGAATTATTTCAACAAAATAAAAGGTGCAAATATATTTCAACTCAATCGAACTGACTGTATGAGAAATTAGCTTTGATTTTATAATAATCGGTTCTAAAGGTGTTTGGATTCATTTATAATTTAAAAAGCGTATAATTAAGAGACCACAATCTCACTTTACGTTTGCTTTTGTAGGACGTCAATTGGAGGTAGATTAAACGGTTGGCTTAAGAAAGAATATCACTTATAATTTTTTTTTTGCACAACAGCTGTTCAGTTTTTATAAAGTTTAGCGCCTTGTAGTTTATTATCTTTCATGACTCTTATTTTCTATTCTTAACTAGCGCCTTTTCCAATGCATCATCTTATGATTTTAAGAAACCTTTTAAAGCCACAGTTTGAAACGTAAGATTAAGTCTATCAAGAATAAGAAGAAGATTTATAGAAAACATTTCCGTTACCTACGCTTAGGTAACTTGATTGTTGTATTTTTGTTTAGCCATCACTCGGCTCAACTACCAAAGATTTAATTTTTGAATTTGTGAGAAATGTTTTTGGCTTTCTGCAGTAAAATTTTTCTTTTACTTTGTAACTTACTTGTCCGAAATATTTTCAAAAATTGTAAAACAATCTTTAAGTATTGAATGATTGAAAAACTAAGATCAAAAGTGCAAAATCTAACCGAAATGGAATGTGATTTTATCTCTTCAACATTTAAAACTTCTTTTATTATTCATTGGATGATACCGTGAGTCAACAATGTAGCACACACTAAAAATTTTTATTGACCCGCAGAGAGATACGCTCTGTTCTTTTAAGATGAAAAAACTTTCATCAACCAACAGTCGTTTCCAATTGATTGCTGCTACATCATACCGGCAGTAAATGCACTAAACTTTTGTTAATTTGTTCACTTTTCTTTAACGAGAGGGTCTGAAAATTTACAGCAGCAAGAAATCTGACGTTCACTTACAGAAAGTGACTCATTATAGCTGTTCTTTCTTAATTTTGCGGGCCAATATCGTCAAATAAATTTATATTATGCATACAACACTGTTGAACCTTCACCAAAAACCATCATCATCATCACTAATGGATCATTATGAAGCGAAATGAAACTTTCAAAAGTCAATTACTTAGTGAATAAACAGAACCTTATGAGCATTAATCGTTTTCCACCAAAGAAAACAACATAAATGCATTAAAGGCGAAATTAATCATTTTTTATTTATATTTATATTTTGCATAAGGTGTTCTTTAATGTGTTTGAGAAGAGACAATCGGGAGGAGGACATTGAAAAATGATTTTTCACCTTCAAGCATTTTCATGTAGATATTGCCTTGATATTTATCAGTTTGTTTAAATAAATGATGGAAACATTAAGAAGAATACTTGCCAATCCCCGAAATACTTTGCAATAAGAAGTGTTAAAAGAATTTCACTACTGTTGCATTTCTTCATACATAAATATAAAAGATTTGTGTCACAGAACAAATGGATTCTTATCTATTTGTTACTTGCTTAAATTATGATCATAATTTATTTTAAACCTTCTGAAAAGTTTTCCATAACCACTTGATTTGATTTGCACCCATTTCTTATCCCCGCAAGATTGCATTTAAGCTCTATCATCAATTAAGACCATTTTTCATAAATGTTTAATCGCAAAATTTATTTTTCTGTCATATTTTTGATGTGAAATTCCCACATACGCTTGTTTCGTTTCTTCTCAAACCGGGACCTGAGGATTAACTGTCAATCAAAGATTTTTGTGCGCCTTTCTGCAGTCATCTTTCGATGATGAGTTGAAAAGGTTTTGCGCCTCTTAAATTTCAAAAACAAGAAATCAAATGAAATGAGAGGTTTAATTGATATGAATTTAATTCGTTTGAGGAAATCTTTCATTGTAACCGTGGTTACTTAAATCATTGAGCAAATGTTTTTTGTCAGAGCCTCATTGGGCACTAACACTTAATTTATGCGTTCAGACAAACCACAAATTTCCGATATGTATACATGTTATGTTTTGTACTTTGTGCATTGGCAATAAAAGTCAGATTTCTCGTAAGAGATTTTTGTCATTCCCGTTCTCATTCGTCTGTGATGTGCAGTTACAAAAGTTCTTTCTTTTCGCTCTCTTTTCAAAATAAAAAGAAAGAAAAACTAACTTGATGGATGCTTGTAAGAGAATACAACGCGACATATTTTTTCATTCTTTCTTTTACATAACAACACAACATTCTCATGCATAATGTTGTTGCACTAAATTTAACCAAGCCCCAAAAATATATCCAAAAACAGCAACAACAAAAATATTGTGTGTAAGTTATGATGACAATTTTAAAGCTTATGCATACAACGTGGTGTTGAAATGCTCGCAGACGACTCATTATTTGATTGAAGTGAATATGAAGATGCTTATCTTAGTATTCGCTGTTCACTTCAAGACATAAGCGTACAACAAATGGAAATGAAATTATAAGAACAATTTCATCTCGCTGCGCTGTTTTAACCATGTTCGTTTTCTCTCGCAATTTTTCTTATTCACTGCTAAGAATGTGTGACATTACTTCTTGTGATGTAGTCATTAAGAGATTTAAAATTTTTTGTTTCTTTTTTTATGTGGAGCATTCAATTTGTTATTATTTTTTGGCAATTGTCATTTAACGGCGGTTAACTCTCGTTGGAAAATTTATTGTGTCAATTTTTGAAAAAGAATGCAAGAGAAATTTTTCGTGAATTTAAAACACGATTTGGAATTTTGTCTTGTTGCTTTATCTTTGTCTATGAACGTGAAGCATTTGTTCATCATATCATAAGGTCGATGAAGAATTTCCTTTATGTTTCATTGATTATAATATAAAACGAAACGAAAAAATATTAAAAATTAGGTATCTTTAAATGATGTTGGTAAGAAAAAATTTGCAAAAATTACCATCCGACTCTGCACTTTATTTCGGTTTCCCTTTTCAGTATATTTGTAGCTTAAGGCTGTCAAAAATTTCGTTTTCGAATCATTGCACTCTTGATTTTCTTATTTCACTGCTGCCTTTTTGCTGTTGCGTCAATTTATTATTATTTTTCTCTCTTTTGTTTCAAGATTTTATGCATCGACTTCTCTTCAACTTATCGGCTATGGATCAATTTTCGAAGTTATTTAATTATGTTTCCTAGAATGCGTGCATATAAACAGAGGCTTTATGTATTTCGTCCGCATTCTGGTTATACCTGTTTTGCATACTATGCATTGAAATTATATTGTTTAGCTTCGATGAAATTGCTTGCTGTCTTAAGATTCTCTTTTTTTTTGAATTTCTTGCAGAGAATCAAGTTCCGTCGCTTTCAAAACAATCAGCAGTGATGGGAAACACAATTTTTTTAAGAAAAAAAACCGTCTCGTCCTGTAATAAATTCTGTTTTAAACCCAATTTCATATCAACAGATAATAAATTACGCTTTGTTGTACAATTAAATGACGACACAAATCTTTTCGTTAATTCCACAACGAGAGGCGAACACAAATCTTCCGTTCATTAAACTTCTTTTCTTTTCAACTTATTTGAATGCTAAGAGGAAAAAAAATCTTTTCAATTACTTTTTAAGTTTTATGTGCTGTTTATTTGCTAAAGTTGTTTAATTCGGACCTTGGCCGAACATCTTAGCTGATTGCAAAAAGTGCCAACAATAAACTTTACGTATAAATTCCACCTTTCTGATCTCCGTTAAGCGTTCAATATGTATGATTGCGTTTCAGGGAATTTTAAGGATTCAATATTCGTTTCCAAAACCCTCGCTTTGTCATGAGTTATTTTCTGTAATTTTTAATACCAAATTTAAACAATATTATGGCATTTCTTTGATATTTTAATTTCATTCGATAAAGAAGAAATTTTCTTGTTTCTTTTACATATTTACAACAAATTTAAACAAAAAGCATCAATTTATTGTCTCAATTAAAGGATTTTTCGTTTCTCATTCTTGCGATAACCGCGAGGAATGCAAATGAAGTGGCTCCACTTTGACGGTTAAAATTCCAGTCAAAGCAAGAACCGAAAGGCACCTTAATTGCAAATATTTGTCGAATCGTGAAGTTAAACCGCCCACGCAGTGTCATAATTGCGAATGATTAATATCTTTTTAAGCTTATAAGATCTAGGTAAGCTTTAATCATTAAATTATTTCTTTTTCTTGAATTAACGAAGGTTAAATTTGGATTGTCTGTCAGTTTCAAAACTTCTACACATCGATATTGTTCAGAACAAGAAACTTAACATCATCAACAGTCATCGTATTTCAAAAAAGATCGAAATTGATTACTGAACATCATGATCAATCTTCTTTTTCCTCTTCCTATTTCATTTTAATTTCACTGAAACGAATGTCATGTGTAACAGAAGAGATATTGTGCTTTATTATATATTCTGATCAGGTATTTTCTGTTACCATAACCCTTCTATCTTCCCTATAACTTCTTACATATATCGAATAATCTCTTCTTACCCACAGAACAATTTCTGCATTTTGTTATGTGTTGCAAGGCAACTAAACAAGAGTTTTTTGTTGGGATATATCAACTTGAGAATAGTTAAACATTTACATACATCCAACAATAAAACGCGATAATGCCAAAACAAGAAAAAAAGTGGAAGAACAAAAGAAGAAAATATTTAATTGCACAGGAGGAAGACAAAAAAAAAAGAGCATGAGGGAGAAATAGACGCGGTTTCAATATCATCGAGTAGCAATCTTTCGCTTGTTAAATGACATAAAGAACAATTCATGTTTTGTTTCAGCTTGGCGGGTCGAGAGATCTCATTCGATGCTGCAGTTTTGCAATTCAACATTTTTTCCTTATGCCTCAATTAATGAAGCAACACGTGTAAATTTAATTAGTTCTCCCGCAGTGCAGAATTAATTGTGAAAATTCCTTTCGACTATTGGATCGTATCATATATCAATTAAAAAAAACTTTTTCATTACACAAGTGTTGCCTAGAGCTGAAACGCACTCTTACATTCAACAACACGAATGCTTAAAATGAAATGAAAGAAACGCAATTGGGCAAAGCACGCTATCGACATCTTTCGAAACTTCGTGTTTCGATCAATCGAGCAAAGTTCATGGTTGATGTCGGTACGAAATAGGTTTTTCGCTATCAGCAATCAAACATTTTTCTTCATATTTTTGCATTTTCAAATCTCCGAATATATTTTATTGTTATATGATCTAACATTTGACCTCATCATTTGTTTTTATTATTTAAAGAAATGAAAATAGAAACTAATAGTTTTCTCTCACGATTGAGAAAAGTGAATGTTTCTGGAATAAATTTTTGATGACGAAGGTTATTGAAGCCTAAAAGCAATTCACTAATCTTCTGATTGAAATCAAAGCTAACATTTCAAATCGTGGCTTCAAGGATTCTTCTAGCAATATGAGTAACTAGCGTGCTTCATTGAATTATAGCTGCAGCCTATCGTCATATTTCTGTTTTAAATCTGCATCTATAATTTTCATCATTCGGAGTCCATCGGAAATCGTTTGTGGGCCTGAAGCGATCTTCAGCTTTATTTTATACCAGATAAGATATGACTTCACAATATATTCTGTTCTATTTAGCATATAAATATGCTCTGTCTAGCGGCTATCTGCAATCTACTTGAATTATAGATATTTGCTCGCATTCAACCAACAGATTACTGAAAAGATTTCCATGACACTTTTATTGCTGATCTCATGGCACACTATCCTGGCTTGAGTCTATCATAAAACGCCAAAGGAACTCCCAACAATGTTAAAGTAACTAAAAGAATTATTATATGAGATTTTTGAGACGTTTAACGTTGTCATATATTCACGTTAAATCATGATGTGCAGCAAAATATGAATGTTGTTTTGTTGAATGCCTAGCTTTAATAACCAACTCAAGACAGCTTTTCTTATTTAAAAACACTCGTAAATTTTTCGACATTTAATCCTCATGCTTTCAACTTCTCCTGTATATCCCGAAAAAAAAGAAACAATTACAATTAAATATTTTAATGATCCAATAATTTATGATTATTTATCGTCTCGAAAGATTAAATGGACGTGAACAACTAAATTATTCCGTGATATCATATGCCATCTAAAACTCGAAACTTTTCTTTAGAATTCTGAAATCGATCATCAATTAACATTGTTTTAACAACAATAAAATGAAGGAAACAAACTTCACTGAAACTGATCACAAAACTGTCAAAATATTAGCATCACGCAAACGATATATGAACAAATATCAATCGAATGTTATCTGATTTCAAATCGACATCAAAAGTAAAGAGACATTAAAGTTTTTTATTCTCTTTGATTTGAGACGAGTAAGAAACAAATGCCTCGAGACGAATGATTGTTCTTCTCTTTCTTTGAATTTATTTCTGCATTTCAATTTGGAATTGCAGTGAGGGAGATAAAATTTGACAAAAAGAATTGGACACGGCTGTAGTGTGTCTGATCGCTGATTGCTTGCCTTTCTTATTTCAATTCCAATTCAATTTAAATATTTTTCTGACGTCTCGCACTCTTTCAGTCACGTTCAATATGTTTTGTCTTATATTTGATGAGGAATCTCGTGTAACAAAATGCAAGCAAATTTAACATCTGATTATATTTATATTTATTAATAAAAACATTATTTCAACACTTTTACCTTTGCGCTTTGATCAACTTTGAATATTGACATGTTTTAATACGGGCGAACAACGTCATCACTTCACGTGAATTATAACACATGTCAACAATTAAAAACAATTGCCTTTTAATATTTTATTGCTGCTTTATTGACAGTAACTTTCATTGGAAATGCAACTTTTATCCATTCTCGAATGAACATTTGCAAACTAATGAATTATTTAATTTCACACATCAAAGATTCTATTCTTGTCTTAACAACATAACCGAGATCTCAGGAGTTAAACAAATAAATCTTTTAAGCTTTTCGAAAACTATTCTAGATAAATTTTATTTATGATAATGTGACTTTCAAAAAGGCGTACGTCTTATGAATATATGAATCTTGTTTCTTCTACGAAATACGAATAGATAGCCGACATTAAAGTCACACCTTTATTCAATTTTCAAACAGTCTTGAAAGCATACGACCGCCGGATTATCCAAAATCACATCGACGAACGTTCTCTGGTATTCATTCTAAAGAGTTTATTGTCATTCAATATTCGGTGTCTCATACAAACTCAAAAAGTGAGAATCTAAAACCAATATTGTGGATTTCATTAATCCCGAGATATTCTCGTGAATCTCACCGCATCACAAATAAGCAAAAATGTTTTTTTTTTCCTTTCCCAAACCAGATTTAGAATTTTTAAATGTTTTCTCCCCACAGTTGAAGCTCAATCAAAATTCACACCTTTACGTAAATTATTGATGATTCGTGTCGTAGTTTCTGTTGGTTTTTCGTCTTTTTATTTTGTCGTGCTGTTATGAGTTGGAGCAGAGATGATACAGAGCATTAGCTTTGAGATGTTCATTTCTCTTTCTCTGAGCTTTTTATAACACCCAAAGCGGCGAATTAAAATGGCAGCTCAACAATAAACAGAAGAAGAAAAGAAATGAAACGTCTTTTTCTTAAATGAAAGATTCCTCGCTTTTTCCCACTTCGTGATATTGTAAATTTAAATCTTCAACAAGTCGAATGGGATTAAAATAATGAGCAAATACATATTACGCGCGTCTGATCTTTGTGAAAAGATTTTATTTTATTTGTTTTTTTCTTTTTATTGAATTTTACACTTTGATTTTGCTTTTCCCTTTTCCAGGTGGAAAAAAATAAAAACAAGAATTAAATAAAGAATGCTTAAAGAATCCTAGAAAAGTCGCGAATTCTTTGAGGTGAGAGAAGACAAGCATGAAAGTGAGAATATTTAAATTGAGTACGAATTGTTTATAAAGTTTAAAGACTGCAAATGTCATCAATAAAATAATTTCAAAAAGCATTTTGATTCCATTATAATTTTGTGTGGGATGCTTCAAAAGGAATCTCATGGTTACGTGACCGAACAAGTTAATATCATTGCAATTTTCAGCCACTTAATTTCAAAGGATTCTCCGAAAATAAAAATTAAATTGACAATTAGACTTAAATATTTAGAAAATTATATTTTCATTTCATTTGTACGTTTGGCAATTCAATGTGCGTAACAAGAACGTTTATCTCCAAACATCAGGAATGATAAAAAAATTATCCACAGCATGCAAACGAACGAGACAAAAAAGTTTGAAATGGAAGTGAACGCCATTAAATGCTTCACTCTCTCATGTTGATTTCTTTTGCTCCACCGCTACGAATTTATTAACATTTTTTCTTTTTTGATTCGTGAATAATTGATTATGAAAAATATTTTCTTCATTCTCATTCAAAAATACTTTCTTCTTTCATTCGTTGTCTTTTGGCTTTAAAATGAAATCTGGTTTATGAATTTTTCTTTTCCTCATTTAAAATGTTGCAAGTTGCAACATTGACTCATACAAAAATGTAAAAATGAAGATTCTTGAGACAGTTACATGCACAAGAAGTTTCCGGTTAATTGTAATCAAAGGATTTTTGTTCATAACAATCCGCATTCTTCAATATTTCGTGATCAGTTGGGCGCAGCACGCAATAAATGCAACAAAAGTATGATGAAAATTATGAACATTAATTTCTCTTAAGGATATTTACAATTTAAGCATTCCTTGATCGTATCAAGTTAAGTTAATTGCATTGTCTTAATATGATTCTGTATTTAATATATTCAAGTTGAATTAAAATCCCTTTCAAACTATCAATTTTCTTCTATCAAACATGTTCAGAAAGCAATTTGCATTGATCATAACTATAAACATCTTAAGAACAAATGTGAAGAATAAACTTCAAAACAAACAAAAAGCGACTTGCAAAGAAATAAAAGAAATATCCCGAACTCAATCAATCAATCAGTTTTAAGCCTTCTTTCATTTCTGATTCCTGCCTCAAACTTTTAAATTATTTTTTAGGGATTGTGAATAAGTAATTGATGAAAATAATTTATCTTAAGCCTTCGACGATAGCGTCTTAAACAAGTTTCTATAAGTTCCTTGTAATAAAGCTTACACTTTACGATGTAAAATATTTTAATTCCTTTTTTTTTAACAAACACACACGTGCTTTGTCGTCCCAGCCAAAATTTATCTTGCTATACTTCGAAATAGAGCAGTTAAAAGAAATTCAAGATTTGTTTCTGACGCTCCACGGCGTATTTTTTTTTCGGGTGAATTTAAGAAAACTGCGGGATACTAAACCAGATAATTTTTTTTCTTTATCGTATCGAGAACAGAGCAAAACACGAGAACATTTTGGCCCTTTTCTTTCTGCTTTCACAGCTAATTCAACTTTTCGATCGAAGGTTTCTGGTTTCATTTTTTTTTTCTTTCTTTTATGTAAAGACATACGAAGTTTAAAAAAGCATGAAATATGCGATGAAGTTGATAGACAAGCTACCAAAACCTGGAGGAAAAAAAGCATAAGAAAAAGAAGAATCGAATACACAAACTAGTCGTTTATAGAGAACAAATATCCTGTAAAATTTGTTGACTTTTTAAAATGATTTATCATGCTCATCCGATTCTTCAAAAAATGCCAAATGTTCCTATTTGTCTCCAATGTCTGTCTCTAAAGTAACATTAACGATAACAAACATTTATACGACTTAAAAATCAGTGAAGTAGAATTCTTTCTTGTGAATTTATCATCGAAATGCCATGGTTAAAATGAACATGTTGTTTTTAGATAAAGACATGGCTTGCATTTTGTGAATAACAACCACATGTCACTTCAACTTGTTGCTTTGCTGCATAAAATATTATTAGAACTGCATTCACCTGTCGAACAGCTTATTATCAAATCAATGCTTAAACATAAATGATCATTAAAATGTTTGAATTGATCGTCAGACGTAAACTTTAAATGTTTAAATTAATCGATTGAGTGTGAAAGGCGGCTGAGCCTATGAGAAATTTTAACTCCCCATAATCAATCATTTTATGCACGGTTTTTAACCATTTCGCCTTTTATTAAGCATCTCATTTTGTGACTTTTGATTGAACGTCTATTTCCATTTTCAAGTTCAAGATTAGATTCCCAAAAACATAAGTTAACTATTTACCTCTTTCTTTACTTGTTCGCTTGTTTCTTTGATTGTGTTGAGGTACCGTTAATAATTTCAAAAGATTTCTTTCTTCAACTTTGAATAGAAACTTTTCTTTATACTTTTTTTCAGATTTTTGAGATTGTATCATGAAGTTCAACACACGAAAATATTTTATGCTATTTATTACAAGTTACGAGATGTAAATATAATCGCATTGCAGTGCAAAAGCTTCTTTTAAAAGTGAGTTGTTGATACTTAAAAATTGAACTGTATCAATAAAAATCAAGTCTTTAAAGGATTCTTCGAATAAATTATTATTTAAACTTCTTAAATGTATAACAAGATGCCGTATAAGCTTCATAAAAGTTTAATTTAGCGTATTTAATCCTATCTCATGAATTGA
This sequence comes from Clunio marinus, assembly GCA_900005825.1. Taxonomy (NCBI): domain Eukaryota; kingdom Metazoa; phylum Arthropoda; class Insecta; order Diptera; family Chironomidae; genus Clunio; species Clunio marinus. Next base: position 3,210,434 of record CVRI01000054.1, read on the forward strand.
AATAAGTACAACGTGTAATAATACTTTAATTTATTCAACTAAGCCACGCAGAATAAAGAATAAATAAAATTATAACAAAAACACTTCAACTTCAAAGTGCCAACGAATTTTGAAAGCGAATTGTCAAGAAATTTGTTTGAAAGGTGATTCCATCTTGTGTTTTAGGAAAACTAATGTTTATGAAGTTGGAATAAATGAGAAAGAATGGAAATATAAAACATTTGAATTTACAATCAGTCCGTTCGATGTTAATTGATAGACATGCAAGTTACAAGAAACCTTCTAAGCTAATCATTATTTTTAACAACCTGAAGATTCTGTATTTCGGTCAAAATTTGCATAAATGCTGTCATAAAATTTCATGGCGTCCTAAATTAATGGCGTGTCAGAGAAATTTAAATTGCATTGATCTTGATCTGTAGTAGTGCGTTAAAAGCAAGGATTCTCCTTTCCATTGCTAAAATTATTGCATTTTAAGATGGAAAAAATGTTCTCATTAGTTACGATGGCATCTATAGCTATTTATGAGCAGTCAGTTAATTTCTGACAGCTAACAACATGAAATATAAGCAAAATTTCCTTTTAATATTACAAAGCTCCCGAAATATTCCGAATGAAATCGAAAATTTGTATGTGTACCTTAAAACGATAATGCAACTATCAAAATAAATATTTATTGTTGATAGTTCAACGTCGGTTTCATGGAAGGAAAACGAATCAGCATGATGTTATTTATGAATCCATTTTCATCTGAAGACTCTTGAAAACCGAGATGGTAGTCGAAAAATGCAATTTATTCATTCACTCACGCCAATTGGTCTTCTTTTAACTTGAAAGTTTGTCACTTTCTGACTTCAAAGCAGAATTTTAAAACATAAAAAATTAAAAGATTGTTTCTTAGCTTTCTACTCTACTTATTATGGAACATATTGAATTAATAATCATATTCAAGATTTTTTTTGATGGTTCATTAGATGATCATTTGACGATCGTTAGAAGTATATTTACATCCAATTAAAACGCGAATTTTGAATGACATTAAATTAAACGACTTTCACATCTGCACATTTCAACTTAAATGAGTTGAACTTTTCTTTTTCTCATTTTCTTAAAAACGAACCTCGTAAAGTTATTCACAATAAATGTAAATGCAGAAATCATAAACATCAATTTTAAAAACGTGTAAGAATTTTTGTTAGCTATAACAAGTAACAGACGATACTTCACCAACGAGAATACACAAGAAGCTCTTTTATGATGTCGAACATTTCTCGTTTCCTTCGTCAATCGTAAAGCGGCCAGAAGTTATTAGCTGTTAAGTTTGAGGATGAAATTTGAATAAATCCAATATAAGCATAAATGAAGAGACAAAAATATCAGAGAAACAGTAAAATTTGCGATTTGAAATGGCTTATTGCATTCAGTTCTTCTATTTTCAAGCTGAAAAGCATCACTAAATATTTCTTGTTGGTCTCGATATGACGCTGACCAGTCCATGAGAAAAATTATTAATCGTCTTGTCTTCCCATCCTTCGACAGACTTTTATGTCTTTATTCAATTTTATATTTTATTCGTTCACAACAGCAAACATTTATGAATACATGAAGACGATTTGTTTTCATTTTAAAGCTTTTTTTCTGATATGGGACACTTTGATGAAGTTTTCTCAACAACTTCACACCTTTCTACCTTTCAACAATTCTATTTCATGTGATAATAACTTTAACTTACCAACAATCATGAGAAAAGTGAAAATGTTATCCCAAAACCGCAACCATTAAATTTTGTCTCCAGTAATTCTCGTTAGTCCTTTCCTTGCTTCACTTCTCATCTAACCTTATCGTTCGTTTTTCATTTTTACTTCATCCACAATAAAACTCCAATCTCTCAATAAATCTCCGTTAAACTTAAAAATAAAAAAATAACAAAACATTTTTAAAGCATCGCTCTTGTTGTTTTCTTTCTCTTCGCCGTGATTTATCAAGCGGTGTACTTGGTAATCCGCACATGGCTCCCCAAGTACTTNGATGTCAACTCGAGTTAGGGTAGTTGGCTAATTATCGACCACCTCGAAATCGCGTCCAATTATCGACCACTACTTTCGAACTTAATTTTCTTAGCTATTTTTTATTATTTATGGCTTAGAACTTTGTAGAGAGGTAGAGCATAGTCCAAAGTAACTTTCTACAAAGTTTTAAGCCATAAATAATAAAAAATAGCTGAGAAAATTAAGTTCGAAAGTAGTGGTCGATAATTGAACGCGATTTCGAGGTGGTCGATAATTAGCCAACCACCCTATTTTATGCTATTTATTACAAGTTACGAGATGTAAATATAATCGCATTGCAGTGCAAAAGCTTCTTTTAAAAGTGAGTTGTTGATACTTAAAAATTGAACTGTATCAATAAAAATCAAGTCTTTAAAGGATTCTTCGAATAAATTATTATTTAAACTTCTTAAATGTATAACAAGATGCCGTATAAGCTTCATAAAAGTTTAATTTAGCGTATTTAATCCTATCTCATGAATTGAAATAAGTACAACGTGTAATAATTGTAATGTCCTAGAAAGTCGGCCGTATTTATAATGAATCGTTATCAGAATAACGAGTAAAATAACTAATTGTTATCACACGACTCAATAACACGTCCGTTTAGTCTCTTACTTATTCACTCACTGAACTCCTACACAACTGAACGTATCTGCACTAATACCAATACACTACATTCCCCTCCTGCTTATTTTGTTCAAACGTTGTTCGATCCAGCAAGTTATTCCGTAGTGGAAGACATACAAAACGTTTAATGCCTCAATTCTGCCATGCATGTAAACTTCCCTGGAGCCTCCAACTTAACTTGGTTGTGCCAATTTCTCCCTTCCAATACCTCCCCCGGCAAACAGATTTAAAAAAATTTTGCAAATGTCAATGAACTTAAATGATTCAATCTTACAAACTCTTTCTACCTTCCAATGCCTCCCCCAGCAAACAGATTTAAAAAATTTATGCAATTGTCGATGAACTTAAATGATTCAATCTTACAAACTCCCTCAACTTTTTCTCGATGTTTTTCCTCTTTTTTTTTCAATATGTTCTTGAAGGTGATTCTCAAACCGAGTGAAGTAAACATAAATATCATGAAATAAAGTTCCACTGTCAAATCTTTAGCCGAGAAAAATGCATGCATACCAGATTGATTCAAAGCTTCTAATACAAATTTCAATTAACAATTTTTTCGAATAATAATAAATGAATGCGAACCAACTATCACTTAAATATCTATTTATTTGATCACAAATCTTATAACAGTCTACTTCAAAGCTCTTGTCTCCTTGCAACCGCAATTTACTCGACCTAATGTTTCATTTGACGTTCGTAAGACCGAAATCTTTTAGCCGATCCAACTCTGATCCCTTTGACCTCACTTGTAAGCAAATTATCTTTCTCCGTTTCGATCTTTTTACCACGCGTCAAAACTTCCAACTGGTTTCCGTAACCAATTAATTCTACAAGCGACGCTTTTCCTCTTATTCCGAAATCCATTAATTTCTCTTTTTGCTTTGCACCCTGAGTTATTTTTGCAATCACACGTTTTTCCTCGAAACCAAAAGCACGCGCCTTTTTCCGAACTCGATCTGAATATCTCTGAAAAGATTCGTCCTCTTCTTGTCTTAATGCTCCAAAATTTGTTTCATCAGCCAAATGATTCGAATTAACTTTAAAAACTTGTTCAATTCGCTCAACTGCTTCATCAAATGACTTCGGAAATACATATTTTGCGTTGAAAAGGATATTACGCAAAAATGCTCCACCCCGAGTAATAAGAACTGTAATCTGCATTTCATCCGAGTTAAATGCTTTCGGGTTCAACTTAAAAATTCGCTTCAGCATGGCAATCCAATCTATCCAAAATTCTCTAGCTATTTCCATTGTTGGATCTTCTGGGAATTGGTCAATTAACATCAACGGATTAATACGCAAAGACGACATTTCATAACCTTCTTTTGACTTATTTTTCGCCGTTTTCTCCGTCAAAGTTTCATTTTCTTCTGAACTAACAGATTCAGAATCGTCATCAGACGATCTTTCATCTGGGTTTCTAACGTATCTTCCAGCCGACATTTTGCTAATAGAAATACAAAACGAGGCGTCAAATTTCATATCCCACAACGGTTTCAAATTTCAATATTATCTCGAAATTTCTTCGAGCTCACCTGTATTCCAGTAACAATAATTGCAAAAGAATTTCAACTCAAGCTTCAATTAATGTTTATTTCCCTTTTTAATGCGTTTAATATTGTTTTAATTCGTTTATCGCAAAAATCTTATTTTTAACTTCAACCGACGCCTTAACTCGTTCAAGCTTCAAATACGAATGTACAAATTACTCTTTCTCTTTGAAACTAACACTAACGCAAATAACGTTTTCGAAACCTCTCATTACTCTCTTTTGCAACTTACACATATAAATTTACATCGGCGGCAATTTCAAAAATTATTAGAAAATTCTTCAAAGTTTTCGATTAAAATTTAAAATCAAAACTCGTAACAAATCTCATTCTGAAAATGAATCCAATCGTTTATTGCCACATTCAATTCTCATACAAAATCAACCGGTTTAATTCCCCATTTAAAATTCGAATGACTCAAATTTTCTACCTTTTTGCACCAATATCAACTTAATTGAAATCTATTACAAATCCGTCCTTTGGCACCAACACAGATGCAATCGGTGACCAAGGTATTGCAAATCTCGCAAAAGTCAAAATGGCTGCTCCGTCCAAAATAAATCAAATTCAAACTTCTCACTGAACTGATTTCTATCACAAAACTCATGCCAAAATTCAAGCCAAACTTCATTATCACGAGATCAATTTCCAAAATTCATTTCAAAACTCTGGCTCCAACAACTCGTTTCAAAGTTCAAGACAAAGCTCAAGACGAAATTCATGACAAAACCCAAGACAAAGTTCATGACAAAATTCAAGATATAACTCAAGCCAAAATTGTTCAAAAGAAATTCTATACATATATAATGTCGACCATGGCAACATGCTGATAATAAATCGTTCTCCACCTTCTTGCTTCAATATTTCAAAATTCAATTCCTATACAATTAATTTAGCATATTTAAAATCCCTACAAACTTCTCCCGAGCAAAATGCAAAGACGCCAAATTTCACTTTTTTGTACTAACACTGTCGCAATTGGAATATATTGCGAATCTTTTCTTCTGCGCCAACACAAATGCAATCAGTATTCAATGCATTACAAAACTCTCAAAAGTCAAAATGGCTACCCATTAATCCTAAACAAAATAAATCAACTTCAAGCTTCTCGCCCAGCTGCTTTTCATTACAAAACTCATGTCAAAATTCATGCCAAATCTCATGTCAAAGTTCAAGCCAAATTTCATGTCAAAGCTCATGTCAAAGTTCATGTCAAAATTCATGTCAAAATTCATTACAAAATCCATTGTCAAAGCTCACATTTAAATTTCATGTCAAAGCATTCGATTTCTCAGAATCACAACCGACGCCGCGAAGTTTTTCCAAAATCTCATTTTCGCGACCAAAACTTCCGGTTTTTTTCCGCGGCTTTCATTACTTACACTTCTCCTGTGATCTTATCTTATGCTTTTCCACTAGCTTTCTATCACTTTTATTCCGACATTACCCGCGAATTTCACAAATTTAACCAATTGACGCCATTGAAAGGAAAAAAAAAAAAATTAAAACTTATNCTCAACTTCTTTCTGATAATCTCAATCAGCAAGGCAAAATAAAATCTTGTTCCATTTTCCGCCGTTTCATTGTAAACTGATTTTCGGATTCATAATTTCTGAAAAGTTTCGCATTGTGCATTGGATCAACATCAATATCATAAATATCACCAAACAAATCTTCAAGTCGTTGCCTCTTCTTTCGTTTGCTAAAATTCGCGATGTTTCTTCTTTCAACATTTGAAAATTCAAAACTCAATTAAAAAAATTCACTTAAGCATTTATTTCAAAACTCTCGGTCAAAATTTAAAATTAACATTTGTAGCAAAACTCATTCTGCACATGTATTTCAACCGTTCATTCAAAACTCAATTCCCATACAAATATCATCGGTATAATTCCCTATGCAAAATTCAAATGACATCAATTTTCTATCTTCTCACACAAATATCAACACAATTGGAATCCATTACAAATCTTCCTGCTTGTCACGATTCAAGGTCCCATGGAAGAATGTCAAGATTGTCATTGCTTGAATATTATAGAAACGGTGATGAGTAAAGAAGTTATATAAAGCGTACTTATCATCATTCCAATCCATAGTGGTTGTCAAATAACAACGAACAACATTCCAAATTTCATCCAAATATAATGTTTCCATTGACGAAGTATTCTTTAAAGCTGAGTAAGCAAATTCAATGATTTTATGAACGGTGAGCTTGATTTCTGTTTCAGCATAAATCACTTTGATTGCAGATGAACTTTTACAAATACAATCGACAAGATTTAAAAGTAATCAACAACAAATCATTCGCCATCTTCTTAAGTTTGTCTACATCTTTCTCACTCTCGTAGCTTTTAATTAGCTACAAATTTCTCAAAAGCAAACCAAATTCAAACTTCTCACTGGGCTGATTCTTATCATAAAATTCATGTCAAATTTCAAATCAAAATGCATACCAAACTCCCTGCACTTGTATGATCAGCATCAAGCTGCGATTGCTCCTTGTTTTGTTTTTCAATATTATATTTACGGAATGTTGAATAATCTTCACCTGGAAATGAACTTTCTGGTGTCAAATGATAGCAAACTTCAGCGACATAGAAATATTTCGGTTGATCTTGATTCCGATATCATGGCATGACAACAGCATCTCGAAGTTTATTATGATCGAACAGCTGATTACTTCGCTTGCCATAACACACCAATTGTAGCGTCAACATTTACTTCAAATTTCATAATTTTCCTTTATAAGAACTATCAGATTACGAATCAAATTTTCTCTTTTGACAGAACACTAACGACATACAAATTTATTATAAATCTCTCAAAAGTCAAATGCGGTCAAACTTCTCTTCTCTGCTCTAAACATCTGCAATAGTAAACGATGTATTTCAAATCCCCCCGAGCAAACTTCATTTCAAAACCCTTCACGAGATAAATTTCCAGATCTCATTTCAAAGCCCTCTGTCAAAATTCCAGAACAAATTTCATTTCAAAATTATACATTTAATTCAAGACAAAGTTCATGCCAAAACTCAAAGTATAGCTCAAGAGAAATCCCTTAATTTGAAACCTCAACGATCGATGTTCACTTTCATTCCAAAATTCAATTCTCTCATACAAAATCATCCGGTTTAATTCCCCATTCAAAATTCGAATGACTCAAGTTTTCTACCTTTTTGCACCAATATTAACTCAATTGAAATCTATTACAAATTCCTCCTTTGGCACCAACACAGATGCAATCGGTGACCAAGGTATTGGAAATCTCGCAAAAGTCAAAATGGCTGCTCCGTACAAAAATAAATCAAATTCAAACTTCTCACTAAACTGATTTCTATCACAAAACTCATGCCAAAATTCAAGCCAAACTTCATTATCACGAGATCAATTTCCAAAATTCATTTCAAAACTCTGGCTCCAACAACTCGTTTCAAAGTTCAAGACAAAGCTCAAGACGAAATTCATGACAAAGTTCAAGACAAAGTTCATGACAAAATTCAGGATATAACTCAAGCCAAAATTGTTCAAAAGAAATTCTATACATACATATATAATGTCGACCATGGCAACATGTTGATAATAAATCGTTCTCCACCTTCTTGCTTCAACATTTCAAAATTCAATTCCTATACAATTAATTTAGCATATTTAAAATCCCTTCAAACTTCTCCCGAGCAAAATACAAAGACGCTAAATTTCACTTTTTTTTTTTTGTACTAACACTGTCGCAATTGGAATATATTGCGAATCTTTTCTTCTGCGCCAACACAAATGCAATCAGTATTCAATGCATTACAAAACTCTCAAAAGTCAAAATGGCTACCCATTACATCCTAAACAAAATAAATCAACTTCAAGCCTCTCGCCGAGCTGTTTTCCATTACAAAACTCATGTCAAAATTCATGCCAAATCTCATATCAAAATTCATGTCAAAATTCAAGCCAAATTTCATGTCAAAGCTCATGTCAAAGTTCATGTCAAAATTCATGTCAAAATTCATTACAAAATCCATTGTCAAAGCTCACATTTAAATTTCATGTCAAAGCATTCGATTTCTCAGAATCACAACCGACGCCGCGAAGTTTTTCCAAAATCTCATTTTCGCGACCAAAACTTCCGGTTTTTTTCCGCGGCTTTCATTACTTACACTTCTCCTGTGATCTTATCTTATGCTTTTCCACTAGCTTTCTATCACTTTTATTCCGACATTACCCGCGAATTTCACAAATTTAACCAATTGACGCCATTGAAAGGAAAAAAAAAAATTAAAACTTATTTCCACGCGATTTTCGAGTTCTTTCATTGCAATAAATATCCCACCGCTGACACCAAATGTAATGTCCTAGAAAGTCGGCCGTATTTATAATGAATCGTTATCAGAATAACGAGTAAAATAACTAATTGTTATCACACGACTCAATAACACGTCCGTTTAGTCTCTTACTTATTCACTCACTGAACTCCTACACAACTGAACGTATCTGCACTAATACCAATACACTACATTCCCCTCCTGCTTATTTTGTTCAAACGTTGTTCGATCTAGCAAGTTATTCCGTAGTGGAAGACATACAAAACGTTTAATGCCTCAATTCTGCCATGCATGTAAACTTCCCTGGAGCCTCCAACTTAACTTGGTTGTGCCAATTTCTCCCTTCCAATACCTCCCCCGGCAAACAGATTTAAAAAAATTTTGCAAATGTCAATGAACTTAAATGATTCAATCTTACAAACTCTTTCTACCTTCCAATGNTATCGAGAACAGAGCAAAACACGAGAACATTTTGGCCCTTTTCTTTCTGCTTTCACAGCTAATTCAACTTTTCGATCGAAGGTTTCTGGTTTCATTTTTTTTTTCTTTCTTTTATGTAAAGACATACGAAGTTTAAAAAAGCATGAAATATGCGATGAAGTTGATAGACAAGCTACCAAAACCTGGAGGAAAAAAAGCATAAGAAAAAGAAGAATCGAATACACAAACTAGTCGTTTATAGAGAACAAATATCCTGTAAAATTTGTTGACTTTTTAAAATGATTTATCATGCTCATCCGATTCTTCAAAAAATGCCAAATGTTCCTATTTGTCTCCAATGTCTGTCTCTAAAGTAACATTAACGATAACAAACATTTATACGACTTAAAAATCAGTGAAGTAGAATTCTTTCTTGTGAATTTATCATCGAAATGCCATGGTTAAAATGAACATGTTGTTTTTAGATAAAGACATGGCTTGCATTTTGTGAATAACAACCACATGTCACTTCAACTTGTTGCTTTGCTGCATAAAATATTATTAGAACTGCATTCACCTGTCGAACAGCTTATTATCAAATCAATGCTTAAACATAAATGATCATTAAAATGTTTGAATTGATCGTCAGACGTAAACTTTAAATGTTTAAATTAATCGATTGAGTGTGAAAGGCGGCTGAGCCTATGAGAAATTTTAACTCCCCATAATCAATCATTTTATGCACGGTTTTTAACCATTTCGCCTTTTATTAAGCATCTCATTTTGTGACTTTTGATTGAACGTCTATTTCCATTTTCAAGTTCAAGATTAGATTCCCAAAAACATAAGTTAACTATTTACCTCTTTCTTTACTTGTTCGCTTGTTTCTTTGATTGTGTTGAGGTACCGTTAATAATTTCAAAAGATTTCTTTCTTCAACTTTGAATAGAAACTTTTCTTTATACTTTTTTTCAGATTTTTGAGATTGTATCATGAAGTTCAACACACGAAAATATTTTATGCTATTTATTACAAGTTACGAGATGTAAATATAATCGCATTGCAGTGCAAAAGCTTCTTTTAAAAGTGAGTTGTTGATACTTAAAAATTGAACTGTATCAATAAAAATCAAGTCTTTAAAGGATTCTTCGAATAAATTATTATTTAAACTTCTTAAATGTATAACAAGATGCCGTATAAGCTTCATAAAAGTTTAATTTAGCGTATTTAATCCTATCTCATGAATTGAAATAAGTACAACGTGTAATAATACTTTAATTTATTCAACTAAGCCACGCAGAATAAAGAATAAATAAAATTATAACAAAAACACTTCAACTTCAAAGTGCCAACGAATTTTGAAAGCGAATTGTCAAGAAATTTGTTTGAAAGGTGATTCCATCTTGTGTTTTAGGAAAACTAATGTTTATGAAGTTGGAATAAATGAGAAAGAATGGAAATATAAAACATTTGAATTTACAATCAGTCCGTTCGATGTTAATTGATAGACATGCAAGTTACAAGAAACCTTCTAAGCAAATCATTATTTTTAACAACCTGAAGATTCTGTATTTCGGTCAAAATTTGCATAAATGCTGTCATAAAATTTCATGGCGTCCTAAATTAATGGCGTGTCAGAGAAATTTAAATTGCATTGATCTTGATCTGTAGTAGTGCGTTAAAAGCAAGGATTCTCCTTTCCATTGCTAAAATTATTGCATTTTAAGATGGAAAAAATGTTCTCATTAGTTACGATGGCATCTATAGCTATTTATGAGCAGTCAGTTAATTTCTGACAGCTAACAACATGAAATATAAGCAAAATTTCCTTTTAATATTACAAAGCTCCCGAAATATTCCGAATGAAATCGAAAATTTGTATGTGTACCTTAAAACGATAATGCAACTATCAAAATAAATATTTATTGTTGATAGTTCAACGTCGGTTTCATGGAAGGAAAACGAATCAGCATGATGTTATTTATGAATCCATTTTCATCTGAAGACTCTTGAAAACCGAGATGGTAGTCGAAAAATGCAATTTATTCATTCACTCACGCCAATTGGTCTTCTTTTAACTTGAAAGTTTGTCACTTTCTGACTTCAAAGCAGAATTTTAAAACATAAAAAATTAAAAGATTGTTTCTTAGCTTTCTACTCTACTTATTATGGAACATATTGAATTAATAATCATATTCAAGATTTTTTTTGATGGTTCATTAGATGATCATTTGACGATCGTTAGAAGTATATTTACATCCAATTAAAACGCGAATTTTGAATGACATTAAATTAAACGACTTTCACATCTGCACATTTCAACTTAAATGAGTTGAGCTTTTCTTTTTCTCATTTTCTTAAAAACGAGCCTCGTAAAGTTATTCACAATAAATGTAAATGCAGAAATCATAAACATCAATTTTAAAAACGTGTAAGAATTTTTGTTAGCTATAACAAGTAACAGACGATACTTCACCAACGAGAATACACAAGAAGCTCTTTTATGATGTCGAACATTTTTCGTTTCCTTCGTCAATCGTAAAGCGGCCAGAAGTTGTTAGCTGTTAAGTTTGAGGATGAAATTTGAATAAATCCAATATAAGCATAAATGAAGAGACAAAAATATCAGAGAAACAGTAAAATTTGCGATTTGAAATGGCTTATTGCATTCATTTCTTCTATTTTCAAGCTGAAAAGCATCACTAAATATTTCTTGTTGGTCTCGATATGACGCTGACCAGTCCATGAGAAAAATTATTAATCGTCTTGTCTTCCCATCCTTCGACAGACTTTTATGTCTTTATTCAATTTTATATTTTATTCGTTCACAACAGCAAACATTTATGAATACATGAAGGCGATTTGTTTTCATTTTAAAGCTTTTTTTCTGATATGGGACACTTTGATGAAGTTTTCTCAACAACTTCACACCTTTCTACCTTTCAACAATTCTATTTCATGTGATAATAACTTTAACTTACCAACAATCATGAGAAAAGTGAAAATGTTATCCCAAAACCGCAACCATTAAATTTTGTTTCCAGTAATTCTCGTTAGTCCTTTCCTTGCTTCACTTCTCATCTAACCTTATCGTTCGTTTTTCATTTTTACTTCATCCACAATAAAACTCCAATCTCTCAATAAATCTCCGTTAAACTTAAAAATAAAAAAATAACAAAACATTTTTAAAGCATCGCTCTTGTTGTTTTCTTTCTCTTCGCCGTGATTTATCAAGCGGTGTACTTGGTAATCCGCACATGGCTCCCCAAGTACTTGAACCAGGTTCAATCTCGTTTGCAACGTTGAAAATATTTCTCATTTCCTTTCTTCTTTTTCATTTCAATGTTTACCAAAAGACTTTATCGTAAAAATTAAATAATAAAAGATCTATAATATCAATAAATATACAAATATATCATTTTTTTATTGCCATAAATCGCGAAGACGATTGCTTAAAAAAACGGGGAAAAAGAAAAGCTTCAGAGGCATAAAGGAATGCGGCGAGGTAACGAATGAATGCTGGTGGGCATGATTGAAACGGTCACGACAATTTCGCAACAGGTTACAAGTGAACAAAGTCTTATAAATGTCTGGGAAAGAAGTTCTATTTAGAGTGAATGTTAACGTCGATATGAGGTTTAGTCACACTGTTTAAATTCAACATAACTAACTAACAAGTCTACAAACCATGCATAAATGCACAATTAATTCATTTCATCAAAATTTTAATACGATCACTTTGTCTTTTGACAGAAAATTTCCTTTTTGAACTTAAACGTTAGTCGAGAAACAACGTTTTGTGGACTTAAAGCCGCGTGACGAAAATTAGCATATTTAAGTGCTATGAAATTGTATTTTTATTGTTCCACGACATTCAAATTTATCCACCAAAAAAAAGAAGAGAAAGAATTTTTTATTTCCATAAATTGCCGAACTAAATATATTCAAAATATTTTTCTTTTTTCTACATTCGATGAAACGAGAGGCTGATAAATATATGTGATCGACAAGTTTTGTCATGTTTTCGGAAATCAGAAAGAGATACAGCGTAAAGCAATTATGGTGGAACGCGCCTGGTTTACCGAAATGTAAATTAAAATTAAGCTGTAATTAAATGCGTTCAAAAGTTTGCAAAAAGCACTTTCACAGCCTCAAGCTGATAGTCAGGAAATCAATATGGCATTACGGGCAAAATATTCAACTGAGAAAATAATAATTTAGAGATGTTTGTAAAACAAACGTTATTCTCAAGCTTATCAATATTATTCGACATTCCAAATTAATTTAGGAAAATATTTATTGCTTTATTATGTTCACACTTTTAGTTTTTTCCTGAAGTTAATTGAAGTCTTTCATTTCTCTCGTGTAACAAACATAATCAATGCTTTCAATTTCTTTCTATTTTTTTTTGTCATCATCTTGATAGCGCGCTAGATTCACTACACCTGTACAAAGACCTTTTCTTTAATCAGGTGACGCTTCCCGTCACTCTCTCCAAATTTCATTATTATTTTAGCCTGAACTTGCATAAAAGAAAGGAAAAAAAAGACAAAAGCATCTACATATTTTATAAATGGTCGTAACCTCGATAATCGAGCACGTTGCTTAACATGTATTGATGATCATTAGATACTTAGCACGATGTGTGAACTGAAATATCGGTCAGTAAAACAAAAAACAAATTGACTCATAAAAAAACTCAAAATCTCTCCACCAAAGTAAAATGTTTCTTCGAAGAGAACGAGTAATCAGTGAGTTGTTCACATACTAATCGATCGATAATCAATAAAAGTATGGTTTAAAACGCACATAAAAGCACAAGCAGACAAACAACAAGAAGAAACTGAAGAATGAATTGATCTTTAATGAATATTGTCGGATTGTTAAATACGAAAAAAAAAATTATCAGAGCAGTTTCCACTTGAACTGTGCGTGGAACGACGTACCAAAGCAAATCTTGTTTTCCGGCTTCCATTATCGCCATAAAACAATTTGAAAAGCAATTGATTAATTTTCATCCTCCTCTCACGGCCTTTTCTTACCGATAAAAACACAATTTTTAACAGCGCGCATCATAATTTTAGCGATATTGCGTCGTCGTGGCAGCTTCTGTATGAAGCTCAACTCCATGGCATGCGTCAAAATGAGACAAATTTATCCAATGATTATTATATTTTAAGCCCGCCTCTTCCTTCTTCTTTTATTTGCACCCATTAAGGGTCGCATTGGAATTTAATATAATTTCTTACATCCACAGTTACCTTCTTGTCGCATTTCTCCTCAATTTTTTTTATATTTTTGTTTTTTCTGTCGTAATCGCATAAGAAAGAACGAAGAATGCAAAACAACGCAACAGAATCTTGTTGCTGTTTCACCAGCTTGTTGTTGTATACTATTTAAAAAATGGTTCATGTATACAAGCATATTTAATGAAGAAAAAAAAAATTAATGTAATGAAGTAAGAGAAAAATGTGCGACGAAAGAAGAAGAAATTAAGTTCTTATAAGTTTGAGTATGAGGCGTAGAAGAAGCAACGCGAAAAAAAGAGAAAATATCGATCGTAACACCAGAAGTCTCTTATAAAACTTATTTACTTTTCCCTTTCTTCGTTTTCTTAATCGAACACTGTTTTATGTTGCAGTTTTATAGGAACATGGAACATAAATAGATTTATTTATGTAACGACAATTAACAGTTTCAATCGTTCCAGAAGCTTTTCTATGTTTTCTTCAACATGAAATAAAGTTTTAATTTGACAACTTTCTTATTTTTCTCAAAATCAAAAATTAGTTCTAAGCATTCCAACTATGATGATGATCATGAATGAGTAGAAGAAGATGGAGAACTCAAAAATATGAAACATCATCGTTGTTGGTTTGACTTTCAATGCGTTTGTAGATGTGAAAATCAACAACTTGAAAATGCATTTTATTCGTCTCTCTTTGGGTTCATTAAAATAAACATAATTTTATTTTCCTCCGTTTCTGAAAAATCTCATTCATTTCTTAAAATCTTCTCTTTTATGTTAATTTTTTTTTATTATCTTGAGAAGTCTTTTGGTTTGACTTCGTTTCTTTTAACTACCTTCGATATGTGTGCATCTCACTCTTTACACTGTCTGTCATTTATTGTGTGGAATATCTTGATATTTTTATGGTTGTTACGGTGGAGTGTTTCTGTTTAAATTGACTGTAGGGTCCACTGACCATTGCTTTGACTCATCTTCGCTTTCTTCGACGAATAATTATGAAGCTGAGCTGAAGATTATTATTTAACTTAAAGTGTTATGATGAAGAACAAAAGAACAAACTTTTAATTTCTTTCTTTCAATATTGGCTTGTCATTGTTACCAAAGCTTTAACTTCTCATTTCACTTTCCTTGTCGATTGAAAAAGGCATAATCATTTCAGAAATGTCACCTTAAGCATCTCCCCAGGATTCCATAATCTTACAACACTTTCAGAAGAATTTTTATTAAGTTGTTGTGTTGTTTATGGCACACCTTTTGGCAAAAGATTTTCGAGAATTTCAACGTGACGTTCAAAAAGTTGCTAATGATAATTTTTCGGGTGAATCGAATGCTTTTACTCCACGGTAATCCGGTTTAAAGGCAATTTATGACGATGTCATCACTGTGAAGCAGTCATAAAAGTTCTCCCTGTTCGTTGATCGGATCAACTGATTGCGATTTCGCTTTTTCGCATAAACTTTTTCATTTTTCCAACTAATATTTGATGTTCTGAAAAGCAATACACTTATTTGACGGATTATTTGTTAAGCTATTGAAAGCAAAAATCATACGGAATGCAAAATATTATCGACAAATTTTTAGCCTTTTTCGTGAGCGTGAAAATTGCTTTACGAATTAGCATGGTGAATTGTAGTTAATTGAAAAATTCCTTGGTAACTTTACATGAAATTGAACAGCAAGAAAAGGTAATGTAAAGAGTTGGTGCATTAATTTTAAATAAAAAATTAGAGTTTATGTCGTATGAAATAAACGCAGCGGTTTAATGTTGTATGGGGTTAGTTTATAACTCAAGTAACACGACTAATGAACTCTGTATGGAATTGATTGAACATTAATCATTTCAAACTATTAAATACTAATGATTAATGAAGACATTAACACACTTAACTTTTGGATTTTTTGGATTTAATGAAGAAACTGTGACGTAATGTTGGTAAGATTTTTATACTTTCAATCGTTCGTTAGTCTAGAAACAACTGACTTCATTCTCATTTCTTCGGATCCCCTTCTGAAGCCAACAACATTGAAATTCGAAAAACTTTTATTGTTGTTTAATTTTTCGTTTCGAGACCATTATTAAAAATTATCCATACTGAGTTCTAACTTGAAACTTTCAAGAGTTTCTTTTATTCTTTTTCAATCTCTTCTCCACGATCTTTCTAGCCATCATTAACAACAAAGGTTACGTTTGAATATCTTGAGAGATTAGAATGCTCTGCTATAGATGATGATGGAGGAAGGCATTCATTTTTATGGTACTGAAATAATGCCAAAAATTTACTTTTAGTTGTTCATCGATCGTAATTTTTTGTCCTTAAGCAAACCCGCACGTTTATTTTTATCCTCGAAGATATCTCTCGCTAAAACGATTTCAATTGAATTTCATGAAGAATAATTTCTTCGTTTCATCTCAACGTCGAGTTGAGAACTTACAAAGAGGTTCAAAGAATGTTATATCCACTTAAAGAGGAAGTTTTTTATTCATATTGAAAGAAATCAAAACTAAAGGCGATGAAATCCTACAAAAAAATATTAAATAAGAATTGAAATTTTTAATATTTTCCCTTCATCACTTCACTCACTGATGAATACAATCAATTGTTATATTGATTACATAATTTCACAAAATGTTTATTATGATTCAACAAAAAACTGAAAAAAATATATAAAAAAATATTAGACAAAGAACTAGATAGAGAAATGAAGAAGAGAACGAATGAAAAAGTTATCTTGAAGACTCAAATTAAAATGCCGCAATTCTTATACATAATCAGCTTTAAAACGAAGCAGTTTTCATGTTGACTTGAGAAAATATTGTAAATTTAGAGTCTCCGTTTGAAGATTATTATCAGATAATTTCTTCATGAAAATAACTTTCCGTTTATGAGAATAAATTGTGATCTTAATCTAGCACAATTTCTTGAGAACATTTGGCTCAATGAAACGAAGTTGCTTGGACTTAAATACAGTGCCACTTCTATCTATTTGAAATTGAATCAAAGATTCTTTTAAACTAGATAAAATAAAGAAATTTCTCTGTACAATGAAAAAGAGTAAAAACAAAAATTGTTGTTCTGAAACATTTTCTAGTTTCACCTTTTGAAATAAGTAAACTTATCGTCAGCCACACCAACCAGACACAACTGAACTATAAATCACGTCTAATTCTTGCATAGACATACACAAATATTTGAACACATTTTGCGCTTTGCACAATCCAATCTCGAAATATTTTTCACCTTGTTTTAACTTGTTCACACATTTCAAAGCCATCTGACTGTGTGTCGGCTTGCTGCAGCTTCCGCTACCGTTGCTGTTGCTATAAGCTTGTAGTAGATTTGCTACGTGCTAAAATCTACTTTTATCTCAATAAATTTACAAGCTCGACTGTGTTAATGGCAAGTTTCTCACAAACAACAGAATAAATAGGAAGGAAAAGTATCACATGTAATTTAATTAGGGGAATGTTTCTGCATGAAAGTGTACGTTAATGACTTCAACTTTATTATGTTCACGGGAAGAAGAATTATTGCTTCAGAAAGTGAAACATCTTATATCGTTGATGAAGATTCTCGTTTGAAAATGCATCGAATCATGAAAGGATACTTCACAGCATGAGGTCGGATTGAGAAGAAATTCATTACAATAATTCAAAATTTAGTAGCTAATCAAAGGAAGAAACAAGAAGTGTCGTAATTAAGCTTTGAACAATTTTTCTTGTAAAATCCTATGGAATCTCTTTCAAAACTCAAGTGTTGAACTTAATATTTTTATATATTTTTTCCATCGCACATTCTTCTATAAGCCAAACCAGTTCTTTTCTTTTTTTTCATACTTACATCTCCTGAAGAAGTCGGAGAGCAAGTCGTTTCGTGTGTGAGTTCAGGTATGAAATTGAGTGCACAAACTTCCCCGAAAAAAAATGAGACGAAAGACAAGAAACGATTTTTTGTCTTAATTTAAAAGCATGTTCAGAAGAGCGTAAGAAAAAGCGTCAACTTGGGGAAGTCTCCTGTGGTGAATTTAAATAATTTATCAAGGCGCATTGCTTCGTTGTTTTCGCTCGTTGAAGATGATCAGAAGAATGAAAATTAGAAGATGGCAGGGAGCGTAGTAATATGCTAATTAAACAGAAGATTATGGCCGACAAAAACAACTAAGTGTTGAGGGAAAGTTCAGTGTTAAAGACAACAACTTCTTTGACAGAGTTATTCGAAATAAATTCAAATGTCTTCAACAATGACCGGCTAAATGTCTCAAGCTCATTTTACACTTAATGATGTATTTTCATGTGCCAACGGACACTATTTATCGTATGAAAATGTCAAAACGAGACAGCCTAGCGATAAATGTTGAAGAATCGCAGGAAAAAAGATTAGCATCTAAATTCTAATGTGATTGTGAGCTCGCTTTGCTCACCGAAGATTAATAAATTAGATGAAATAGCCGACAAGAAATAGAGAATTGAGTCATTTATTATAATTTAATTATTCTTATAATGCAAAATATAAGAGATACAGAAAGAAATTAAGATCGCTTAGTTAAGTGAGAAATGGCTAAAATATGTCCAACATAAAACATAAAACAGTTAAGAATGACACAACTAAGCAGCGTTATTTATTTTTAAAGTCATGATAGCGGAAATTTTTACACTCAAATACATTTCAAATAAAAGAAGAAAAACCCTGAACACGTGTAATCAAAATCATGACAAATCAATAAAATTGTGATGCGTTTGTGAACATAAAAATTTAAATCTCGCAACATTTGGATTCAAATTAATGTTTAGAAAAGAAAAAAAAGTATCTATGCAAATCGAATGATGAAACTCAACAGTTGCAAGTTCAATGTTTTCATAAGATGCTCCCTGCAGACAATCGATATGGGATCACGTTGTTTACATTTTTCCTAAAGCCTTTAACATATATTACGATATTGAGAAAATTTCAATATTAATCGTTATATGGAAGTCTTTGGTGATGCTTTTAGGCTTTTCAGACAGTGAGAAATGATTTTCAATTAAACAATGACTAGAAATAATTGTATCAATAATGAAGATAGCAATGAATTTAATGTGCGTTATAAATTGCTAAGGTAAAAAAGCTGAAAACAACAAATCTTTATGGGAATCATTGTGGTTTGTTCAATGGCGAGTGCTGACTAAGACGACACGCATAGATGTAAACGAAGCGATTGTGAATAATCATGAGACTCAGCGCGAGGAAAACGCTTTGTGTTATTATGCAATTTGTTACAGCAAGTTTCATATTGTATCGCAGTTAATGAAGTGAAATAGAATTCATGCTTCTCTATACTCCTTTATATATTTTTTTTTGTGCTACGTAAATGAATATTAGAAAAATTATAAACAATTTGTCTCCAACTTGAAACCTTACATGTTCTCGCAAGTTGGACATTTGAAACATAAAAGTTAAATAATTAAAAAAGTTTCTATCCTGCACGTTTCTTTATACAGTTTGAAATAAAACTTGACAAGTTGGGCATTACACAAAGCTCATGACAAATATTTTATGCATTTTCCTCGGAGCTTAATTGAACAAATGTCGAGCGATCTCCTCGCTTTATTTTTTTTTCGTGAACAAATTGTTTCTCAGTGAGCTATTACAATATTTTTATTCTGAACAAACTCAAAGAATATTTGATTGACTTGAAATGGAAGCAGCAGTAGTAGAAACTTATGGCTGCGACATCCCGCTGACTTCCAATACGAAGAGATTTAATAACTTGATCGGCTGGTGCTTAGGCAAAGTGAAAGAATCCCTACGTTGTTTGGTTTTTCTATTATGTTGATGAATTACAAGACTCTTTTAAAAGCAGACGAAAAAGAAGCTTAGCATGTCTTCAAATTCAACAGAACGTTCTCAGATCTCATAAAATCGCTGTAATTACATTCAATATTCTCTCACTCACTTCAATCTACATGAGTTGAAGCTCTTTCCGTTTTTTTTTGCTGTCAAAAATTTAGTTGATCTCTTTTGTACACTTTTCGTAAATTTCTTCAACTTCACAATTATTCAATTATTGTAATTCCATTCAATAATGATGATTATGTATTAAATAAAATAATTTAATTTGTCCTGGTTGGAAGTTGCAACAAGCAGAGGCGAGATAAATGAAATTGTTTTTGGGAAGAAGTTAATACGACCTGTTTCTCTTATGCTTTATTTTCGTCAACTTAAAGTTTGTTTTTCTGCAAATATTTTGGACTTTAAATAACGTTATCTAAAACATCAAAACTATTATAAGTTATTTAATTATACAACAATAGTAATCTTCATTCTGATCGATCAATAACGTTAATTATAAAACTTCATTTTTTTTATCTGACCACGAAAATTTTATTTCGCGAGTGGAATTAATACAAAATTGCGTAACTGTCGTTAAGAGAATGAAATGCTGCAAGTAAAAATTTCTTTCTGATATTTGTTGTCATTGATTATTCTATAAGTTTTGTTGTAAATTTACCTCCATGAAGGACTTTTTGAGTTGCCATGAGAGACAAATCTTGACTTTTGATTAATTATTTACATCATTTATAACAATTTCACGACGAGAAACAATTTTCCGCCTTTTTTGCTACTCACGTCTAATTGCAATTTATTGACTACAAATTGAATTTTGAGATGGAAAGTGAAAGTGTGTGCCCAAGTATTCAATGTAATGCCAGTTGCTTTTTTTATTCATATTTCTTCTCCTTCACATTGGACATGAGCAACAATATAACGCCAGTTTATGTTCGTTCATAACAAAAATTATTAGATTACCTGAAAAGAGAAAGAGAAAGAAATCAATTAAACGATATGTCATTTTACTATCGAACAACAACATCAAAAGTCAATTATTGCGCAAACAACTGCTAATGGCTTTCGACTGAACACATGTTCACGAATTTCTTTTACTACCTTGAATATTGTAAACTTTCTTTCATAAACAATTGGTGACAATCATCTTATTCAAAACAAGATAATGTCATTGAAATGATTGTAAGATTAACCAAACTCATTCATAAGTGAAATAAATGTAAATTTCTTCTTTTTTTCGATTGATGGATGCTTTCCATCAAGTTGTAGTTGTCAATATGGTAATTTTGTTATACATTTCTTACTACTTTTTGTTTTTTGCATAATTTTTCATCGCATTCCTTGTTTTTTTCTCTTCCTTCTTTTCAGTCAATTCTTTTTATCATCTGACTGTGTGATTCACTTGAACGTTAATAACTTTTTTCTTATTTCTTCTTCAGACACTTATTCCAATAGATATATGCGTCGTTAAGACACAACATTGTTGATTTCAACTCATAAGAAGAATGAATCACTTTTTATATTCATTTTAAAATCAAATCGAAGTAACAACGACGAGTAGATCGATACATGCTCCAAGACACTGCATTGATCATTTGCGTAGTCAATTTATCTCATTTTTTCACGATTTTATTCCGTTTCAAATTGTTATGCAAAAATTTTATTGAGAAGGTTATTTATTTATTCATCAAGATTCAAATGTTTTAATCCTCTAAGTATGTTTGTAGCTTAGTTCTTAGCTTTATGAGTTCTCATAATTGGTATGCATATTAAGCAACACAATATTTAAGCCACTCCAATCAAGCATCAAAATCTTCGATTGAAGCTTCGGCAATCATTAATTCCTTAAAAAAATACTAAATAACTAATGAAATATTGCTCAACAAATCATAAAGCGCTTGTTGAGAGCAAAAGGCAAATAAAAATTCTAAATATTGATATTATTGTTGCCTTTTTATTTGTGTCATTCCAAAATGGAATTATTGAAAAAAAAGCTTTTCTTATGTCATTATTACATTCCAAAACGGCTATCAAAGTTTTGAGGAGCGGCTCATGAAGCAGTCAAAATCTAGCCACAAAAATTGCTAAAATGGATATCGATTTATGGTTTTCAATTCATTCAACTTAAATATTAATACAACTTTCCTTCGATTTAATGCTCTTAGAGACAAATTCTCGTCGACAACGTTGAGATCGAGTTATTATGACATCAGGGAGTCTTAATCATTAATAGTATATGATCGTTGTGAGGCTGTGCTTGTTGTGCATTAAGTCAGCAGCAGGTTGAAACAATTCTACTCGCCACTGTTTTTGCTATCATTCTTTTTTAAACATAAGCAAGAGAAATGAACATAATTTTTCAATTTCAAGGAATGCGGTTTGACTTTTGAGGTCATTTTTATATTTTTAATATTGCTGCGATCATTATTAGAGTTCAGGGTTATTCTGTTCGCTTTTCAGATTATTTATGCTCAAAACGCGTGGAAAGAAATATGGAGAAAAATAGATTTGTGACAAGTAAGTACAAGAAATGTCCAGAAACTTGTGCAATTTACCTCCCAGTTTTCTGTCACGACACTCTCATGTATTAACTTTTGTTACACCAAAATGATGACGGAGAGGATAAAAATAAAGAATTCCTTATTGAATAAACTCGAACAATAAACAGATTTCTTATTTCTACTTTTATTCTTCGAATCAACTTCTGTTAACTCGTTTGGCAATTTATGTCAAATCAAAAAGATTTATTTTGCTTTTTTTCTCCTAAATATTTACATCAAGGCCTTGCAAGGACAGCTTTTTTTCCTTTTACTAAGATACATATGCGTACTTGCTGTGCGAAATAAGAAAGGAAGAATATTCTAGTCTTTCATAGATAAAATATTAACTTAATAATGAAAATTTATTGCCTTTCATTAAAATAATGTGTGTAGAAATTTAAGCTTTTGGTTAAGGATAACTTTAACAGAGCAATCTGGCTGTGATAAATGAAAGAAAAATTAAATTTGGTCACGAAGTTATGACTTCAACTGATCTTTGCTTACATTAAGTAATAAATTTTCGCATTAAGCAAACCTTACAGTTATGTATTCTACTCTCCTATATTTCATGAAAGCATACAATCTGGAGCATATATCTAACTTTTGATATCTGTTACTTTAGTACATTGCATTGTAAAAGTTCACATATTAATTAATTTTAATTTGCATTACATAAATTAATTATAAGATAAGACATCGAATTCCTTTTAGATTTTGGTTGCTTGCAGTCAAGTAGTTTTACTAGTAAGAGAGCAGGAGAAATGCAAACAATTTTGTCGTGAAATACTAGCATTTGGTTATGGAAAATCCAAAACATATTTCAAAGATTGTTTTTTTTATTTCAAGCATATTGTACATAGATACATGTAGTTGCAAAGAGAGAATGTCTTGCAATCGTAAAGTGAAAAATAAAAAATAAAAAAGTCAATTAATTCGTGTATGAATTTGGTCTGACATGACTTCAGACTTCTTATGTGAAAAAATTTCCTTCTGCTGTGGTACAAGATTTTGTAATTAAACGGCTGGTGATAAAAACTTTCCGACTACTCTTCATTCAAGTTTCTTCTTGAGACTTCTTAAGCAGCATGTCTGTTATTAAAA
This sequence comes from Clunio marinus, assembly GCA_900005825.1. NCBI lineage: Eukaryota > Metazoa > Arthropoda > Insecta > Diptera > Chironomidae > Clunio > Clunio marinus. The sequence goes on from CVRI01000054.1 coordinate 3,234,109, forward strand.
CATGTGAATGTGATGCAACATTAATTATTTCACTCAACTAGTCTTAAAATTCATGATCATTTGAGGAAGCGATGTAAAATAAAAGTGACATGAACGAATGAAAATAAAAACATGATTTACCTAAATATCTACTCTGTAAACAAAAATAAACTTTTGGTTATGGAGATCTCGTTTCCAACAACCTTTTTCTCTTAACTGATGAAATTCACCTAATGCGATCATTTCCAGCTATTCTCTTGATTTTTTAATTAAAAACAAACAAATAAAAACATCGTTATGATCATGCAAAGAGAAAATTTTCTTTTTACAAGCAGTTTCGACTAAAAATATCGGCTTAGTTTTAATTGAATAAAAAATGAGAAAAAAAAAGATTTTAACATCTAAAATGTTTTATAAAAGTAATAGTCGGTTTTTATTGAAATGACACTCCTAAACCAAAACCGTATAAAAATATTATTTAACTGATGAAATATGGTTAATGGGCTTTAAAGAATTTTTATTAAGGCAAATTAAATGACGTATTGATTAATCGTAAAAGAAATATCTTATGTTTAATGGGAAAACATATTTAATTAATAATCTGATTTAAAGAAAATGAAATGTCTGCTTCCTAAACTGATTTACCTTCTCATTGAATTTCTTTCATTTTCATTTCCTAATTGCCGTCTAAAAACAGAATCTCGCTTGTTTTTATTGCGAGCGCGAATTTCAAAGCATACAAAAACTAACCGATTGTTGTTTCATCAAAGCGAGCAACATACGACGAGATTTCAAACGAGACCTGCTTTCTAAATCTTTTCTCATTCAAATGGATTATTGATGCTGATTCCAAAGCACAATAAGATCCGTTGAACAAAAACTAAAATGAAAAATGCCTGCAAAAAGGTCTCTCGCCATAAAGTCTCTAAATACTCTTTTATTTTTGTGTTATACTTTGGAATGGAACAAAAGGCAATATTCACTTCTAAACTTCGTTTCTATTTGACAATTGAAGTTTTTTGTTTTCATTTAAACTTTCCGACAGCATCACTCAATGGACTTGTTCGTAATTTTTGTCACGTTATCAGTTGAAACTTTTCTTATTTAACTTTTCCTGTTTGCATATTACTTGTACCGTTAAAACATGTAACGATTGAGTGAAGGAACAACACAAAAAAAAACCAGAAGAGTATCACCGCTCAAATTGAATGTAATAGATTTTCTAATATCTTTTTAAAAGATTTTTTTCTTGTAAATAAGCAGCTATTTAGTATAATTTTTTTTATCTTTTTATTGCTTCAATGTTGTATTGTGTATGCTTAAGCATCAGAAGACAGTCAATTAGCGATAACTCGAACTTTTCTTTTCTTTTGAATATTTTTCTTCCTTTACAAAGGTGCATGATTTTATAAAATGCAATAAATACTCCCCAGTTAACTTTATGCTTGTATAAAATTAATTCAAGAAGATTTATCTAGTATGATAAATTAATTGATTGACTCTTTTTCTTTTTTGGTTGTCTCAATACAATTTAATTAATTTACACTTCATTTTTAACCACTAGTACTGCTGACATGAACACGAATCATTCTTACCACACTTTCCAATTTCTCGCTACATAAATTTTTATGGTTTGTAAATAATCGGAAAGTTCTATTCGCTCTTTAATTGCAGTCAGATGATTACTTCGAGGTTGAAAAATTTGCTTCCAACAATCTACAGATGTTTTCTTACATAAAACTTTAATAATATTTTCTCAGTTACAAAACCACATAACAGAAATAGGAAAAGAATTCTTTTCAATTCGAATAAATATCATTACTGTTTCGAGTAAGGTAAGTTTAGTCACAATTGAGCGGAAAAATGTTTATTTCCATTCCGAGACCATCAATGAGTACACTCTCGTGTAGCTTCGATGTTTTCAGCCGAATGTATTCTCAGTAACAACAGAAATTTTCGTTATGCAATGATTTATCCAAACTGCATAAGGAATTTGTCGAAACCTCCATGTAAAAAGCTTTCTTCTGCATAATTCAGTGGCAAAACATAATTTTTACTGTCATAAAAATGCTTTATTGCCCATTTATGCATGTTAGTGAATTTCTTGGAAATAGATAAGCTAACGAAGGGAAATTTAGTCGAAGAGATAAGAAATTGTTGTTGTGTAACCTCGATACGAGTCATCAAAAATTGACATTCTTTAATAAATAAGTATGTAAGTAAATTTCTCTGTGGTTGAGGTCGTTTGTTTCAAGTTAGGTTGCTAGCGAATAAAAATATGAGTTTTTGAATGTTGCTCTAATAAATAATGAAAAGGAAAACTCAAGTGTTGTGGCTTATGCAATTCCCTCGAGATTGTAATGATTTATGACGTTTTTGTCCAGTTAGCAGTCGATTAGATTTGGCATGAAAAGTGAGAAAGAAATTCTATGGAAAAAGGCAATCGAATTGAGTGCACAATAATAAATGATTCGGTGAGTTGTGAGACCAGGTAGTTAGACCAGTAGCCCACAAACATATTGCATTCCATTCAACGCAACAACAATAGATGTAGCTTGCGGATAACATTTTATAAATGAAATTCAAACCTTGATATTTCCTTCAACTGTTATAAGTGCCTTTTGTAATAAACATTGAGTAGATTCAGTTACTGTTTCACTTCATATTATAACCGCAATAATCATTTCGCCCATGCACAAATTTGTAGACATCGTTCTATATTCAAATTATCTACTATGACATGAAACCATAATAAGAAATAAATGTAAGTAAGTACAAAAGTTCTCTTTCTCCATTGAATGTGCGAAAAATGCAAATCAAACGATTGTGTGTAATTTTTCTTTCTTGTTATTCATTTGCTTTTATGATTTATTGTGTGTTAGTCATTGATATACGAGTGAGATTTGGTTTTAAAATCAACAGCTTTTTTTGTCTTATTCTACGTCTTTTGACAATTGAGTTCATAATCATGTGAACGAGCTTCAAAGAAAGCGAATCAATCAAACGAAAATGGTAGAAAATCTGATCAGACAGTGAAAGTTAAAATCGAGTGTTTTCAGCTTCATGTGACAATGATGTATTTATTTATTAAAAACTTCGCTTTCTTACTTTTTTCTTCCTCTCCCGTCCCGTCCTCTGTGTTCAATCTTTCCACATATCTTTATGTGAAAATTATTATTGATCGAACAAGAGTATGGAAAAGGCTGTCCTCGCAATTGTTTCGCAATAAATCTTGCAACTGATCCGATGCCTGACAAGCACCAGCTTCGTCAACTCTCAGTTTTCATTAAAATGTTACGCCGCCACATTATTAATGCTGACATACAGAAAAACAAAGTTTTTTACTTTTGGCGAAAACAGATAAAAGGAGGGTTGAGTGTCAGAGGTTTCGTAAGCTATGAACAGACCCGCAGTGCTAGCAAAAGTGAGTGAACGATGTATTATTCATAGATCATTGTTTATATTTAGTCATAAGTGTTACATCTGACACTTCATTCCGTTTTAAGTAAAATCCATCAGCGCAGAAATTGAAAAATGGATGTTTGTTGTGCTAGAAAAAATATATTGCTTGCATTTAATGTGATTAACGTTTTCGGTGCCCATTTGATTGCTTCGATAGTTCATTAGGAGCATTGATGAATGGTTTTATTTTTTCAAGCCGACATATAGATGAAGCATCGGTCAATGATTGGTACGCGTTTAAATAATCAACCAAATAACAGCATAAGTACGAATTATTATTTCATTTTAGAGTATCTAAAACTTTTGATGTCAAAACAAGATCATAAACAGCATTTCTAGCATGTTTGATGAATTTTGCGCTGAATTAATCATTTCAAAAACTTTTCACTTCATCATGCAAAGACCTCAAAATGAGTTCAAATATTTCACTTTTGATTTAGTTCATCAAGCGTAAGTAACGTCGACGTGACTCACAAATCGGTAGACGTAAAGATTATGTAAAGAAATTCACTTATCAGATACGCTTTCAAAATAACATGACCCGTAAGGGAGAAATTGTGAATTTTCTATAGAAAGCTTTTGAGATAAATTTATAAATTCACTTTCATGTTTTAAGCAAAGTTTGTTGATCATTCCTGAATTCATTAATCATATATCGTTTGAAAGGAATTTTTTATCCCTAACCCAAAAGTTTATTGAACTTTAACTTGTTTTTAACATTTAAATTTTTATATTAATCATTATGAAAATATTTCAACAATTTTACTTGTTAAATTTTTAAATAAAAAGAACATTTAAAATCATTTATCTAACACATGTTTCGACTTCATGTTTCGACTTGATTCAAGATTATGATTTAGATAAGAATCAGATGTATGTTTTGTAATGTTAAATGTGATTGTAAACAATTATTTTTAATGTAAAACCTGGTGGCACTCATAAATAATTCCCTTCTTTCTTTAGCGATTGAAAATATCAACGTTGATCGAAATGTTAATTTTTATCGACCACGTTGTTTCTACTTCAAAGTTCAAAGACAACACGCAACAATAGCAAGAAAAATTATTTTGTTCGTATGATGGAGTATTCGTTTGTGTAATATGCAAATTCAAAACTATTTTGGATAGAAAAATTCATGAGATGTATGTAATTAGTGGGAATAATTTGTTCACTTTCTTTCTTCATCACGAATTTGATCTCAACCATCCCCAAGAGCAAAAATATTATCCGAGCGAGTGTTTCGTACTTATTTGAGAAATCTATCAAACGTGATTGAATAATTACAACTCTTTTGTCGAGGTATTACTTCACTCTCTATTTCGTTAGGAAACAAGATGATGTTGGCGAAACATTGTAGTGACTGATCATGTCACTTCTTCAGAAGCTTTCTCAGTTTGAACAAGCAACTGTAGGTTTTATTGTTACATACTTTCACTTAGACTTTATTTACTGATAATTTGAAGTTGTTATAGATTTGAGATCATTTTAGTTTTATTATTCCATAAAAGAAATATTTAATATAGCAAGATCATCTTAAACATTAATTGAATTTATTTTATGTGGATAAATATGATGTCGATATGTAAACAAACAAATTATAAGCTAATGACGTGGAAAAACTTTCTTCTCATGTGCAGAATATTTAAAGCAAGCAAATATCAAACAGACAGCGTGAAATTTCAATCTGTCTGAAAGGTTTAAGCCTTCTGTTATTATTTTGACTTTCAAAACTGATGATTTCAGCGAAACAACAATTTTAATGTCGTTTGCAACCTTTAAGTTGAGTATTAGCGAGTAGAAAAACAAGCAAAGCTTTACAAATATCAATTTGAAAGTTTTTTTTTGCTTTTAATGTCTTTCTTTCTTTTTTAACTAATTGAAATATTTACTTCCATTACTAGTTTGTTAGCTAATTAAAAATTTACAGTCAACAAGAGATCAAAATAGCTTGTAGTGAAGCAAAAACATTTTTCGATTAAAACTTCTTTCAAATAGCGCGATTTGTTTATAAAAAAAGGTTTAATTAACTAAATGAATATGCAAATTTTGATTAAGTGAAATGATATTGAATGATTTAAATTAATTCAACACTCAAAGACCCGAGATTTATGATAGATTATAAGCAGTAAAGGTTTGTTAAACTTAGACTCAACATTAAGAAAATATTTTTGAGCTTGTTAACATTTTGATTTTCATTTAATTGATTGACCTCTTTTATAAGCCTCATTTGAGAATCGAATAAATGGAAATCAATTGGAAATATTTAATTTATTCTTCACTGTTGTTTTTTCACGATTGAATTTAAATTAATTATTTTATTAATATGCAGCGATATTTTTCATGTTCAAAATTGCAAAATATCACACGATATTATGAGTATCTACATAGTTTAAATTCAAAATTTCTCATAAAGAACTCAAAACAATTTGAATGAATAAAAACATTTTAATGTCGAGTGAATGTTCATTGTAAGATATTTTGTAAGCTCATGTTGAATTTTATTAATCAATTAATTACTATTCTTAGATCCCACTTTATAGAAATAAAATTTCAATCGATTTCCTTATAGTTAATTTAAATTGGAACATGAATGCAACATAAAATTATTGTTAAAAGAATTATTAATCGCTGTGCAATTAGACATTTTATTGTAAAATAAAAAAAAATTGAAAACGTGAAAAGTTTTCCTTCTTCTGGTTTTGTCTGGATATTTCGCGGATTTCTCTCTATTTACTCAAATGTATGAAATTAGACAACACAAAAGCTCCATTATTATTCGCAATAATATTTTTCATCTACTGCAGTATTTGCACAGAATTGCTTGAAATAGTAAATTATAGAAATAAGTTGAGCAAGCATAATTCGAGACAATTTTTAATTATAATAAGTTGAACATCATGCTGCAAGTTTACAAGAGTTTAGCGAGCATGTGCCAAACTTATAAATTGCTTAATTTTATATCATTATTGAATAATCATAAATATTTCTAAATTCATCAAATAAATTTGAGATCCAGTTTGTGAGAATTTTTGATTTGAATTTCTTATTTATCAAAATTCTTAATCTCTAAACAAGCATCTCCAATAAGCAATAAACTTCAATGACATTAGCGTCGTGTGACATTTGTTAATCAGGATATTTGGCAAATTAAGTGCTGGAGAGCGTCTTTAGATTTCAATAATTTATGAACCTTTCGTACATTTGTATAACATTCAGACTTTGTATTATAAAAGCAGGTTCTCCTTATCGGTTTCAGTGCTTTTGTGACACAAAAACTCATTTTCACCATAAATTATGAGATTTGCAATATTTTTATTTTACTTTATATTCTCTTCTGTTCAGATAATAGCTTGTCATGGCTTCTCTAATGTTTCTTGACCCTCGAAAGAATCGAATTGAATTCAAGAAGAAAGAACTTCTTTTTTATTGAGGATTATGATGATTTTAAGCAATAAATTGCCTCACAAAATAATTTGTAATAATTTAAGACCCTCTTTGCCCTCTTTTAAACTGTCCCCTTGCTGTGTCTTGCTGTTTCGTATCAATTGAATTTATTTTTAAGAATAAATACAATTTTAAAGAATTTTCATTATTTCATCCTCAATTTCAGAGGCTCTAGAAACGGCGAGAGAAAAGTCTTTAAGATATTTATTTTGGCATGAGAACATCAACTTACTGCATGAAGCGAGATTCGAATGGAACGTTAAGTGAAAAAGGTAATTGAAGCAATAAAAGGATTAAGTCAAAGAAAAAATCTTGAATGCGTGAGCATTTATAATGGATAACAACAATAAAAACAGCAACACTTACATGCATATTTTTTACACTTGTCCTCTGAAATATTTCGTCTTTCGTCTTTTTACTCTGTCTCGTTTGAGCACTCAAATCAAGCATCAAAATGATAAGAGAGAAACGTTTCTTCTGACATAATTTTCGACGTGGTGGAGTGGAAGAAAAATCAAATGGCAAAACCTGTTTGCATACGCATTCTAAAAGCTTTGAACATACTACAGCGATAACACACAACTTTGGCTTATCATTTTTACTTTCTGGAATGAACATAACCATAATTCATTGTTAACTCTAGCATTGAAATTGCTTTAGCGAGATGGAGATGAAAAAATTTCTATTAAACGCTAAATTTCTTTTAAGTCGCAACCGCAAAGATTAATGATGCCAACCCAGATTCAACTTTAGATTCACATGCCAAAGATTAATGTTATTCATTTTCATGAATACAGCTAGGAAAGCTGCTAATGTTTCGCTTTCAACACATTAGTCTCGAATCTCGCGAAGATGTCACATAATGTTGAAAAATGAAATATTTCATTTGAACTTGAATGGCGATTTATTGTTTACCACTAAAACCTGTGCTGACTCAATAATTTTATATTGCACAGAATAAAGCAATTTTTTTGTCTTTAAATGCAGACGATGAAACCACAAAAACGTTCGCATTAAAACCAAATGACAAAACAACATTTTTCCGATGTTTATTTGAGCGACATTGTTGCAAATTGTTTTCCAATATTTCCTGCGATATTCAACCTTTTAAAAGGTCTTTTTTTCTTTCTTCTTATCTTAACCAGAATGAACAAAAATCGAATAATTGTCGAGAATAATTTTTAAAAAAGAATTTGAGATAAATTTGATTGGCAATCAGTCAATCCTTGTTGATCTTTTTTATGTTCTTTCATCAAGAAAAAATTAAAATTTATAGATTTCAAAACAAACAAAAACGAAACTAAATCTTAATTTCAATTGCGCACTCTCGCATGAAAGCGGCTTGAATTTCATCTAGTTTGAATTTTAATTGGTCATTTTCGCGTGAAATTTACAATTAACCGCTGTGCTTGTAGGGGACTAACTTTTCTTAGAACTTAATGTGTTAAGTTAATTAAATGTGTAAATCTGAAAATTTGAATTAAATGAATTCACTCAAGCTTATTCATTCAATAGATTTCTATTTTAAAAGTTTAATTCTTTTACCTTTTTTGGCGTTTGCTTTTCATTTGCGTTGAATTCTTTTTTCAGCATTATTTAAATATGTTGATTCACATACATTCCTAGCACCCCTTCAGCATTCAATGTAGATCTTAAATTTTAATAGTCATGGTAGTCACTCAGAAACTGAATTCGTCAAGCATATTTGAACTCACTTCAATGAATGTTTAGAATTTCCTTTTCGCACATTGCATAACTTCATTTTGTGTGGAATTTCCTTACACTTCATGTGATTCTATTTATTTTAATTATCATTTGTATATATTCGTAGGAGAGAAATAAATTTCATTTTTATTGCATATTTTCTGTTCTTACAGATGCGCACCGACATTAAAAGAATCTCTTTGTTTGAAAATGTTCAAAGAAATAAAAATGGACGATCATGATAACATAAATCTTCAATATTTTTTATGTGTTTATATAATTGAAAGAATGGTCTTTGATGCATTTTTAGCTAGCCAGCAATTTTTTTTCCCTCCTCTTCACATTTCTTCGTTCTTAATAATTTGTAAAAGATTTTTATTTTAATGTCATTTATGCAAGTATTGAGTATGCAAGACTATGTTGAGCTAGAAAAACATTCAACCATTCATGGTATTTTTATTGCAAAGTAACGCTCTTCTTCGTGTCCCGATTCAAAAAAACTACGTGAAATAAAGCGAGAATAATTGACGTCTCATAAATTTTACTAATTGACATTTTATGGGAGAAAACTGACTTAAATTTTTTCTGTGACATACTCGTCGTAAAAACGTGAATTTGGATCATAATGTAAGAGTCTGCAGAGATGTGTTATCCATGACAATTCACAACCGTGAGTCCATGACGAAGACTTTCCGTTATAAAATTTGTTGCTTCGAGTATGCTTTATAGAACAAATTCAGCATTCATTAAATGTTATTACTTTAATCTTAAAGCATTCTTCCATTTATATACATAATTTTTTATGGTAATTTTTGATGTACCAGAAATAGAAGAATCAACTCTTACCGATTACCCGAGACAATCCCTAAAGGCAATTCTCTATAAATATTAAAGAAGAACATGATAGTGTGTCGATCGATATGGGAAAGCGAGGTCAGGATCGAGCAAAGTTCTGATAATTTATTCATGAACATAGAAAATATTAATATTCCATATTTTAATAAACATCTTATGTCTTTTACTTTACAGATCGTAATCAACAGTAACGAATTTCTTTCGAGTGCCTTGAATTTTGTTTTCTCCTTCTTTTTCTTACTACCAAGGCATGCGACCTCCTTCTTCGATATTGAAGAAAACAAAAAGTTTTATGACAAACTCTAGTCATGACAACCAATTTAGTTATCGTTTTTAGAGGTTCGACGTAAATATTGACTGTCAGGATGGGCGTTGTTTGCAAGTTTTGTAATATGTTGATTTAAAACTAGAATTAAAAGTATATTTGTATGTCTGCCACCTGATGATACAGTTCCACACCTTGTCAATAAAAAGTTATTAGATTATCTATAGACACGACTGATAGTCGCTTTATTAATTTCACAACCAACAACTAGCTAAAGACTTTAATAATAATTAGCTTTTTATTTCGTAACTTTTATGTTGCGATCAATTTTAATAAAACATAAGTTTCCTTATAATCTCAATGTAATTGCTGCACACGAGTTGGCTTATATGAACAGTGATAAATGCTTAAAAGCTCTTGAAAGGATTTAAATGTAATTAAAATGTAAATGTCGTGCATATCGTGAATGTTTGAATAAGTAAACAATGCTCAAGTCGATATTGCACAAAACATGTTAACCAGCTTGAGTTATGTCATTAATGGATCTTTTTTTTCTTCTTGATTCACATAAGTAAAGAATTGAGTAATTAAAATCGAGGAGGTTTAAGATTTTAATTTATGGAGCACTTCAACTTATCGGTTAATAGCGAAATAGAAAAAAATAATAAGCAGAGGGAATTCTTTGTTTAACATTACAATTTTATTTACTTTTTTCCTTGTTGGCAGAATAAAGCAACAAAAAAAGCTTCGATCATGTTTCAGGGTATAGCAAGTCAAGAACTAATCATTAACCAGTAAAGTAAATTCACAAGACATGATAAGAACATGAACAAGAACAAAGAAACATATAAGAGAAAATTAAACTTTTTTACATCAAAAATTTCATCGGCAGAAAAACGAGATTTCGACCTGTGGGCATTCACGATTCATCTCAAAGCAATAAGTGTTCGTAATTGATAGTCAGATGGCTGGTGCCTTCATGTTTCATTCCTTTTCTTTACATCAAATGTACATAAAACAATTCCTACCCGCATTTACAATAACATCTTTCGATAGATATTTGTTTAATTTATCTGTGAGAGTCTTCAAAATATTTTCATTAGACGAGAATGCTAAGTGAAAGGAAAATAAAGAAAAATTGCAAGCAAACACAAAAGACTTGAGATATTGTGTCGAAACGTCACGATAATATTAATTTTTATTATATGCAAGTTGATATGCGGATGAGTACGATGTATATATAATTTTATTCACTGCACATTCCACTCATAATTAATCTTTGCACATATGCATAAATAATATCTTGAGAATGGCAAATGAATTGAGATGGTGAATTCATCATCTTATCGGCCCTTGAGCAATCCGAAGAGTATACTTAATTCTACATATCCCTTTCCTATCAACAGAAGAATTTTGATTGCGATTACATCGTCTTCACTCAGTTAACGAATCAGAATAGCTTCATCTATTAAAACGTATCCGTCGATTGTTGGCAATGTGTTCAAGAAATTTATGAAAATCATTAAACCGAAAAGCATTTAATTCCCATTGATAGAAGAAAGAAACAATAAAGAACGGAGAAGAAAATTTGACAAAGAAGTTGTCAACGTGGGTGGGTGAGATTGAAGCTTTATTATGATTTCAACATTAAACGATACATCGACACTGAGCTTTTTTTTTTTAGGAAAAGACTATAATATCACTTTTCACTTAAATTACCTTCTGTGGATTATTTTTAAGTACGGTAAGGTGATGTGAAGTATGTATGCTTTGTTTTTAAAGTTTTACTGCTGCATTCTCACAAAACTTTATCAAAATAAGCAGTGCTTCATTACTTAACATCATTTCGGAATGTTCCCATTTTCATTCTCAGTTCAACTTAAAGCAGAAATCGATAATTTATAGACTTGGACTTCAATCTATCTCAGGTTTTTTAAATATTTCATTTCAAACGAAAAATCAGTGAGAGGAGAAACAAATCTTGTAGTTTTATTTCATTCTTATTTATTTGTTATTTTTCTGGACCAGTATCAAGTTTCTGTGTATGTTGAATTAAAACGAAATTTCTAACTAGATGGAATCAATCATCATGATCACTCTTCACGGATCTCTAGAGCGTCGTTTTATTTCATTTCGTGATTCGACTATGCAATAAATTCTAGTTTTTTTTTCTCTCTCTATTTAACCAAAATTTACGCCGTAAATCTGTCAAAGTATATCTTTAAATTATTCTGATATAGAAATTTTCATATTTTAGTGCTAAAGCGACTAAAAATGTTTGCTTCGTTTCATGAGGATAAGGAAAATTTATTTAAGTTGATATTTTATGGTTGCGCAATAAAAGAAATATTAGTCGAGCCTTTGATAGAAGAATATTCCCAAGATTAATCAATTAAATGAATGAAAGCTACTTGAAGATTTTATTTACTTTGATTGGCGCCTAAATCAAGATTTCTTTACATTTCAATGAACTAAATGTCATACATCAAAGTTACAAAGCAATTACAATGAACATTTCTCTTCCAACCCACAAAAGGTGTAGGTGGAAAGTTTTTATTAAGACAATCTGTTAACTTTTAAACTATGAAATTATGTGCAATAAAAAATAATTCACATTACTGATGACTAATATACTTCAACTATATTAAGCTCACAAAATCAACATTCTAGCAAAATAAAAAACTATGTCTGCATATAAAGCGAACATGGAGAAATTAGAATACACTTTAGTACTATTCAAGCGTTATGGATAATTAAATTCCACTCATAATAGTTGTTAATTGAGAGCATATGTAGATATGTAGATACTAAAAGCGAAATAGAATAATCAGCAAAAAAACTTTGATGCAATAAAAGAAATTCTTTTACAGCTCGTTTGTTGTTTTATTGTTTTCTTTCTTTCTTTATTTTTATTATTGCACCAAATCCACTCACGACGGTTTATGCTACTCTTGCATTACATTAAAGGGAAAAAAAATATTCTCGTAAGATTATTCTGTTTTTATTATGATGAATTTGTGCGGAGAACCACAGCTTTGTAAGAAGAAGAATCGCATGCGGACGAATCAAAATCGAAAGAGCTGAATGAGTGAAGTAGTGGAAAAAAATATCTGATAACGGAAATTGAACTGAATATAAATTGAATAATGCATGGGGAGCTGTAAAACACATGCACAACACATGCTGCTTGCTTTTTTCCGCTTACTCTCATGTTGAGGCTAAGAGGAGTTGCTTATTTTATTGCACTTTATCCAATAAAGTCAAATTAATATTCAAATTTTCGATGCCAAACATGGCGATTTATGGAGCATGAAAAAGTTTTTATTGAAAACTTATCTGATTGTGCTTCGTGACAATATGAATGCAGTTTGGTAGAATCAAAGTTGGTTGACCTTCTATCACTCACCTAGAAGTAAAGGAAAAATATTTCAAGAATTTATTAAAAAGTTTCAGCACAAAATCAGTCGTAAAATTTTTTTTTTCTCTCTCAAAGCCTAAAAATTGCCTTACGAATTTTTCTACACCAATATAATTAAAATTTGGTCTCATAAAATCATCTTTTGCTCAGTGGAGAGTAAGAAATCGCCATTGAGTCATTGGAACATGAAAAGTCACTTGACTCGATCCATCCCTGATCGTACCTAAAGCACCACATCAGAAATACGAAAAATATAAATACAATGATGATCATAAAAATATTATTTACGATCAATATATTTCTTCTCAAAAAAAAAAGCGCAAAAAAAAATTCAAGTCTGTACCCCCTCGCGAAGCAACTTGTTTGTTGCTGATTCATGTTTCAGAGGCTCGCAAAACGAAATTTTACATATTGTCGAATATCGACGACCGAAATTGTTACTTTTGACCGACGTTTTATTGTTCTTCCACATTTCAACATGCATACTGCGGTAAAATCTTTCCGCTGTCCCGCGAAAACTCTTCAACATATTTTAAAATTATGTACAACTTTTGCAACTCAATAAATATTTTTATGATCTCAGTCTTTCAATCTACATAACACATTTAATCCATTTACGTAGTCATACGTTTCGAGAGAGATATTCGCTCTTCTTTGTGCCCACAAGGCTCAGTGGTTATTGTTATTTATATTTAAGAAGAATAACAGAAATCAACTTGTTAGCAGCGATTGGTGTTTTTCTTTTTTTTATTTATGAAAAGAAGTTTGACAGTTAAGTGAAGAAATATTATATTTAATGCTTTCGATGAATCTATTTCGTCAGCATTAAACTGAAAATTAAACAATAATGTCTAATACCTAACCATTTGTTCCAACATCGGCAGTCATTATCTTTTATAGTCAATCGTTTCGATATTGTGCAAGATTTTGCAATCAAGTTACAAACAATAAAAAGAGATCGAAGGAATCTAATTATAATGAGAAACATAAATATTGAGCAAGTTGATACATTTAAATATACAAGCTTCAAACTTGATTTACATGAAGCATTTTTGGGTGAAAATCTCATAAATTATTCCCGAAATTTGACGCTTTTTACTCAAATTTCATTCACTGAATAATAATTTCTTCTTGTCGAAAACGCCACTAGGCAGCATTGGCATCAAACGCCACTCCCAGTTTTTATATTTCAGTCAAGTTACTTCTCGCTTGGTTCCATGAAATCTTAAAAATATTGAAAGAGAAAAGGAAAGAGAGTGAGTGAGTGAGAGAGCTTTAAACTTCTGTCAGATAACTAATAATTTTAGAAAATTGTTTGCGAAAGGCTTTGAAAATCCTGAGATGCAAATGGTTCGAGGGGATTGTTTTTGAGAAGAGAAGAAGATTCTTCATTTCTTTATGACATAAAATTGGAAGTTTGAAATGCTACTTGAAGGCATCAAAATATATTTGAAGAACGTGGGATCATCATCAGTTAAAGCTGAGAATAATGAAAAGTTCATGGCTGATGGTATTCTGCGTTACCATCGCTCGTAACAATTATTAAATCAGTTTATAAAGAATTAATTTATTGACATATCTCTGCAAACTTTTTTTAATTTTATGATGACTAATCTCAGATGAAAATCCTGAAACTTTATTTCATCAACTGTCGCTCAAATTTATGAAAATATCAAAGAAAAAAATAAATGAAAACACAATCAAAATAGTCGCAAAGTGTTGTAACTCATTTCGAACTCTCATAAAATTTAAAATTTTGAAACTTTTAAGTTAAAACAAACGTCGTATAAATAAGCTGTTGTAAACATGAGATTCTGTGGATTCTTTTTCTTTCTCTTCTTGCTCCCCGAGATTAGCATATTTGAAAGCTTTTAAACTGGGAAAAGTTCAACAACCGGGGAATAGCCAAATTGACACTAAAAAGACTTCTTTTTTCACTCGCGAGTCTCGAGCCTTTTAGAAGGAAAAGAATGCTTAAGTTCAATATAATATAATATAATTTATTTTTTATTAAATGTCTATTTAAGAAATGGTTTTAATTTGCATAAAATTCTTATTTCTATTCACAGACAAGGTGTAGAGGAATATGATTGTCGGTTTTTTGGCGATAATGCTTTTCTTTGCTGACATTCGTTATCACACTTGATGAAAAAAGTATGTTGAGATAATTCGCTATGAATTATCACGAGTGAAAAGGCATAAATTATCGATTGACGTTATTTACGTCTACTAAATACCTAGCAGAGAATCAAAGATTAAAACTGCAAATGACCGACTTAAGCCATGTAACAATGAACTTTTTTGTTCTTCTTTACAAAATGAAACAACATTTTACACACCCTAAAGTGAGAAACCGAGAAACAAAAGCATTCGCATTGCCATTTTCAAGGATAGCATTGCAGCTTTTTTATTTATATTTTAATTCAATTTTAATTTGATATCATCTCACCATATAAATATTAAACAAAGCTGGAGAGTTGAGAAACAAAATGTTATTCTCTGCAATTTTAACGTTTTTATAACGCTTCCTTACTTGTTTTGATTTTCATTTTCGATACCTCATTATTTATACATATCTAAAGCTTTTAGTCTTTAACTTTTTACGAACGTTGCAAGAATTTGAGTTTGTCTTGATAAACATTTGAACGGTTACTTTGAGTAAGTTAAACAACATTTATTTAGAACGTCTCAGAAGCACTCTGACATAAATATTCATTTATGTGAATGAAAATATTTTGCATAAGTCGAATCATTCATACATATCTTCATTTATAATACGAGACCGGTGTACGATGAATGATATAAAAATTAAAAATGGCCTCTTGTTAGATACAATGTTTCATTCTAATAAATTATTAGGAATAAAACAGAATTCCTGTCAGAATCAAAACCTTAACATGTTAGAAACTTTACTTTTTTATTCTCTTCTCCTTCTTTTCCACTCCAATGCCTTCTTCATTTTTGTTAATGAAACTGTTCTCGGAAAGCATTTTAATAAGAATCTTCTTCGCTTTCTCGAACAGAATTATTTCAGCTTGCAAACATTACACACAAAAACGAAGGAGAGAATTGGGAATTTTAAAGATGGCGTATTAATGGCGACACTTTGCGGTTTCATGTGCATTTTAGATATGAATTTATTCATTGGTTTATTATTCATTAGCAGTTGATTAAAAGTAAAACGTACGATTTCCTTATTTTCTAAATAAAAATTGAGATTGATATCTTTTACAAATTCATTACTTCCGCACTTACTTTACCCTTAAACAATACGCCATTCTTACAGTTATTAATGTGTATTGATCACAATTAGTTTATTGCATTTATATAAATTATTACATGTTCAGCTATCATTAAATTTGCATATTTTATATTTTTTGTTATTTATTGAACAACGATTCAATTCAAAGCATAAAAGATTAATTTTTTTCGATTTCTGGTTGCAAAGGCAATCAATGGGGATGGGAAAGAGCGCAACAATGTATGTAATGTGGATTAAAACGAAGAGTCTCAGATTCGATCGTTGTCGTATGAATGACTTAAATGATCATTAAATTAAATTGAACTTTGATTGATATTCCTTTAAAGTTTCTTTAAGAAAAACAACAACAAAATCTTCTTTCTTGCTTCGTTCATCAACAAACTTATCAATATGATTGATGAAAAGTATCTGCCGACTATTAATGCAGCTTTTAAGCAAATTTATGAACTGCAAATCCCTTGCATCGTTGTTTCATTCTTCGTTAATCTGTTTCATCGATAATTAATATTTAATTTATGTTTTTAAACATTGCAGCCTTCTTTCTCGCCTTTTTCCTTTTATTTTGTTTTTCGCATATTTTTCAACATTTTTTCTTACATTTTTTGTACGGGCTCAGTGATAAAAAGGTCGAAAAGTTATGTTCGTATAAGAAACGAAATATGTTCAAGTCTTCTTGATAATTCCGGTAGCTGACGAAGCTTTCCAATGGGTGGGTGAATTTAAATTAATGGAATATCTATAATTGATTTTTCTTTTTTGTCTTCTCCAACTTTATGGTTCGAAATGAAAAAAGCTTCTAAGGAAGAAAAGAACATTTCGAGATAAATCGAAAATCTTGTTTGTTTTCTCATGACTTGTCGCTTACATTCAACTTTATATTTCTTTTTTTTTGTCTTTGGGCATATCATCGTCTTAAAATTTTTATATTATTTTTTTGTGTCTTTTCGAAATAAATGTTTGGTGACGCGCACGGTTTGCGCAGTGTGTTACGATAGCGCTTCTTGTTTCATGTCATTAGAAGCAAAGCTCAGCTTAAGAAAGAAGAGAGAAGAGGAAAATAAAACATCAAAGATAAATGGCTCGATGAATGATTGCCGTAATATAATTTCTAAATCGAATATCATTTACATAGGAAATTCTTCTTTGGTCGATAGTCGTATTCTTCACATTTCTCTAAGATTTGTCGTTTGGCGACCACGAAATAAATTTGACATGGTTCACATTAGTTTTTTGATAAATCGCTGGTAATTATAGCCAAATTAATAGATTAACGACGACCAGGGATTGTGAGAAGAAAAGTTGTTAAAGCGAATCGAGTGGACAACAACAACAAACATGAAAAAAATTATAAATTTATATGGTTCGCATTGACGTTCTTGCGTTTGAGAATGTTCGAAAACAAGAGAACTACGTAAAAGGAGAAAAAATAAGAAAATTATCTAAAGACATTTCTACTTAATGTTTCATTGGAATTAATTAATAAAACTTAAAACCAAAGAGAGCTGACAATGAAAACGACAAACATTCTTTTTGGGACCTGATTTCGATTGAGTCTTTTTTATTTTATTTTTTTGAGTGAATGCAAGGAAATGTTTTGTCGCATAAATCATAAAAATGCCAAAAATTAACGAACAAAACAATTCCTGAAATACTTTTGACAATTTCTCAACATCCTTCCATGGATGTTATTTTGTTTCATTTCATAAGAAAATCATTAAAAGCATCGCTAGACCTTCAAACACCGAAACGCGTTTTGAACTTCTTCTAATGTTGTTTCCACGATTTTATGTTGAAGTAAAAAATTAACAAAATTCATAAACGATGTTTAACGAAAACATTTATCGAAAAAGTTTAGAATGGAGACAGAGAACGATAAAGAGTCGCTGAACATGACAAAAGAGAAGAAAAAGTTGCTGAGAATCAGAACAGAAGCCCACGGCGGAATGTCATGACATTAAAACTTCTCTTTTTTTGGGGAAAATATGTGGTCCGATGGAAAGAAGTAGCGTTACACGATCGTTTTCATAATATTCTTCATCTTATGCTCCTTACGTGACAATTTTTTTTATTCTACAACTGGAACGACGCTTCAGACAATGAGAAAAGAAAAAACAAAAAATATAAAAAATTACCAAATTAATTTAATGAGAGGAGTAAGAAATTAATAAAACCAGAGTCATCTTTGATGATTGAGAAATACATTTTCTCGACGAAATTTCATTTTACGTGGCTTAAAGTAAAACATGTCTTCTTGTATATTTTAAGTCATAATTACTTTATCACATTTCAAACCAGTCAAAAATTAATGAAGTCAAAGTGTTCAGATATTCTTTAATCGTCGTTTGTTGGAAGATTTTTCAAAAGTTTTGCGAAAACCGCGATAGCAAAATCTCATAAGTATTTAATAAGATGAATGTTGGCGTTAAAACCAGGACAAGACCATCATCAGAAAATTGTGATTTCATCAGCTTAAAAATATTGAGTTTCTCACCAGTAAAGCCAATAATCTTTAGATAATTTAAGAATGAAAAATTGATAGCGAAATTGTTGGAATTTTTAAAACTAATAAATTTGCAGACTAAGCGCCTTCTTGGAATCAAGAAAAGGTGTCACATTGGCATTGTCGGTTGGAAGTATTATTAAAAATAATATTAATTCGTTCCGAAGCACAAAAAAAAAACAGCAATAAAATGAATCACCATTTCTGACGCAATTGATAAAATTAAACAATTTTTTTATAAAGAAAATATAAATAAAGAGATCGATTGTTTATAGAGAAATTAATCGATGATTCTAAATTGATTCCGACAACAATGTCCAATTAAACAACAATCTAATAAAAGATAATCATCTTCAAAATGACTTAAATTAATTACTTTTCTCTATTTTTTTTCTTAAAGTTTTTCTTGCTTTCTTCTATCGAACCATATTCGCACGAAAACTTCGGCATCGGCAATTGGAAAGAAAAAATTTGAACAACAATACGATCCGTTCAACAATAAAAATTAACGAAATAGAATTCTATTTATTATTTGAAATCTGAATAAATTTATATCTTTTGATGTCGAGATTATTAATCGATTTTATATATTCTAGTAAGTCTTGTTTGAACTCAAATAAAGGTTAGAAAACTGATGATTTAGGAATTCACATTATTTTTTTATTAAAAAAAAGAACGTTTACCTATTCAAGTCATGTCAAAGGAAGAAATTCGATAAATGCGTAAGTGAGTAGGAGTGTTCAAAGTCGTACACCGACCGGATATGACTCATAAATCTATCGTCATGATGCAGAAATGTTAATCATTTCCGATGGTTGATTGAGTGTCCGTTAGTGGTTGTTAAAGATCTTTCGATATTTATTTTAAAATATTTTTCTTCCTCTGATCAAAGCAACATAAATAATGCTGTTAAACGAGAACGTTGAACATTATATTCAATAATCAAGCCATTAGTAAAAGTGGTTCAAGCATTATATTTTATATTATTAAAAATAAAGCTTTTCATAAAACACTCTCGTTTACCATCTCAAAAAGTGCACATTAAAGACTTGCAATAAGAAATAACTACGTTAGTGAGGCGAGATTACAAATTGAATAAAAGCATTTACCCAAGCATTTACTAACAAATGATTAAAGTAAGAAAACGTGCAGCATAAGCATAATTATGTGGCAAAGACTCTTCGTCGATGTTATGCGAAACAAGAATGATTGATAAGATGTTAAGCGGTCATATTGAGAAATTCTTTTCAATATTCAACTATGCATCAGAAGAAGAATATTCTGTGTATTGAAAGATATAAAAGAATAAATAAAATATTTGCTTGATCTTATTAAAAGTAGATGAAAGGACGGAGAAAATATGACAGATTAATGCATTAGGCCACCGCAATTTAATAATTTAATTCAATCGTAATGCAATGTTAAAGAAAAAGAGAAATAAAGATAGAGAAAGAGAGAGAGGTCGACTGGAATGATGATCGAGGGATGTTAAGCATCTCGTTCAACTCGCATACGTTTATTTTAATGTTAAAAAGAAACATCTTTTTAATAACATCCAACGTATTAAGAGATAAAAACCTATGCGAAAGAATCACTAATTGATAGTCTTAATGGTTTAACATTATCTCAATGCTCATTCAGGTTTCTTTCTTACCACGTTTTTTATGTCGTCGCTGTTTTCGGGATGAAATGAAATTCTTTCGCTGTTTCATCGACAATGTCTTCCCTCTCGTTATTCTTCGCATTTATGATTGTTGCTTCAATATGAAATGCGAGTCATTTCTGGTGCAAAATGACGACTTAGAGGAAAACATTCATGCAATAAACTTGTATCACAAGTTGAAGTTCTTCTTGAATTGTTGATGTGGAATTTCGTGATGAGAATGTTTTTACTGACGGATAGTTTTTTCATTTTTTAAACTCTAGAAATTTTCAAATTCTCTCCTATTCATCCTTCGAGCAATTTACTGAATATCTCTTCTTCGACTTTTCATTGCAAATTAAATATTTAAGAAATTTTTAAACTTTCCAGGGATTAGAATTCAACAAATAATGTAAAGATTTTAATTAATCAATTTTAAACTCACGCCACTGATCTTTAAAAGCCTTCAAACTTGAAGACATGCCGAGGAAAGTAATCGTTTATATATTTTTTTTCAATAAGACCAAAACATTCGCGTTTCACCTTCATTTGGGTCTCTCTTTTTTTACGTTTATTCTGTTTCAACCGTAGCCGGTATCTTCATCATATCTTTCAGACTTTGACTACACTAAAAGCGCATTAGTTTCCTTCGAAACTGTCTGATATCAAAAAAAAATATTTTTTTACTCTCTGCACAGCATTTTTTCGAACGAATTTTAAAGATTCGCTTATTAATGGTAAAGTCAAGAACTACAGGAAAGTAAACTGATAAAATGTTGAAGCATTTTGTTTTCCACTTTAAGACATCGTGTGTCTATAATCACAGCGTTTAGGATAGAGAAATGAAGAAGAAAAGAATTCCATAGAGTGAATCAGAGTCCTGTGGTGATTATTCATGATTTAAGCCTCGCACGATCACTGCCTTCAACAATGTGGAAGTGTAGAAAGCCTACTTGCAAGTTATTCGTTTTAATCCTGAATTGTTTGTTATCTTAAAACTATTTTATGTGAACATTGTCTTGAGTAAACATCTACCTATTAAAATTAAAGACGTTCGAAAAGGAAAACAATTTATTTCATTCGTTGCGGTTAATAACCACCTGAAATGAAAATAAATCTAGCATTTAAATACACGTAGGTGGTAAAACGATTTGCGAAAAATAAATCTGCATTTATACATAAGCATCGCTTCTATAGATCATTGAACAATTTATTTTTTAATGTGGAAATATGGAAATGAGATGCAAACATAATTTTATTTGTTTTCCATAATAATTGTTAATTACACAACAACTATGACTTATCCCAAGATAAGCTTCTCGCTTTGCTTCTTCTCTCCATTGTGATTAGCAAATGCCATTAATTCATGTCAATTTGTTTTAATGATTCCATTTTAAATGGAAGCGAATAAGATTTTTTACTTCATTTGATTTCTGTTTCCCAAAATCTTGTTTCAATTGAATGATGATTGTTAAAACACTTAATTGTCTAATTCACTTGACGCTTAACGTGTTTGTTGTTCAAGAAGTTTAAACTTCAAAATCTCATTGCGCCATTAAGTGAGAAATTTTTTATTCACGCTTCTTAAAAATCTTAAAATTATCTTTGAAATCGTCTTTATAAAAGTTCTACTTCTTAACTTCATCCATATGACCTTACGAATTTTACATTTTCCACTTTTTTTTTGTTATTACATACAACTCAACAAGAATAATAATTTTTCAATAATACACACTCGAAGGCATCAATCAAAAATATTTTGAATGTTCTTAATATTTCTTCTTTCATTACCGGCATTCAATTGTTCAGCGCAAGTATCAGATGGACAATGGCATGAAAGGAATAAAAAAAATCTATCTCAAGCTCATAAATTCAAATCATACGAAATTCAGTGAGAGATTCTTTTTAATTATCCACGTATTTTTCATAAATTTCTGATTACAACAATAAGAATATATTTTAGTTTTCGTCATATTCAGTTCTTCGTCTTCACGTGTTCGTTTTCGCAATACTTAGCCCATTGCATGCAAAGTAAGAAAGAAACGCGAATAACAAACAAAAGGAAAACATGAAGTTAAGCTGGAAATAAGGAGAGAACGAGTAAATGAATGTAAATTGCGAGAAGGCTCATTGAAGCACATCGGACAAGGCGAACTTGCGAGGCAACTCTTTGGCCCAATTGCAAATATAAATCATGGAAACTTTGATGGCTCATATAAATATTGTTAAATATTAATTTTCTTATCCTTATTTTGCATTTTTATTCTACAGCAACTCGCACAATTCGAGACACATGTTCAAAACGCTTTGAATACTTTCTGTGAAACGCAATGCTATATATCACCATTGTGAGGTCCCATCAAATCCATATTCATGCTTTTAATTCTTTTCCAGAAACACAATTTAAATGTCCATAAGCAAGCGACAATTGATAGCTTTGCCTTGAATTGCTTCATTTCGTAGCGCAAAACTCTCCAATTTCATTACTCACAAATTGCATTTTAACTACCTATTTCTTGAATTTCTTAAATTTCATGGTCGTGTCGCATCTCTTGAGATTTCTTTTCATCTTGCAATTAGTTTCATCTTTCATAGCAATGTTAATTTCACAAATTTTCATGCTTTTGAATTTCTGATCATGGTAAAAATTGTTGCAAATTTCAAAGAAAAGTTATGACAGAAGATGCAAAATGAATATTTATTTAATTTAATTGTTGATGCAACTTCTTTGGAATCTTTGGAAATTGAATTATAAAATCATGCAAAGCATTCGCAACATTCTTCAATTTCTTGAACTACCCCCACAGAACGTATTAATTGGCATATTGCATGATAAAATAGATAATGAAATGAAATATTTGCAAAATAAATGCTTTTTGTTCATGTCAACGAAGGGAAAAAGAAAACTTTTATGAAACAAAACGGAATGAAAAAAAATTGCATTTGGGCAAAAAGTTCGCTCTTGTGCGTTCTGATTCATTCGAGATTGAACGTTCCGCACACAACATTCAAAACAGAATAATTCCATTTAAAAAACAATTTTCACATCTCGTGTCCCTTTGAAAAGAGAAGTTTGGGAGGAAGCGAAGGCATTTCTTGGTGAAAGCGATTCAAAATTCAATCGAACGATAAGTAAGCCAAATGAGAAGCAACTGAAATGAAATTGTTTTGTTAATTATAAATGCTTTTTTATGGTTCAACATCAGTTCCTTAATCGTCAAATTTATTATTTCATACAATTTGCCATTTATGGATTCATACGCGACTCATCACATGCTCGCAAAATGGCAACAAAATTTTGACTTCTCGATACGTTTCTTCATTTGTTCTGTAAACGAAGCCACTCGAGTTGCATAAAACCACAACTTTAGCAAACAGAAATGTGTAGGATGCTTGTTTGGCATAGTTTTGTACTCGAAGATTAAGCACTTTTGCAGTCGTCGTTCGGTGAATTCTCTGATATTTTGTGTGGTGTGTACAAAATGAAATATAAAAATTTTTTTCGCACAAAGCAACATACAATTTTCAATTATAACATAATTATTATCAAACAGACTCTCGCGATGCCTTCCTTCACTCCCGCTTGTGAATTACACAAAGAGAAGAAAATATAAATTATATTAAATTGATTTTCTTACTTTGCTGTGGCAATCTACGCGGCTTGATGCATTTCAGTCGAATAAAATGTTGTAAACACTTTATACATGAAGCGACGTGGATGAAAAGAAAAGGAAAAGTTTTCATTTTCCATCAAATTTAATAATTTCTGCTTTTGCATTCATAAGATGATTGCAATTTATATGATTTCAGGTTGGCACGGCCTGTTATTGTTCAATGTGCGATGCATTAAGCATTACTGTTAAGTGCTTGTTCTCTAGAATCTTACAGATGTTCTCATGAAACGAAGTAGAAGAAAAGAAAAGTGAAT
Organism: Clunio marinus; assembly: GCA_900005825.1. Classification (NCBI taxonomy): domain Eukaryota; kingdom Metazoa; phylum Arthropoda; class Insecta; order Diptera; family Chironomidae; genus Clunio; species Clunio marinus. Next base: position 3,258,568 of record CVRI01000054.1, read on the forward strand.
TATGGAAACTTGGAGGCGTCGCTTTGAGACTTCTTTCGCTTGCTAATAATAAATGTTTTGTGGGAACATTTATTTCTGAACATCATGTCATGCATTTCGATTCATGTTTCAAACTCTTGCGAGTAGATTGTGCAATCATCACTCCAGTATTTACATTTACTTTATATTTATTACAAATCGTTGTTAAATTACATTCAATTGACCAGATTTCATTCCTTTATCATGTTGTATATTAAATAAATAATTCATATATGTAGCTTTCAAAAACGATATAGAAACTGAATTTGTAACATTTCATTTAAATTTTAAATCCATAAATCCTTAGCTCGTTAAACGATGATGATGATGATGATGAAAAAAAGAAAAATCTTGCAATATTTACAATTTCAATAATTCATATTAATATGTGTCAGCTTTCTTCAAGCAAAATCAACTTTCATCATTAACATTGTCAATTGCTGTTTTTATTTAAGAAGCAAACCAAGGAAACTGAAGTCGAAAAAGATGAAATTAAATTACTAAAATCATTGAACGGATGCATCAACTAATTATATATCCAAAATGCATATCAAAAGCGGGACTGTATCAAACCAACAAAAAAAGTTAAATAAGATTCACCAAAGGAGAGAGAAGGAAAATTGTTTCAACTCTTTGCATATATTTGCATAAAATTAGAATATCGTTTTGAATGCCAACAAAATGAATTCAATTTATCAGCACCGACACTTGCCTGTGAAGTTATTTGAGTGAGTTTCGGTTAAGAAAAAGATTTTTCTTTTTCAAATCATGTGAGAAGAATTTAGCGATGTTGATCAAAGATGGAAGAAAGGCAATCAACTTTTAAATCTTAACAAAGTGATAAAGTTGTTTTAGTCATTGAGTTGATTTAATCATTCGTAAATCTTAAAATCGTTTTTATCTCACAATCTTTCATTATTTATAGTTATGTACGCATCGCTATAAAATTATATTTTATTTGTTTCCACAACATGCCAAAAAAAAGTTGCCGCCAACGCGGATTTATCTATTCAACCTACGCATGTTTGTAAGTCTTAACACCATCTCTAGGCTAACAATATCAGCATCAAAGTGAATTGAAATCAGCACGAGAAGGAGAAAAGTTGAAGATTGTTATCTTCAATTCCATTTCATTCAAACATATTTCTTGTTCGTACAAGTCAATAGCACACAAACTGAATTAACTCTCAATATATTAAATTAACATGAGTCTAGAATCATTATTCTTAGACGCAGTTTCATCGACGGAAAGAAGTTGTTAAGTTGTTCTGATTCGAATTTATTAAAATTACCATCGATTCGAATGCATTGATTTGAGACAGAGAAACAGTCAAACGTGTAAATTTGAAAATCGATGTGCATATCTTTCTTGATTCTTGCTTAAGCTTCTCACAGTTGACCTTGACGACAGCGTGAAAGGTGTGCAAGACTTTTGAAAGTACATACATTAAAGTTTTCAACATCAACAAGAATTGTTTCATTAATCATATGGTTCAAGCTGAGAAAGGAAAGAAGACGATTCAAGAAATGGAAATTCAAATATTAAACGTTGTAAATAGTGAAATAAAAATTGCCGTCAATAAGCTTCGAAGTGTATAAATTAATTAACTTAATCGTCTCTAATCGCTTGAACAATTCCTTTCTCTTGACGCTTATTCGTTATATTATTTAAATCAAGATACTTTGATCTTTTTCACTATTATCTTTAAATGAAAATTTATTTATTTGTTCTTTTTCTCAACATTGTTCGTGGGTTCAACAATAATTTCAGGATTTTTATCTTGTTTTGTTGTCTAGTCTTTGCTTTTCACTTTATCTCATTCAATTGTCTACAAGTTGAAGTAATAAATTCACAACTGATTGTCAATTCTTTCCATTCATCTTACGAATCAAAAAGCTTGTTGCGAGAGAAAATCACTAATTAAATTTTTAATATTTTACGCAACGCTTTTAAAAGTTGACCATATTAAAGAGACAACATGTAAAAGTAATATAAATATTTTTTCATCGATTCCCAATGTGAAACAAAATGATACTTAAGTTAAGTTGGAGAAGAGATAGATAAGCGACATCAAGGTGGAGAATGTATGTATTTGATCAATTCCATAAATATATTTTCTAAATGGTTTTGACTTGCTTTTCTCGTTTATGATATGGAAGGACAGACAAACATAGATAAACTTGTGATTGAGAAATGATTTTATTCTTCTTTATCAGCTTGTAATGATGAGAAATTTTAATAAGCAGTCTTTATTTACTTTATCGATGACATTTTCATTACATTTAAGAATTAACAACTTTATACGTATTCGCAACGTGTATGAAAAGATATTATTGCGAATAGTTTCGAAGCGGTTTCACCACTGTCACAGAAATAAAATTGAAAATTATGAAAACCTTATCGCGATGGAAGATCGTCAAGTAATTTAAAAAAAGATGAAAATATTTTCTGATAAATATTTTCATAATAATGGATGAACACTTAAGAGAGTTGACTTACGTAAGAAATAAAATATTTTTATCTTAGATTTATACTCTAGAGAATATTATCGATTTATTGACACTTTGCATTTTATTTTTAAGTATTTTTGAGGCAAGAGTAGGAGAAACCTGAATTTGAAATGAAATTCTTAAAATTTTTTGACTTCTTATTTGCCAATCGCAGATAAATCCCGTCACTAAGCTATGGCAAGGCAAACATCATCTCTTAATCTCATGTTTTGGATCTCGATTTCACACTTAATTAACATTCGAATGCTGGGAGAAAAATTTAACGACTCGCCAGATTGACTTTCAACGAAGTCGCATAATAACTTTTTATAAACGTATCGAAATTTTCTTTAAAACTAAAGACGATCAACTCATATTGTCTCGAAACTTACTTCCAAACATTTTTTTTCCAACTCTTTCTCACTTCAAAATTCTATTTTCTTCAATTGGTTCCGACACATTCGGATTTTTTTGGGAATATTTTCTTATTTCTTCCGTCGAACGGAGACGAATGCCGATGAAATTTCTCTTCGTTTTCTTTTCTTTTCTGGGAAATCAGTCATGCGAGTAATTAAAAATAATAAAATTGATGAGTTGGCGCTTTGTAGAGACGATGATGTTTTAGTTTGAGGCTTGAGAAAAGTTCTTAAAAATTATCAACAGATGTTCGTTCACTTACCTTTGTATTTGAAGTTTTCGGCAGTCCACCAATGACAATTGCATAAACTTCTATCTCGTATGTATCGATACCATTCTCACGATCCAACTCAATAGCTGTCGATAATATTCCTAATTTGGTATCAATATCAAACAAGCGATCAACTTGTTTGCCATCACCTGTGACATTCGTCACATAATATTCGATATCTTGTCCCGCACCATTATTACGCGCTGACACAGTCAAAATACTTGTCCCGGCGGGTTCATTCTCAAAAACACTTCCCGATAAATCTTTTTGTTCAAACACTGGCCCGTCTTTTGACGAACTACTTGAGATTATTGTTATATACGCGTCACTAGATTTTCGTTCATTTTGTACTGCTTCATCAGTTGCTTTCACAGCCAACTGATATCGAGCTTCGGGATTATTTATTGTCTTCTTTAAATAGATCACACCTGAACTACGATGCAATTTAAATAATTCACTATTTCCGCTTACCATCTCGTAAGTCACGAGTCCATTTGAGCTTGAATCGGCATCGCGAGCGAACACATTCATAATCATCAGACCATCTCGACCTGATTCTACACGAATATCTTTCAATGGAAGCACAGCGGCATTCATCGACACGAAAATTGGTTCATTGTCATTAATATCTTCGACAATTACCGTAACTAACTTCTCAGCTGACAACCGTTGTGACGGAACTGATGCTTGATCAGTGGCCACCACTGTGAGTCGGAATGTATCGACTGATTCACGATCAATTTGTCGCATTGTAAAGATGACGCCTGACGATTCATTGATGCCGAAATGTCGTTGACCGAATGTTGGATCTTGACTTTGAATGGAATAAGTCACTTTACCATTAAGACCGGAATCAGGATCTTCGGCTGTTATCGTCACTATTGGTGTGTTTATTGGAATTCCTTCACGGATTTGTCTCACAATTGCAGTGTTGGGAAAGCTTGGAGCATTATCATTAGAGTCGAGAACATTAACAACAAACATTATTGTCGTTGACAATCTTGGATTTCCACCATCTGACGCTGTGATGTTTAAAGCATATGATTGCGTATCTTCATAATCCAACATTTTATGCAAATATAAAGAACCAGTAATGGGATCAATATGAAAGGTGTCGCGACGGTTACCAGCTGCAATCGAATAAGTTAATTGACTGTTAACACCTAAATCCGAATCAGTTGCACGGAATTTAATTAATTCAGTTCCAATTGGAGTTGTTTCAATGACAGATATTTTTGTATCAGTCTGAACAAACTCTGGTGCGTCGTCATTTTCATCGAGTACATCGATTGTAATTGTTGTTGTAGCACTTAATCGCTCGGTCATTGCTGCATCATGTGCAACAATTGTAAGCTTATATGATGAAAGTGTTTCACGATCGAGTGATTTGACAAGTGTCAGTTGACCTGTGGCCTCGTCAATCGCAAACTTTCCCCCGTCATTTCCATCTGAGATGAAATAAAAGACGTCACCATTGAGACCTTCATCGGCATCAAATGTATAAACTCGAACAAGTTGTGATCCAATCTGTGAACCTTCTGAAACTTGCACTTTATAAGGAGCTCGTAAGAATTGTGGTGCGTGATCGTTAACATCAGTGATGAAAATCTTTACTTTAACTTTATCTTTCAATCTCACAACTCCATTATCAGTGACCGTTGCTTCAAGTGTAATGAAATTCTGTCCCGTTGATTGGACTAAAGATTCGCGATCAAAGATATGAAGTGTTTTTATAAAACCATTTCGTGGATCAACAGTGAAGTCATTTTGAACATTCGAAAGCATGAAAATCAACTCCGCATTCCTTCCAATATCTCGATCAGTTGCTGTCAATTTTCCAACAAACGAATCAATGGGTTCATTCTCAGCAATTGTGAAGGTAAATGTGGCATTTGTAAATTGCGGATTATTGTCATTCTCATCAATAACGTGAATAATGACGGGAACTTCAGTACTTCGAGCTGGATTGCCACCGTCATTACAACTGACAGTCAACGAGTAATAGTCACGTTGTTCACGATCTAAATGACTTTTAACAAACAAGTAACCGTCAGGAAAGATTCCAAATTTGTTCTCGACATTTCCTTCAATTATCTTGTATGAAATGCGACCATTTGCACCAAGGTCAGCGTCTGAAGCTGAGAGTGCGAAAAAGCGTGAATTGACTGGCGTTGACTCTAAAAGTGATGTCTCATATGATGTGTGATCGAAGACAGGCGTATGATCGTTCACGTCTTCTATTGTTATGATGAGATTGTTCTTTGATGACAGTGGTTGATCACCACCATCAGTTGCTGTAATTTCAATATGTAGGACTGTTCCAGGGTCAACACGAATTGGGCGATTAAGATAAAGAACGCCAGTTGCTTCTGATATTCTAAATTGTTCGTCGGGATTGAAAGTCAAACTGTAAGTGACTCTTGAATTAATTCCAGCATCTTTATCTCTTGCACGAGCGAGATAAATTTCTTGACCAACAGCTGCATTTTCTGGAATGTGAATATCGTCATGATCTCTCGCAAAATTTGGTGCATTGTCATTCAAATCCAACACTGAAACATTCACTAAAGTCTTGCCATAAGCTAAACCAGCTCTCGCTACAATTGTTAATGTGTATGTCATTGTAACTTCTCGATCAATTTTTGTTGCTGTTGTGATGACACCAGAACGTTCATCAATTTTAAAATTTCCATTCGGATCACCATAAACAATTGCGTATTCAACCGAAGCTGTTGACGATGTGATTTTCGGTTTTCCAACTTCACGGCCAATCTTTTGATTGTCGCTGCCGAAATCTTCATAGATTTGAAACTCGTAATTGTCAGGTGAATCGAATTCAAGCTCTTCCAATTTAGCTTCTCGAATTATTTCAACGATTGCGTCTTTCTCCGTTCGACGATCGCCACGATCTTTTGCTGATATTTTCAACTTAAACAAAGATTTTTGTGATGATCGAAGACTTGACCGAAGACTAACAACGCCAGTCCAATTATCGACTACGAAGAGACTCTCACCACCACTTTCTAATTTGTATGTGATGATTGCATTATCACCCTCGTCACGGTCATTCGCATGAACCTTCAAGATTGATGTTCCAATTGCAGTATCGTCAGCTAAAGCAACAAAATATCTTTTTGGATAAAATTCAGGGTTGTTGTCATTCACATCTTCGACTTTAAGGAAAACTGTTGCTGTCGATGATTGTTGTGGAATTCCTTGATCTTTTGCAATCACTTGAATCTCATAATCAGAAATCATTTCACGATCAAGTTTACTTTTAATCGTTAATTGCCCAGTCAATGAGTCCAATGCAAACATATTTGGATAATTTTGTTGAACACTTGAATGAAGTTTATATGAAACACTTCCATTTGTTCCTTGATCATGATCAGCTGCGGTCAACATTGCGACTAATGTGTGTGGCTGAGTATTCTCACTTAAACTTACATTAATATGTGGTTGAGAAAATTGAGGTTTTTCGTCGTTCTCATCGAGAATTGTAACTTTAAGGTGTGTATAAGCCCACTTTGGATTGGGACCGCCATCACGAGCCGAAATGCTAAGCTCAACGCTGCCTTGAACTTCACGATCTAATGCAGACTTCGTGGTAATCAAACCAGAAACTGAATCAATCATAAACCATTGTTTGTTATTTCCCGATACAAAATCGTAATAAATTTGTGCATTGACACCAGTATCTTCGTCAGTTGCTATAATGCTTGCAACATAAGTCCCTGGCGGTGCAAGTTCACTGAGAATCGCTGAATATTCTGACTTTTCAAACACAGGTTCATGATCATTAACATCATTAACATGAATAATTAAATGTGCTGTTGCTGTTCGAGGTGGTGACCCTTTGTCAGTTGCAACAACTGTTAAATTATATTTTCCTATTTCTTCACGATCCAACACGCCATTAACACGAACAATGTCAAAGCTTGGAGTCTTATCAAGTCGAAAATGATGAAGATCATTACCAGAAATAATCTTTAAACTTGTGTCACCATTAAGACCTTCATCCATATCTTCAACTGAAACAGCAGCAACAACTGAACCATTAACAGCATTTTCATCAACAGTTGCATAACTTCCGGTTGGTGGAAAATATTGAAATCTTATTATTGGATCATGATCGTTTGTATCAACAAGATTAACTGTCACATATGTTCTTCCATCTTGACGTGGTGATCCATGATCTCTAGCAAAAACTGTAAACACACAACTCTTTGGACATCCGCCACTTGGCTTTGAAAATGTCGGACAATTTTGTTGTGGACATGAAAGTTGTTCAGTTGTTAAGATAACACCAGATTCAGGGTCGACAGTGAATTGTGTTTCAGTATCAGCGAGATAATAAGTAATCTTACTGTTATCACCTAAATCATTATCAGATGCCATGACACGTAAAACTGAAGTTCCTGGCAAGACACTTTCATTCAATGACACGATGTAATCACTGTGATCAAAGATTGGTGGATTATCATTAACATCAAGGATTGTTACATTGACTTGCAAATAACCATTCTTTGGTGGGCTGCCACCATCACGAGCAGAAATATTTAAAATGTAAAAACCTCGAGTTTCACGATCTAACTTTCCAGTTGTTTCAAGATGCAAATATGAAACATCACCACTAGGATTAGTTGTGACAGCTAAACGAAATTTATCGTCGTGATTGCCATCAACGATACGATAATCGTCAGTGACTTTATTTATTCCACTGTCCTTATCTGTTGCTGCATCAAGTAATAATCTTGTACCTTGTGCAGCACTTTCTGAGAATGAAACAGCGATGCTTGGTTCAGGAAATTCAGGTGAATTATCATTAATATCTTGGACATTGATTCGCACTTCGATTGGATATGTTGGTTGACTACTTAATATCACTAAATCATAGCGATCATTTGTAAGCACTTCACGATCTAAAATTGCATTCGTTTTTATTTCACCAGTTACAGAATCTAAAGAGAATTCTCTTGGTGGTTCATTAAATCTATAAGTGAATCCTGGCTTTGTTGGAATATAACCGACGATAGTTCCACGTGGTTCACCTTCAAGCACTTCAAACTGAACTCGCGTATCGACAGCACGTGATTGCATTACACCATCGTTTGATGAACGTCGTCGGGGAAAGATACCACCCGGACCAGGTCCCGATCCATGTGCACCAGCCACAAGTAAATGTAGTCCGGCTACAATTAGCAGCCATAAAATCTTTCTACAACTCATTTCTATTTGTTTCTAACCAATTCTTATGCGATTCGATTAAAAACTTTCTGTTTTCTTGATTTTCTTTTTCTTTTTCTCATGTAAACGTCATATCGTGTGTGAGTATCGACGTTGGTCAGGAAGCAATCAAATTAAAGATTTTCCATTCTTATGCAACATTTTCTCGTTGCATTTTTTCTTTCTTCTTTTTTCGGTTCTTTTCTCTTGCTTTGCTTTGTGACGACAACTTTCTTAGAATGTAGAAAGAGAGAGAAAAGAAATACGCGAATCGATTGATTTATGTTTCGAATTTATTCAAAATCACTTTCTCTAACGTTTGAATTATGTTTGATTTAATTGTTAGTCGTGCACATACCACGTGTTTATAATTTCCTGTTAGCACTCATTTGCTTTGCTTTCCTTTTTTTCAGTTTCTTTGTTATTCTTTCACGTTTATTATTATACACAAGTAAAAGATTTTAGACTTCTTTTTGATTACGTTTCTTCTTAAAGCAAATGTTCAATTAAATTCCACAAAAAACCTTCAGTCAGTGTCAGTGAACGAAAAGAGTTATCATAGAGTTTTGCTACACTGTCCCGTTCTCTTTTCAACTTTCTTAAACTTCCACAAAAAAAAAATCTTTCAAGTCTTTCTTTTTATTGTTGTTGTTTAAGACGTCGCTTCTTGAGTCTTCTTATGTTATTTCAAATCACAAAAATTATAAATATTAAATAAATATCATAAATAGTACACGCACACAATCAAAGTGATTTTCAAAACTGGATATTACACCAACACATTCATGAGATGGAAAAAATATTTCTCTTTGATTGTCTTCTTTTTCTCCTTTCATCCAGCTCTTAAGATTCTTTAACGTTCAAAGAATTTCTTCGCTTTTGCGCAATCTTTTCTACACACTTCAGTCGCCGGGTGCTTGGTGAAAGAAGAGATGCTTGGAAAGCGTGTTGCGTGTGTGTTGTTGAGCGAAGTCGATGATGTCGAAAGAAAGGAAAGAAAAAAAAAGATGAAAAACAAGTTGGCTGAACTTGGGAAGAGAACTTGAATGATGGTGCTCGAGTAGCCGAAAAAAAATATGATACCAAAGGAATTTCCTTCTTATGCTTCTTTTCCAAGACGGTTTTCTTCACGCGCAAAGAACTTTCAAAATATTCTTCGTTTGAAAGAATTCTTCGACACTAAAAATTTATGCACGAAACGTTTTTTTTATCTGGTTTTTCACTTCAGAGTCTCTGGTTGTTGCTGGAGGCTAGTCGAGCATTTTTTTTATGTTCTTCTACATAAAGTGCACACACAATTTATCAGAAGACGATTCCTTGCGATGGGCTTTAAAACACATTGAACAACGTTCAAATTTCTTGTTCTTTGTTTCTTTCTTTTTTCTTTTGCTGCTGCTGCTGTTACTGCTGCTGATAACAAAAGTTATTTTTTCTTCTCTTTAACTTGTTCCTCTTTAATTCGAGGTCCACGAACACACACTCGCGTTTCAATTATGTCGTGTATTTATTCTGTTCTTTCTTTTAACATCTCATCTCGTTTATTTCTGCTATCATGTTTCTCATGCACAACCACAAAATTCTTTCACTTTTTTGAGACTTTTTTTCTTTCTTTCTTCTGATAAGATTCTTTGATTTCGATTACGTTTCAAGTCACTAGTCACTAATATTCCGTGCTTGTTTTTCTCTCTTTCTGCCTTCACTGACACATTTATTTTTTTATCTTTTTTCTCGAAACTATAAACTGTTGGAAATGAAAATATTTTTTTAATTCTTTTCTTTTGGTAATATTAACACGCGGAATTTAATTTCTCTTTTTCGTTTATTATCTTTCTTACTTTTCAGCCAATTAGAAGCTGAGAAATCGACAGAAAAGAAAAATCTTTTGGATAAGTCGTCTTCACTGCACATACACTTAATTTAAGATCTGTCGTGTTCTTCTCGTTTTTTTTTCCACTCGTTGATGCACTGTGAGAAGTAAGATCTCTTTCAAATTACACGCTTTAAAGAACTAAATTAAAGCAAAGTTGTGCCAATCTTAGCCCTTCTGTGGAAGACACTGTTGGAATGAAATCTGAAACATGAAAAAAGTTTTTTTTTAATAAAAATAGTAAAGAAGCAACAATTTCATTTCTTTGTACAAAAAAAGGTTGAGAAAAGTTTTGAAATTTCTTAATACGACAATGATCTTTTGAACTTTTTCCATATTGTTTTTTTTCTTTTTAATAAAATATTAAGCATATCAGGTGTAACGAAAATGACATTTCGTTATTCGAAACAACATGGCAAACAATCCAATCGTTATATGTACGCTTAGTGTATGTTTCAGGGATTTAAATTCGAGTAAGCACATAATCTGTGATCATAGTTTTGCTCATGGTTTTATTATAAGCCTTCTGAACATTCCAAAAAAAAAGAAAAAGTAAAACACGAAACATTACGAAAATAATTATTCGACATGTAATTGAGCATTGCATTAAATTGTTTCTACTTTTTCCGCCGACTTACCGACACTACTAAGTGTTAAATTAAATATCTATTTAATTGGCATTAAACACAAATTCTACAACACCATTATGAAACTCAAAGTATGGTAACGATGTGATGATTTTAAAGCGCTCGTGCGGTTGTAAAATATTATTAAAAACTGATTTCGATATAAGCCTTTTTTTTTCTTCATTGACCTTAGTGTGAGAGGGGGAGCGAACAATATCGGTAAATGAAATTATCGGACATTAACCGATATAATATCTTTCAAATATTTTCCATTCTTTATGATTCCGGATCCGTATGTAACTATGTCAGAATGTAGTCAATCGTAAAACAATTCTAGTTTTATTATGCCGACTGTTTACTCAAGCCACCCATTTTTTTTCCTCCAATGTCTCTATCACATCTAACAAAACGAGCTTAGCAATGAGTAAAGTACTGAATGAAATGAAAACAATAAATCCAATCCGATCAAGAGAAATAAAAGCAATTTCAAAGGATTATGCAATCAAATTAAGATGCAAAAAGAGGTGAAAGAAAGTGAAGTTAACAAATCTATCACGAGACGAGTGGCAATAAATCTTTCAAAGATCAAAGATTTTGTTGAAATATAAAAACTTAACATCTGTTTGTTAGTTGAGATTTGTTTGTTTGTTGCAATGAATTATTGTGTTTTTAATGATAGATATCAAAGTTTTTCAGTCCCCATTGTGAAAGTGAAAATCATTGCTTGCGAAAACTTGAAACTGCTAAGCTTATAAAATATTTACTGAAAACAACACGACAAACTTTATTCCTAAAATGGTTGCTGAAGTGCTTTGGCGTATTAAGTTTTAAGTTATGAAAAATTTAAAGAGGTTGTCGAGAAAATAAAGGAAAAAAATCATTAATCAGTCGAACTTCATTCTAATCTTATTTACTCTGTAACATGTTTTTCTGTGCACACACAAAAAATAGAAATAAAAACGACTCGTAACGGGGTTTTGGTTCAATGAGTTCGCTGTTTATTTACTTTTCTAGCTTCAATCTTCATCAGTAATGAATTGGATGGGAGGTTGGAAGGCTCACGGGCAGAAAGCAGTAAAGATCAATGAGATGACTTAAAACGACCGTAAGGGGTTAAATTAATTTAATTTTTCCGATATAAATCTTTTGAGCCTTCAGCACTACTTCGCTTGAATCGTTTCAAAATAAATAAACTTAACAATATTAAATACCGAACTTAAAGATATTATTTTATGACATAATTTTTAATCAGTTAAATAAAATAAAATTGTGGCATGAATTGAATGCCGCAAATGACTTTTTACTTCATCTTGTGACCGCTAACTGTAAAATAATTACTCGAATATGCTTTCTTAAACTCACGAAAATATAAAGGAGAAAAAATATCTTTAATGAATTGAAAGAAATTGTGTATAACTTCACGAAAGCGCGAAACGGGAAGAGAAAGAAATTCTTTTGTATAGTTTAGACCCGAAAAATAAAATAAACTTCGGTTGATGTGTGGCTTTAAAAAAAACTGAGTGAGACCTTTTGACACCAAACTCCGCTATGTTCCCGCTTCGAGGGATCTAATTGAGAAATTTCCATTTAAAGTCTGAAATAAAAACTCTCAACGTTCACGCTTTGGGTCAATTCAAGGATCTTTAATGCGACAACTGAAAGTGTTTGCGCCTTTGAAACTTTTTTTTATGTTTCTTTCATCTATATTTAAGTTCATCGGTTGTTCGGCGCGCTTTTTGTACATTGTTGAAAATTTTCGATTTCATTGCATCTGTTTGGGATATTGATTGCGATTATTGAGAATTTCTCGTCGTTTTGTATCTTGTCGGTTAACATTTCCAATTCGAAGCGTTAATAAAGGCGCGGCGGCGCAAGATTTAAAAATCTGAAATTTTATTTTGAGATCAGAAATGTCGCGGGGATAAATTCTCGTGTACTTTCGCATTTTCCCTTTCCGTTTCACGTTTTTAATTCGGTGAATAATTCCTTAACCTTTCCTTGAACTTGCTTATGTAACATAAATGACTGTCTTGTCTTATCTCTGTTCGTTTTTTTTTCTTCTTTCTCATATATTTTCGTTTGGATTTTCTTAAGATTAAAAAGGTAAGGAAAAAATAAACGAGCTGCAGACGGTTTGAAATTGAAAGGATTGAGTATAAAAATGGGATTAGTCGTTTGAAATATTCTTGAAATATTTGCGGTTCGATGATATCACTTAAGACCTGAACACAAAAAATTCTTGTTTTCGTTCATTAAATTAAGATAGTTTGGAATTTGGTTTTCACTTTTCTTGCTTTTCATTTTTATTTATTTTCGTACCAATTTTTTTATTTATTTCTTTAAACCGATTAGTTATTTGAATATTTTGCATCATGTTTTATAATCTTTGAAAATCAATATGAAAAGCTAATTTATAAATAGAAATTGGTTTGATGATTCAATTTCCTAGTTAATTCATCATAACACCAAAAAATATTTTTCAAAAGTTTCGCAATTTCAATTGGCGAGGTGAGAAAAAATTTGAATGAACCGATAATTGGTTAACAATCGAATGCAATTTTTTCATTATTTCTTAAACACAAAATAATTTTTGTCAGATTCATAATAAAATTAATTTCGTGAAATTTCTTTTAATTATTTAAAATATTTTCAAAGATTTTTTTTGTGTTCAATTTTTATTCATCTATTTGCAATAACTAACCACTTGCACAAACGGAGCTCTTTAAGATATTTAAACTAGCTCAATTGTGTTCATTTATTGACATTGAGGTCTTGTAATGCGATTTTTTCCTTGCAAGATTCAAGCATAACGATCAGCCATATTAAACAGTTGGATCGAAGGCAATGTGATAATTTTTCATCGGTCACAAATTCGCTGCTTGCTCTGTATTGCATGTTACTGCACGAAATTGTTTTTATTGTGCATTATGCAACTAAAGGGAAACATAAAAACCCAAAGAAAAAATACAAAAGACTTCAATGAGTGATAAACAACGACGAAATATCCGCGACTTTACATTATATTTTCTTCTCTCTGGTGCGGGATATTTTTGAACATCGTAGCTTCAATTGCGCGCACGGAGATTTTCTTATACAAAAAAAAATGTCTCGAGAAACGACGAAAAATAATCGCAAACGTCGTTTTATCCGCTTTTTTTTGTCGTTACTTTTTGTTGGAATAACATTGTGCAGAGAATTATTGTGTGTAACACCGAAGTCATCCTGCGAGTTCGAGGAAACAAGACATTGGGTGAAAATCATGTTTTCAATATTTTTTGTCTTTTTTTTCTCCTTACATCAAGTCATCGAGTCAGTAACAACAAAGGCCAACATTAAATTCCATAACAAAATTGAAAATGATAATTGTCACGTTTTTGCTTAAAGAGCTCACTCTTTGCCTTCTTCACTTGCTAGGTAGTGCGCGAGCGGAGAATTTCTCGCGATTTTATTTCATTTTAAACATATAAGCCCTTTTTAATGAGCGACGGTAAAATTTTACCTTCTTCATTTCGTTTTTTTTGCATTTTTTATAAATAAACTTTGGGTAATTAATGACATTATTTCCCTGTCGTCTGCCTGAGACCGAAAAGAAGAAACAATTTTGTTCGACAAGAAACAAAATCTTACTAGGAATGGTTTCCAGATTTTAAAGTTTAAACTTTTTGTATCGCTAGAATTCGTATTAATCAAATCGATATTTAGAAGAGTTTTAAGATCATTTAAGAAATCCCACAATTCTTCATCTCAACATCACTTATAATTCATGAATCATTTTTTTTTTGAAAGTTGAACTCAGAACTAACCTTTTTGATAGATTTCTTATTAAATTCTTTCTAGTCTTTCTCGCTTAATTTTTAACGAAATATTTCTTTATATTTTCTTCTTTTATTAAATCAATAATATTTTCACAAATACACTCGTAGATCTCTTCTCTTTTGAATTTTATTTTCTTCTTGTGATGAAAGATTTTTATTCATTAAATTCTTTTATTTTTATTATTTTATAAATGAGTTTTGGTTATCCTTTTAACTCAATTAAATCCTTTTTATTTTTATTATTTATTGTTTCATAGATAAATCCGACATTTTTGAGTAATCCAATAATCGCGGAATGAAACAAAAAAAATCCTAAAGCGCGATCTGAACAATTTCGCGGTTGATGGTAAACTGAAATGTTAAAAGATTTTGTTCCTCATTTGCTCGCTCTTCAGAAACTTTTTGTTTCTCTTTTTAAGATATTTTTTTTTTTTTTGTGTTTTTCTTAATGTAAAGAAATGTTTTCTTATGGGCAAACACAAACACCTTCTCGACATCCGTCATTGCACAAGATTCGCGTGAGAGAAATAAACAAAGAGTTGTGAATGTGTTTGAAGTGGTTTGTCCGGTTTTTTATTGTTCTCAAGCACCTAACGACAAGTCTACCTGCATGATCCAAAAGAATTCTTTTCACTCATTCTAATGCTGATATTATGTAGTGTTGGTGTGGCTTTGTACAAGTTTCATCTTGTATCTCGAGCAAAGAAAGCAAACTCTGAGAGGATTTAAAATATATCATGGCATAGCATAATCGTTTCTCTCCTTCGATTTCTGCTTTCCATTTGAATTTTATGGAAGTTCGATGGAATTCCTGTCGACCAGGGTTCGAAGACAATCAATTGCTATTGTGATCGGATGATATTTATTTTTCATTGTGCTTGACGATCACCATACCAAGCATGCCTAGGCATAATGAAAAGAAGCAACATAGAAATTAAAAGCGATGAAAATGAAGGCATTGAATACTGAATTTTTATTTTTTTGCTTGATCATACTTTCGTGATAACATGAAAGATGTTTCGCACTGAATTTCTCGCATCTTTAAATCATTTTCATTTTCTCTTAACTTAAAATTGTTAAGTTTCGTATTCATAGAATTCATGAACATCTAACTAGAACTTAGTTTCATGTTAAACTGCAATTAATAGTTTTTATACGTTTTTAGATCTGATAACAAGGCGTGTGCAAGGTTGAAAATTCTATGTGCAAAGGAGAAGAGGAAATTATGTGTTGTTGATTAAACAATGTATCAAAGCGATTAATTTAATTAAATTAAAATGCTTGTGTTTGTGTTGAATCGTCGTGAATTGAATATGAAGTCAAAGAGACTCTCAAAAAGCTCGTCATGAAAGAGAGTGGAAAAAGCTTTTATGTTAAGAGACGTTGAATATCTTGGGCGAGGGGATATTAATGATTGGGAAAAAAGATTATCAAAGAAATGAACTTTGTTAATGAGTCACAATCATTTTGTAATAAGTTTTCAAAGATTTCTCGAAACTTTTCAAAAAAATATATTTTAAATATCCCCTTGATTAAAAGAGAAACATCAGCAATCTCTTCGCGAACTAACCTTCCAGTGCCACTGTTCTTTACAATGTTTTCAAGAATCTTTTTCTGTATTCACACAAAAGACAAGAATTTCCTTAAGCTTGTTTTGTGCTCTCTTAAATATTCATTGTTGGTTTATTTTTTGAGATGGTCAACTACAAACATTTTTCTTCATTTCGTGTTTCTTAGATGTTAATGTTCAAAAATTCTTTTCTTACGTCTCAGATTTTTGCTTCTTTCTCTTCGACTATTTCATCGTATGCGTTTTCTTTTTTTATTTCTTCTCCTTTATTCAGTTTAGCTGCTTAAAAGTGGCTGTTTTAAAGTGTAGCAAAACATTAATTTAGGAAAGAAAAAAAACTTTTCATTAACAATCTTTTCTCTCGTCTGCGTTATTTTTTATGATTTTATTTTTCTTTCCTTTCCTCTTTACTGTTGTTTTTTCCTTCGTTTATGCGGCTATGAAGATAAAGAACATCGTCGTATTTTGTCTTCGGCTGCTGTATTGCGCACTCTTACACTTTCGTCTTGGTAGATGTAATTAAATTTATTAAATCGAGATCGAAACTATAATTTGATAATTTTCGCCCGACTCATGAGTGAAGCTTAATTATGATCTTTGATATTATTTTATGTGTTATGTTCTTCCTTTTCATGTGAGTCGAGTCTTTGAGATTTACGATGTGCGCTTGTTCTGTTTTCTTAATCTTTTATGACGATTTTATGGTCAAGTTTAAGTAAAAGCTTAATTGCTTTACAAATCATTGGACATCCCAGTAGATTTTTCTTGAAATTCTTTGAACAGAAGTTTCTTTTTTTTAAAAAATTAATGGAAAGAAAAAACATCAAAATACTGGAGCGTTGATTCCACTGTGACTTCATTTTAAATTGAACTGTTTATAATGTCCTAAATGTTCTGAGAAATGTTGTGCTTTACTTAGAAAAAAAATTGGCTTTTGGGTATAACTGCAAAGGAAAAACATTTTTGACCACAGAAGAAGATTCGACAACATGTTGTCGCTTTCAAAGCTACAAAAACATAACAAAACTGTCTTGATACTGTTTAAATTATTGCCAATGCTAACATAATAAAAGAAAGACATAAAAAACTTCCTTAATTACATTGAGATACACAAGAAAGAACAGAAGAATATTCGACGCTATCGCATAACTGTCCGTTTATAGTTGAAACCACTTTTGACAAATGGGAACATGATTCGGTGGTGTTAGAAGGAAGAATTGTGTGTGAATTCACATTTTATGATTGTAAAATTGCTTTAACTATATATAAGAAGTGAATCTAGTGTTGTTAATGGCAACACTGTCCCTAAGTAATTATTGTTAACTATAATTATAGGATAAACGGAAAGCAATCAAATTTTAAGCATTTCTCGAATAGTTTTTTACTACATTTCTATCAATGTTTAAAAACTCAAAGCAAATACCAATAAACAAATTTAATTACTAAAATTATCACCCAATTATAATCACTTCATGCCTTGGAAACTCCATCGAAACACTAAACAGACCGAAGGTCGTAAAAATATTCGTCAAAATCACCATCATGACTTAACAAGCGTTTAAGTTTTTAATGTCATTTAAAACATTAATAAAAGAATCAAAATCTGGTATTTCATCAAATTAATGTTTCGCGATCATCATCTTTCATCTCGTCATCGTTACGAGTGCCGAATAATAACGTTGTCTGGTTGTAAACGGAATGAGACTCAACAGTCACTGCTTATGATGGAATTTAATTCTTGTTTTATTTTGTGGTCATTGAAAATAAAATTTGCGGTTCTTCATCATCTTGCTTTGACTTAAAAAAAACTAAATAAGAAAAGAAAATATATATTAAACTGGTAAAATTAATTATCAGAGCACGGAGGAAGAAAATAAAAAATAAAACTTAAATTATATCACAAAATGTCGCTATAAGATGCTGAGAATGTGCATTGTGTTGTGCAAGCGTCTTTCCTTTTTATTTCATACTTTTCGGCACAAACATCATAATGGTTCACAAACTTTGTCTTAAATATTTCATCACTCATTTTCGCAATGGTAGCATCTTTTTGCAATGCATTCAAAAGAATGTTTCTTAAATACAATTCGCTTCGCGGGTCATGTTTATGTGCGACGATTCTCTTAATGAGAGGAATGTGCTTTTTGGTTTTCACGAAGACTTTCAAGTTTTCAACAAGATTTTTGATGGCGATATGAACAAACAATTTATGATTCTTAAAGTGTAATGATGGTTGATTTTAATTTTGTTTACATTTAAGCATTATCTTTTGTTTAAAAACCACTTTAATGATCTTATGGCTCTTGCTTTCCCATGAAAATAAAAACCTAAGGATTTATATGTTAATATGATTAACAAAATTAATCTTTATACTTTAAGAACTTAATTTATTGCAACGATAACGTTTAATTGATGTGACATCAAATGTTTTGTTGATGAACGTCTTGATCCCAAAAATCACTGTAATTAACTGAAGACTATCAGTCTGTGACTTCAAATAATCTTAGGAGATTAAAAAAACTATAAAAAAATTAACCTTTTTTCGCAAACGAAGCCTTTCTGGTTGAATGGGTGGAGTTGGAAGATTTTTTGTGAAAGTAATAAAAGATTTCTGCATTCATTCATAAATGTGTTACTTTTCAGGTAGTCAATTCAGATAGTTGAAAAGTGGTCATAGTTTAACTATTGACCATATGTTCACTGATTGATGAATCTCTGACTGATCTTAAAGGTTTCAAAGGCTAAAAAAAGCAATTAAAAGTTTTAAGTTTCATATTTTGAATTTTATGGCACAATAAGTGGACAACAACGAAAGCAGCAGCTCATCTTAGGTTTCTTTTACGGTTATGCAAAGAATTAAAATTCTGTCTTTAGTTTCTTCTATGGAAATCATAAATTAAACTTAAAAGTTCTGGTTGCCCAACATGTATCATTCATAAATCTTGATGTTGAGTCCAATCATAAATATCTAAACTTGAAGAATTACTTTGATATATTTGGCTTCAATTTCATTCTGTTAAGTCGAAGGCAATGATGACAAAGAACTTGGAAAAAATTCATTTGAATAATTTATAATTTGATAGCATGTGAGATTATTTATTCATGAAATAGTGATTTAACAACAGCACCTTCAACAGCGCCTTCAAAAATATAGTTTAATGGATTTTTTAGATGTTACATTTATTGCTTGACTTTCTTCTTGTCTTCATAGCCAAAACATTGGGAATGTTTTAATCAAAACTCGATTCGTTTTTGTTTTACATTTTATGTGATTTTGATCAAGTTTTTTTCTTTTTATGGAATTGGATTCCGATTAAAAATAAATTCAAAACATTCGTGATAAAAAATTCAACTAAATAAAATTTGTTTTCGATTTCACGAGTATTAAAATTTTATGGCCTTAAAATATGACGCTAAGTGAAAACGACGACTCACGTTTATATCAATTCGAGATGAAAATAAAGTTGAAAGAATTTATTAAACAACAATAAATGTCAGGTAAATAAAATTCATAGAAAGTACAAAAAATCTGTCAAAATATAAAAAGGATGCGATCCACTCACACTTTTTTCCATCATTCATAAATCACAAACTCAAAGGCAAATAAGAAATCGTTGAAAATTGAACAAGAAAAACCTAAAAAAGGAAGAAAAAAGTGAAAAGATCTGAAAACGACGATACATCAATTTGCAATTCTTCAAATGACATTTCACAGCAATTGTTATCGATTTAGTTTCGGAGATTGATATTTCATTTCAGGAGGATTAAAATTCCTTTTATTCAATAAACGCAAGTTGAAAGAAGAAACACTTTTTTAGTGATCGATTAATAAATAATTCTGAAGTTTTATTTTCGCACGTAAAATAATTTTAAATTTATAAAATTAAAGTATCTAGATAAATTAGCGGTCATAAAATTAATTTTAATTAATTGTTAATAAACAAATTTGTCAATAACTCTGGTTCAGTTAGGTCAAGTTTATATCTTTGAATCATTTCTTGAACTTTCAATCGTCGTCTGACATGTGGTGGTTGATAAGAATCGCTATCTAAACGTTTCCTTTTCGCCATGTTATATGCAGTTTGACGAACTAAGCTGCCAATGACTCGTTTACTAACAATCATACCATCGACCAGCGGTGTAGCAAAATTAATGCGACCTTGTGGTGCTTGCAACTTCACACGAAGCAATCCCGAATTGAGGGCATGCAAGAAAATAATGTGACAATCAGCTGAACTTTGTGCGTTATTTAAATGCGATTCATCACCAATTCTTGTGTAGTTCAATAAATCATCTGTTGAAAAATAAAATAACATAATTGTTGTAACTTCCTTTGCAACATTCAATGACAATAAACATACCCGTGGGAAAAGTTAAATAATCTTCAAAAGATTCCAACCAAACCAACATAATCTTCGCACTTGGAGTCCAATTAATGATTGGTTTATTCGCTCCTGTTCGTCGTCTTGCTGGTGCTACTGGTTCACCTCTGTTTGCATTAAGATTTTCGTTATCTAACGACAAAGCTCGAGGATTTTTACTCAAAGGAACTTTCTCTGATTTCTGAAGTTCGCTGACGCTTCTTTCGTACCAAACGTCATTTGATTGACCTGCTGACAGACAAGATCCATCCGAACTATCAATGTCATTTCGATTTGAACGATTCGGAACAACAAAAGCAATTTCTGATGAAACATCTGCCCAATAAATGATTTTCTTTTCTCCATTAAAATTCATGTCACTACCAGCAGCTCCACGACCATCTCGAGATTTTCTTGGTTTCGAATTGTTAACACGCCAACTTGAATTTATGAAGCCAGTCCACCCACAATGTTCATCAACATCGACTGTTTGTCCTAATGATTGCAACATACTCCAGAAGTTAACATCCAATGATCCAATGTTGTCTTCACTCATATTCTCAACAATTTCCTGTTCCATTGATTGTCCAACGCGAACATAAAAGATGTGAACAGTGTCACATGTTCTTGGACTCATCTTGTCTAGTACATCAAGATCATTAACGAAACCATTTTTCTTTGAATCAAGGACAATCAATGATGGTGACAGTAAAGATTGTTCGTTGGCTTTTTGATGGACATTTTCACCAATCGATAAGAATCCAAAATGCGATAAAAATAAACGTGCAGCTTGAAACTCATGACAAACGTTTGGTGGCATTGATTCTTGTGCATGTCCAAGACCATCATTAGAACATTCAGTTTCAGCCCAAGAGAGTTTCTCATAAACAAGTTGCTCTTCTAACAATCTTGACAAACGTTTTGTTGTATCGATGCCAGTTTTCTGAATAATTGCATCAAGTGTTGGAATGGAATAGTCAGCAATGCAAGGTGCAACACGATCAACTGTGTCGGGAAAGAATTTCGGTTCGATTTCATGTCGCATCGGCATATCATTCATGGGGATTGGACGGCCGGGATTCACTGCATGATATTTCGTTCCTGACTTACTTCGTGGTAAATGTCTTAATTGTGCTGTCCAAGTGTGACGACCATGAGGTGTTCTCATCAGGAGTGTAACTGTTGGTTGTGGGTCTTGGTCATTCCCAAGTTGCTCATCAAGAATTGCCAGAACCGTAGAATTTTCAGTGACGAAATAACGAAACTTTTGAACAGCTTGCTCATGTGTTAAATTTCCTCCAGTATTACAATGTTTAATTAATGTAACTTCATCTAAGAGTGATGAAATTGATTGAATTCCACAAGCGTTTGGAAAGTAACCGACTTGCTCAAGAATAATTGTTAGCAATGTTTCAGCTGCATCTCGAACACGCATCGAAACAGGCTTCAACTCTTTTTCATCTTTCATTTTAATCGCTTCACCCAACTTTCCAACACTCTTTACACCAGAAATTCCAAGTTCAACAACTTCCAGCACTGTCGTCAAACTGTCTTTGTCTTGAAGAAGAAATGGATGTTGCATCAACCATACAGCAGTACATTGAAAAGCAGCAACAATTGTACTGTGAAGATCTTTACTGTGACATGGTGGTGGACGGGAACATTGATAGCAAATATAATCACAAATCCATTTAACTGCTCGCTTGCATTCCAATGCGTCTGTTTTAGAATGAGAAAAAAAAATTAAAAAATCAAATCTATTACGTCAAAATTTACGTGAAAAAATTATGCTATGTTAACGTAAGAAAGGATTTGGACTGAGAGTAGGATTAAGAGTAAGATTAAATTATTTACCAGTTTTCTTCCTCGCTGCTTACAATAAAATTATTCTTTTTGAATAACTAATGTTTCTTGCAAATTATTAATAAAATTCTCACCTGATTCTTTAATATTCATGCGAGCTAAGCCTGAAAGAAGTTCTAAAGCTGCCAATGAGACATTTAAATCAGTTTTCCAGGAAGAAATTAGACGATGGCAACTTAGGTATGTTGCTCGGACGAATAATGCGTGGGCGTTATCTGTGAAATTAAAAAAAATGATAACTGCTTTCACAAAATTTCATTTAAATTGAAGGAAAAATTTTAAAGCAAATATTAAACTCAGAAATTATGGAGAAAATGATTTTTTTTTTTCAAATTTTTATGTTACTAAGCTTTACCATAAGCACCCGCTTCAAGATCTTCAGGCATCAAATCATCAGACATCAAACTCGTTGGTTCATTGCTGACAGTAGCAGTGCTTGAGTTTCCATAACTTGAATTTGAAGCACCACTAGCTACTGAATAAGCACTACGTTCAGAACAAGCTGATGGGGAAAAGTTGATATTTTTCGAGCCAAATTGATTTTGTTTTTGATGAAGGAATAAAGGATGTGATTGATGTCAATATTGTGAAAAATATAAATAAATAAATAAGCAAATGTCAATCAAATTTAAAAAACAATAAAAGAAAAGGAAAATTTAAATCTAAGTGATAAAAATTGAAATTGAATTTTTAAAGATTTATCTCACCAGAACTCAGTAAGTTTGTTTCACGAGCCGATGTTGAATGGCTGTCAGATGCTCCACTATCAAATTCTTCATATAATACTGAATCTTGAACACAAAGCAAAAGACCACCAAGCAGCATGTGCGTGTTTTGTGAATCAGTTTCAACTTGCAACGCACTCATCATGACATTAATAAGTCGTGATTTAAGTTGACCAAATGATATGACTCTGTAAAGATAAAAACTTTTTCTTTTTATGCTTTTAATAAGAATCAGTTGCACTTACTTGTCACCAGCACCTCCAGTTATATCACGAATCGGTAGCGATTGAAAGTGTAAAGGCAATGCGAGTATCGAGAGAAGAATTTGAATCGATGCACGTCTCAGGTCAGTTTTATTGAAGATTAAATTATGAGATTTAATTTTTAAATCTTTTTCAGGCAACACCAATTCAAGAGCTGTGATGTAATGTGGCAATAACACCATAACTCCATCAAGATCGAGACGAAAAATATCAGATGAATTGAAGAGAATACTTGCAAGTGTTTCTTCAACTTCTTTATTTTTCTCATTAACTTTCAAGCCTTGTTGAAGTGCCAAGTAAAATCTCGCAAGATAAACTGGAAGAATTTCTTCATTTGTCTTCTTAGCACAGAAGATTCGACACAAAGCTCCAATAGATTCAGCTTTTCCTGATTCGTACTTATCGATTGTAAGTCCATTCGGCATTTCAGACTCAAGTGACGAAGGTTGAGAAATTGAAAGTCCACGTTTTTGATCAATAATCATTGAACTTGGACGTCGACTGGCTTCAGTTGCTTGTTCTGAAAATTACTTTCATTAATCATAATTTTATCTCAGTCGAATGTTTTTACTTCTCAGGGATTGCAACCACATATCGGAACCAATATGAGCGGCATCAAACAACCATTCACCGAATAAATGAAGAATGCTGTTGCATTTAGGACGCGATGATGCAAGCGTCGAACGATTCTCATTCGAAATCGATAAAATTGATGTCAAACTTCCAGCTGATGGCGGCCCTGAATTCGGTCCCATAACTGTACTAATACTCGTTGAACGACTACTAGTTAAACTGATAAGCGAACCCTTTGAAAGGCCTGCGTTTGTAGCATAAAAAAAAAGTTTAATGGAGGCGTAATTCTCATAGAAGCATCGCTAGTGGTGAAAGCTCGGAATTCGCAGGAATTTAATTTTATAATTCAAAACGTTTCGACTCCCGATATTTGATTAACGCTTACACCACTTTTAAATGCTTCCAACTCTACAATAATCTAACTCAAAAATTGTAAGCAAATCTAATTGTGCAATTGTGAAATGAAGATTAATTTTTGTTAAAAACTAAAAAATTACTATTTCAATTATATATTAAATACGGTTCTGTGCAAAAACTAAATCCAATTCTAGTGCCAAAATATGAAAATCATATCAAAATTGCTAAGTAATCAAACAAGAGAATTATATTAACAACCCTTCGAATGAGATTGTGATGGCGCTACTGAGAAACTCTTTGCAAGACGTCTTTGTAATGGTGGAGTTGGTGACGACTGCTGATGATGATCTGATGTCATCATAAGTACGCCATCACCTGATAAGTTTCTACTCCCAACACCAACTGAATTATTATTACTACTAGAGCTTAAAGATTGTTCAGCACCAGCGCTTCGTGTCAAAGCTGAGCCACCAGAATGACGCTGTTGAGCGCCGGATGTGTTAGATTGATTAGTTGTGCTGAGTGTGTTGTCAATGATTATTCCTTGTTCCCAAACAACTGGTTGGAAAATACCTGAGAAAAGTTTAATAAATTTTATATTATTTTATACATTTTGAGAGCTTAAACTATCATTCCGAAGAGATGGAAAATGACTTCGATCGACATTTTACCTAAAAATGCATCAACTTGACTCGCAACTCCTTTCATCGCTTTCAGAAAAATTTGTGGTAGCATCAACAAACAAGGATGTTGATGAGGTTCAATTGAATCGTCACGAAGCAAAATGTACTGCATAAATTGTGGTGTATGACTGATCACTTGTGGACAACAAAGGGCTATTGGTGATCCAATCATTCTTAAGAATCGATACCAGGATTGTGCAATGCAATCATTTGTCATTTCTTGTGGAATCAATTGGTTGTCTTCGTCAGCTGAAAAGATAATCTAGTTGAATGATCCACTAAGTTCAAAAAATAAAAAGAAAACTCACGAATCTTCAACTCAGGAAATGACGATCCATAAGTGAAATCTAAGAGTCTTGCTGTCAATGCTATATTTACTCGATTCCATTGTTCAACAAGTGCTATTCGATGACGCCAACTGGCGCAAGATTCTTGAAAAGTCTTCCACAATGAAGGTGATGGAAAACATTTGACGCATGCCAACAACCAAACTTCAAACAAAACTGATAAGACACGTTCACAAAGCTGATCACCCACATCATCCTTAACCGTTGGTGGCGATAACAAAACTTGATTAATTGCAAGAAGAAAGAGCAGTAATGACTCCCATGTTTCTCTTGTTAATACTTGAGAGTTTTGTGCGACATTTTGAAGAGTTCGTAATACACGATGACATAAAACAGTTTGACGATTGATTACATCAATTCCTGTGAAATTCACACAAATGACGATGAATAAATTGATCATATTGAAAAGTGAAAAATAAAAAGCAGAGCATGTATGTTAGTTGGTTACATGCTGGAAATAAAAGCAATTTAATTAATATGAACTGGTATGTACCTAAATCCTCTTGATACAAAAATGGCCAGACTTGTAAATACAACAAGAAGAGAAATAAAAAACACAGTTTACATAACATTTATGTACACGAAGAAGGTGAAATAACGTGATTTGTGCGTGGATGGAATGGAATTGTGAGTGAACATGAAGAAAAAAATACAAATAAATAAATTATTAATAAAAATCACAACAAAAATTGTTCACAAACGTGCAACTGTGAATTAAGGAAGAGTTAAAAATCAAGTTTAACAAAACAAAAAGAAACAACTAAACACTTCACAACCAGCCATTTAAATTACCTTCGCCTTGTCTGGGAACGAAGAGATTATGTAGGTGGCTTATTATCTTATGAGTATAGACGTTTGGATCATCGATGATGGGTTTGGGAACTGAAACTTTTGGGGATGGAAGAAGACAAGTTAACCACTCGCAGTAAACATTGACGCAATCTTTGATAGTCTCGTGATCAGCTAGAGGCAGAGATAAACCAAAGCAAATGACATCCATACACCAAGCAACTTCTTGATCAGTTTGAAATGGACTTGGTTCTGGCTTTTGAGTAATCCCAAGGTTACCAGAAAGTTGCTTTACTAAAGCTGAAGTCACATCTCGCGAAATTAAAGCATTAAACTTGTTTAAGGTTGACAGCTGTTGCGATCCATTGACGTTTGATGTTATTTGTGGTGTTAATGAGCTCCATTCTGTATACATTCTAATATTTTTCTCATAAATTTTCACAAATTTACAGTTATTTTCTTATTTTAAATAAATATCGATAAAATTTAAACTTTTAACTTTTAAAAATTATTCTTCATGACGAATAGTTAAGTTTTATACTACATTTAACACAAATAATTCAAGAAAATGGTTTCAAAACTAGTTTAAATGTATTTTTAAATACTTTTGATTCACTTGCGAAAAAAATTTAATTGCACAACTTCGAAAGAGAGACAGAGAAGGAAATATAACTTTTCGGACAAGAAAGACAAAAATTATATTTTTTCAAAATTATAAATGAAAATTACAATGATTCTTACCGGTTTCATCTTCAATACTTTCTTTCACTTAGATCGAATTCTATGAAGATAAATTTTACAGATATGAAGATAAAATGACAATAGTTTTTCATGAATATATTAAAAAAAAATTCTGTCAGAATTATAATTTGTTCACACGGGTTTTTGTTTATGATGTCTCGAGATAATTGCTCGTGCCCCGACGGTTCGCGCGGATTTGACCTTCCATACAAAATGCACAGAAAAAGTTTCTCCGTGGATGAGAATTCTCCGTGGATGATAATCGATCGTAGCGCCGCCACTGAAACGTTCTCGGACAAAAGATCAATCAAAACTTTTTAAAGTTTCTAGTATTAAAATTTTCTTTATTTGTGTTTATTTACTTCACGGATTAAGACGTACATAAATCGCGCTACTGATCATATGTTAAATCATAAAATGATTTGCAGTAGAAAGTATACTGTAATCATAACTTTAAGAAAAAGCGTTTATATGGATTGAATGAGAACGAAAGTGAAAAATTATTCATAAATAGTTAATAATTACGGTCAGAAGTGATGTAATATTCGTTTCGTTTTAAGAAACCTATTTAAGGCCATTTTTAAGGCCTCAAAAAATATATTCAGTTTATGATAAATCACCTTAAAGGAAGAAAAAAATACTTTAAATCAACATCATTTCTTCGCAACAAGTTTACATTGATTCAAATTTTGAAGCCAATGATGCAAATGCCTATTTTGGGATTTATTTAAATCTAAATAAAAGAATATAAAACGGAAATAATTTTTGGCATTCGATGAATTTTTTAGAGCACATGAAATCATTTCCATTTCATTTCTCAAACACAAAGTTCAGATAGTCTGTGAGGAAATTGTAATAGTGACCGTCGATCATAAAATCGAAAAGAAAAAGCAAATCTTTGACCTCGCAAGGAGATAAAGTGATAACAAGTTTTTATTTGTGTGCAGTATTCATCTCTAATTCAGTCAATTTATAAAATTTCGAAACCATCAACATTAAAACGATGTCAACATTAAACGTAAAACAGGTTCGTAGACACTGTACAAGACAACTTCATTGCATTTTGCTCGTCCTTGAATTGTATTCGTTGATTTGTAATTCAAAAGTTAGCAGATACATTATTAAGTCTGTGACTTAGAGGAAATAAAAACTTGAAAGAAACTAACGTCAAGGTGAAATGAAATAAAACTAATCTTTTGATTAGTATATTGACTTGTCGTTTAATCTCTCAGAGTGAAGCCTTATCGAATGATACTAATTATCTACTCAAAATTACGACAACTTAGCAACTTAAAAATATTCAACGAAGCTTGAAGCATGAAACGTGCAATATGTATTTGATCGTAAATTTTAACTTTTTTTTCCTATTTTACAACGTGAGAATATGTATTTATTTTTATAAGCTAAATTTAGCGCAGAAATATTTTTCGTGATGCTTCAGTGTAAGAAAGTTTTTAAATAAACTCGTAAATTATCTCCGATTATTTGTTCTACTCCTTTTTTCATAATTCATGAAGGTCAACAAAACAAAAATTGCGTTTTCATTAGCGACGACAGACATTTATTTAAAGAGGCCAACTGAATAAATTATTACGACGCACGTTTACGTCACTTGACGCGCCTCTCACAATCTTCACGCGAAAATCTAATTGCTGTTTTTCTTTTCATTCACGCGATTTTTTTTCTCTTCAACTTGAAAAAACGTTTCTATGTTTTATTACAGGAATCCAAAGAGAAAATGCCACTGACAAGAACTGAAATGCGACCAGTTCGTCCAGCTCATTACGCTGATTCTTTCTGGGCAACTTACATCATTTCAGTTGCTGCTGCGAGTGTCGCTGAATTTGCAACATATCCACTGGATTTAACTAAAACAAGACTTCAAATTCAGGGCGAAGCTGCAAGTGTCGCTGGAAAAACGGTAAGAATAGAAAAGGTCGAATCTTTTAACTAGGTAATTGACATGAAAATTTAATGTGCGCTTGTTCACAAGTGTCAGGCGATGAAAAAAATAACTCAGTCGATAGAATCAAAATCTTTGTTTTGTTTACCAACAAATGAAAATTCTCTTTCATGAATTTAAAGATTTTAATCATATGAAATTGTTTAAGGCTATCCATCGTGGAATGATTCAAACAGCGGTGGGAATTGTTCGAGAAGAAGGAGCGACGAAGCTTTTCCAGGGGCTCACCCCAGCTTTATATCGTCATGTTGTTTACAGGTGAGAACTGAAACTGTAAGTAAGTTAAGGAATTTTTCATATTAATATTTCTTAATTCTTTCAGCGGCGTTCGTATTGTGACTTATGATATTCTTAGAAAGAAGTTCGTTCACGATTCAGAGACATTAACTTTGTGGAAGTCGGCAGTTGCAGGGGTTACTGCTGGAGGTCTAGCTCAATTCCTTGCATCGCCAGCTGATCTCGTAAAGGTTCACATACAAATGGAAGGGAAACGAAGACTCATGGGACTTGAACCGCGAGTCCATAGCGCTTCTCATGCATTCAAGGAAATCGTCAAACGTGGCGGAGTGAAGGCTTTATGGAAAGGAAGTGTTCCGAATGTCCAACGAGCTGCTTTAGTCAATCTTGGTGATCTTACAACTTATGATTCAGTGAAACGTTACATCCTCAAAAGCACAGGATGGCCAGATGATCATCTCGTTCATATCATGTCTTCAATATGTGCAGGTTTTGTTGCTGCCATCATGGGAACTCCAGCTGATGTTGTAAAGACAAGAGTTATGAATCAACCCACAGATAATCTTGGAAGGTGATTTAAAGTTGAAGAATAACATTAAAAAGTAGTAAATTCATAATCTGCTTTAATTTCCAGAGGAATTCTATATAAAGGTTCGATTGATTGCCTGCAGCAGACAATAAATAAGGAAGGATTCCTTGCACTCTATAAAGGTATTCACGTGACACCCTGATAGATGAAGAAAATTTAAAACCTCCATTTTAGGTTTCATGCCTTGTTGGATTCGAATGGCGCCTTGGTCTTTAACATTTTGGCTGAGTTTCGAGCAAATTCGAAAATCTCTTGGAGCTGGCGGGTATTGATCACTTTTCCATGTTTCTTCACCATAAAATTCCATCAGCGTATCAAATGCAGGAAAATATTTTCATGAATATTCACATAAGAAAACGCTGATTAGGGAATATTGTTAATTTTTTATTTCTTTTTTGTTTCTTTCTATTTTAACTTATTTAAACATTTCATTAGATGGTAGAAGTTTCTAGTAGAAAGTAATCTTAATCGAACTATAAGCACGTGAAGAGTTCGTAGAAAGCAATATGGTTGAAAGTAAATTCTCGGGGTGGGATTAATTGGACAATACTTGACAATAAGCGTCGAAAATTCCGATGGTAAATTTCTTGTCGCTTGAAAATCTGTTCATTGATTGTGAAATTTTTATGCATACAAACATGTATCTAATCAATTTTTATCTTTCCACAAATGTCTTTATTGTATTCGTTGTTGAACTTTTGATTTTCGTTACAATTTGCACTAACAAAAATGTTAATCAATTTATCTTTTTATTCTTGACACAAATAAATTCAATTCCTTAGTTCCTTTTCTGACTCATGAAAAGCAACGACAAGTTGAATTTTATTGATATTATTCGCATGCTGTCATCAAATCGGAATTACTTGTCATGCTCAAATTTTCGGGGATAAAATTTCAAAAAGTTTTTTTTTGAAAATCACAAATTAGCTGGTAAAATATCAAATTTAATGTAGCTGTGATTGATATTTCAACAAATAAATTTTATTTAGTTCAATTTATGCCATACGAAAATCAAGGGAAATGTTTTAAACAAATATACCTACATAAAATATCTATTGAATAAAATGTTTTATCATATGTAGATGATTGTATCGAAAATGTTTAAAATTTCTTCTTCATGAAAATATTTTTGGTTTTTCAGGATTAGAGATAAATACCTAATAAAAAGTTTTTAAATTGCAACGAAACAAAAGCATTTGTGCTCGAGTGTGTTTTACAAAGATGAGTGAACACTGGCAACTAAACTGACAACTACTTAATCTCATGTTTTTATGAAATATTCATTTATCAGTATAGATATCTAATGTATCTACATTAAAAGGTCTTAATAATTATCATAATCAGGTAAGAATTTTTTTTTCAATGGTATTGGTAACAATTGATAACAAACCGAACAAAACAAACGAAGACTAAATAGTGTGTCTTTTACGTTCTTATTATTCAGTTCTCTTCTATGTTATGTTAGAAGATTAAAAATT
The DNA here is from genome assembly GCA_900005825.1 of Clunio marinus. NCBI lineage: Eukaryota > Metazoa > Arthropoda > Insecta > Diptera > Chironomidae > Clunio > Clunio marinus. The sequence goes on from CVRI01000054.1 coordinate 3,289,837, forward strand.
CATAACATAAATTTCATTTTAACATTTTTTTACCAAACTTGAAAATACTGTAAAACTTAAACTTATAAGAATCTTGAGAAATTTAAGAATTATCAACGATTTGCTTGATTTCTCTCTTCTCCAAATTCTTTTTCACATTGCATTGAAGTGAAAATATAAATAGATTTTCTTTCTCGTGTTTATTTTTGTGTGTCGTCAAATATTTTTCCTTCACCATTGAGAAGCAACCAGAAAAAGGGGCAAACATGACAACTTTGAATTTAGAAAAGGTTTGTTCAATAATTCAAGTGCATGTTGTTAACTTTAGATGAATTAATTTTAATCTACGTGAACAATATCACCACCTAAATCGTGTTTCTGATAATTTATCGGCCATACATACAGAAATTGGCAAGCCTCCGAATAAACAAACGTAAACAATGACTTTTCTTTAATTTATAGCAACCTAAAGACAAATTGTCACTAAAAAGAACTGAATTAAGGCCACTAAGTCCACCTCACTATGCTGATTCCTTTTGGGGAACGTACCTTATTTCCGTAGCATCTGCAAGTGTTGCAGAAAGTGTTACTTATCCATTAGATCTGACAAAGACAAGACTTCAAGTTCAAGGCGAAGGTTACAACCATGCACAGAACTCAAAGGTGAGTGACCAAGGAATAATTAAAACCAAATTATCGTTTAATTATGAATAAATTAAATTTAATTTTAATTCTATTTAGATTCATCATCGCGGAATGTTACAAACAGCTTTTGGAATTATACGAGAGGAAGGAGCAACAAAACTTTGGCAAGGAATCACACCAGCTTTATATCGTCATGTTGTCTACACGTAATTCAACTTCTTTTCATTTATTTGGTTGATTTAGTTCATTAAATTGCCTTTCAGCGGCGTTCGTATTGCAACTTACGATATCTTCCGGAAGAAATTTGTTCATAATTCAGAATCAATGACACTGGGGAAAGCAGCAATAGCAGGTGTTACTGCTGGAGGTCTAGCTCAATTCCTTGCATCGCCAGCTGATCTCGTAAAGGTTCACATACAAATGGAAGGGAAACGAAGACTCATGGGACTTGAACCGCGAGTCCATAGCGCTTCTCATGCATTCAAGGAAATCGTCAAACGTGGCGGAGTGAAGGCTTTATGGAAAGGAAGTGTTCCGAATGTCCAACGAGCTGCTTTAGTCAATCTTGGTGATCTTACAACTTATGATTCAGTGAAACGTTACATCCTCAAAAGCACAGGATGGCCAGATGATCATCTCGTTCATATCATGTCTTCAATATGTGCAGGTTTTGTTGCTGCCATCATGGGAACTCCAGCTGATGTTGTAAAGACAAGAGTTATGAATCAGCCTACAGATAATCTTGGAAGGTAAAATTAGTAATTCAGATTTAATGTCAGAGCATCATTAAAAGTTTTTTAATGAAGGGGACTCTTGTATAAAGGGTCGCTGGACTGTCTGCAGCAAACCATAAAGAGAGAAGGAATGTTGGCACTTTACAAAGGATTCTTGCCTTGTTGGATTCGAATGGCGCCGTGGTCCTTAACATTTTGGCTGAGCTTTGAACAAATCAGGAAGTCCTTAGGTGCAGGAGGATATTAAAAACAAAGAGTGATAGCAATTAAAAATGGATGATAAATTGATTTTTGTTTTAAATCTTGCATCAAGATGTCAAGAAATTAATTTAGTTTAAAATTTATATTTTTATATAAAAAACCTTGTATAAAACTATAAGAACATCCCAAAATTTTTGACATTATTAAGGAGTTCAATTTATTGGTTCTAACTTGTATTAGAGAGGAATCAGCTGTGCTTGACTCTCGTATTTTTTTTACTCTCTCTCTAACATTTTATTCTTGATTTTATTCCTCAAAATGCGGATGGTGTTACAAAGTAAATAAAACTCTTGAATATCCAGAACAATTCTTTAAACTCTAAGACGGTAAAATCAATTTTTATACAGAAATAAACAGATTCAACGATGCAACGATAAAAATGACGACTTCAGATGTGACTTTTAGTGAGCTTATAAAGAATATGAATTTAAATTAAAAATTTCAAAGAATTTTTGTATTTATTTTCACGAAAATGAAACAGATGTTGATGAAATTCCCTTCTGGGTTGAATATACGAATAATGTGATTCCTAAATTTGCTCTTAAAGGAGGAATGAAAGACGATGAAACTATTTACATTGGGCGTGCTCTTCATAATGGTGCTTTAACTCCAGGTTGTTTCTGATTTTTGAAAGCAATTGTTTCACCTCTTTAACTCACCTATTATCATTATTAAAGGAAGTGTTGTGTCGAGTGAAAACTCTCTCTACTTAGCTTGGGGCTATCAAGCGCACAGAAAAACTAATTTTGAAATACTTGTTGGAGGTTCAGAGGACAATTGGGTGGCCTCTAAAGGTGGCCATGTGCCTGAAAATGCTTTTGTAGCCGGTTACACTGAACTTGGGGAATCTCTTTTTATTGGACGACAAATCCACAATGAAAGACTTCTTGTTGGAAAGATTCATCCGTCGTTTTATTTGTGTTACATTCCAGATATCGGTGGAACCAAAGAACTTGAATTCAATAATTACGAAGTTCTTGTTGTATGATTTCAAATAATTCAATAAAGATTTTCTATAAAAGTTTATTAAAAAGGACTACAGTAAGGAAAACCGAAAGGAAAACAAAGAGAAATCATGCGCAATACAAATTTTTCCAGTTGTTTATATTCAAAGGTCAAAATTATTTCACAATCTTTGAAATTCTTACTTCAGAAATCTTCTGTAAATTATTTGGAATATTGTGAATCTAATTAAGTTTAATGCAATTATTTCACCTTTCGTTAAATATTTAATAAGTTTTAACGTATTTTTGAAGTTTAAAGTCGCCTCTTTATTACTTCTCTAGCCCCTGAAAGAAGTAGGAATATTCTAAGAAAAGCGAAATCACAAATAAATTCAAATTAACTCACAAAATATCATTAATAACATTTTAAAATAACAAAAATCATCATAAAAAGCTCACAGGTATGTAAACGAATAAAACTTTACTTCAATTGCATAAAATCTTCTTAGTTATTCCTGAGAATTGTTTCAAGTTCAAGTTTGAAACTTCTTTTTATCTATTTGATTGCGCTCACGTTACAAATTTGTTTTATTATTTTCAAATCAATCAAATAACAGCATTTTACTGTCAATAAGATATAATCGGTTGACTTTTAAAGCAACAAACATTCATTCAATTCAAACGCAAGAAATTAGCTATTGCATAATTACTTGTTATGTTAGCTAGCGCATTTCTTTTCTGTGCGAATAAAAAACTTTCTAGGATGACACAAAATTCCTAAAAATAGTTTTGTGACCTATAGAAATATTTATATCGGAGAGATTATCAATTTAATATATTTTTATTTAAACAATATTCTTTTTGTTAGATATGAAGTCGGTAATTCCAGTTACTGCTGGCATATTGAGTGTCGGCGTTCTCATTTATCTTTATATAAAACGTCGTGAAAAGGGAAAGAAAACAAACGACTCAGATGACAATCAAGCTTTAGATCCTATTGAAGAATTAGAATTTAAAGTCAAGAATCAACAAGTACCAGCTATTATAGGTCGAAATTCAGTAATTTTAAAGTCAATCGAAGAGAAAACACAAACAACTATTCGATTCCGAGTAACTGATGAAAATAATCAAATGTGCTTGATTAAAGGCAAAAGAAATAATGTGAAAGCTGCAAAACAGCTGATTGAAGTCGAAGCATCGAAGCCATGCATAATTACTGATGAGATTCTCGTTCCAACATCATCATGTGGAAAGATTGAAGGATATTCTGGTTCAATTCTCCACGAAATATGTTCAAAGTCATCTGCAAAAGTTTGGGTTGATCCTGGAAGTCGTAAGAACCAAGCAGAAAATCGTCGTGTTCTGATTACAGGGACTGAGGAACAAGTTCAAATTGCTAAGAAATTAATCGAAGAGAAGATCAAAGAAGAACAACCAGTTGACAATGATAATAAGAAAGATGATTTTAAGAGAGAACCACGTTTATCAAGTCCAGGACAAAACAGCAGTAATTCAAGTCTTACAGTTACAGATTCAGCCAGAGAAATTATGTTACCTTCACCAGAAAAGCTTAAGAACAATGACGGTCAATTGGAAGTTTTTGTTTCAGCTCTGAATTCTCCATCACGCTTTTGGCTTCAACTTGTTGGTCCACAATCTACTGAATTAGACTTTTTAGTCGACGCTATGACAGAATATTACAGTGATAAATCAAATCAAGAGCTTCATCAAATCCGCGAACCTTATTTGGGACAAATTGTTGCTGCAATGTTCTTTGCTGACAATAAATGGTGAGTAGGATATTTGAAAAAGTTTACAAGCATCAAAATATCATTTTTCGTTGTCTTATTAGGTATCGTGCTGAAATTGTTGCCATCCAAGTTAACAAGACACTTCCACATGAATTACTTTTTGATGTTTACTTTTTGGATTATGGCGATAATCAATTTGTATCGAAGAAAGATATTCTCGAGCTTCGAGCTGACTTCCTTTCACTTCGCTTTCAAGCAATTGAATGTTTCCTGGCTCATGTCCAACCATCGAATAATGAAAGCAAATTAGACGAGTGGGATGAAAAATCTGTTGAAAAATTCGAAGAACTCGTTCAGCCTGCACGTTGGAAGAAGCTCATAAGTAAAGTTGTTGCATATAAAGATAAAAAATCTTTTGCGTTTCAACGACAATCAAAGCAACGTGAAAGTTCACCAATTCCTGGAGTTGAACTCTACGATCCTGATGATAATTCAGACAAAAATATTGCTTTAGAACTTGTGAAATTAGGACATGCTGAGATGACTTATGATTTTGGTGATCTCAAGAAAAGTTCAATTTTGAAGCCAACAGAAGATGAAATGAAAGAAAAAAAAGATGAAAAGTCACTTCCATTTTCCTCAAATGAAAATGAAGCTATACAGATTAAAATAAAAGAAAATTCACCGCCAATCACTGAAGAAAATCCATCAGAAGATTTATATAATTCACCAATAGCAGACTTGCCACAACAACCTACAAATGGAATTTCACCATCGCAATCGCAGCAAGAACCGTCAAGTATTTTCAATGATGGAAAGAAGAAAAAGAAGAACAAGAAAAATCAACTCAATGAATTCCTTGAAAACGAACAGCAAACATCAAACTCTTCTTCAAAAGTCGATTGGAATACAATGATGGAAGACTAAAAGAATTAAAATGAAAAACATTGAAATGAATTAACCAGATTCGATGCCAAAAACAAGAATTGCATATCGTGCCTTTCAAAGGAATCAAAAAAAATGTTCAAAAGCAAATTTAAGTTTTCCCTTTTTCTTGTCAATTTCTTTTAGGTTTTCCTGATTTTTTTTTATTATTCGGAAACAATTTATGAACTCAACTTTTGTTTGTTTCTGATGTATGAGATACTTTAAAGAGAATAAATAAAAATGTTAATTTTTTTAAATTTATTTTTCAGTATTTTATTCTTTCCATTTTTTAATTGTTTGTCTCCAGTTGTCAACTTAAATTAAGGGCAAATTTTTAAAACACAAGAATCTTAACTTTCCTGCTATGATTTTAATTCTTTTCTTTTTTTTTGTTTATCTATCGACAACACTTTTTTATGTTTGTTGGAATTGATTATAATTTCCATAGGAAGTGAATGAAAATTTATATTTTTTCTTTTCTTAGACATTCTCATTTGCACTTTTCTTATGCAAGGAAATTATTTGCTGCTTGAAACACAATGGAGAAATACGAATAAAGAGAAAAGTTACGAATGAAATTAAAAAGCATTTAAAATAAATAATTTAAAATTTATAAAAAGTGTGTTGCATTTGTTTGTGGGTTGATAGCCTTTTTTATCTCTTATTCATTCTCCTTCGAACCGACCTTTCAGTCTTCAGTTGATAGTTCATCTCGAAATTCAATTCTCATCTTAATCATTTAAACGCTTTCTTGATATCTAATGACTTCTTCATCTCAATCATTTAATACATTTTCTCTCGTTTCACAGCATCTTATATGCATTTGCATGTTTTTATTTATTTATTTATGTAATAGCAGAGAAAAGAAAACAGAGAGAATTGTGGGAGTTATCAGCAAAAAGCAGTGAATTGATTTGCAATAAAAAAGCATAAGGATCAAGATATAAATAATAAATGACTCCCACGACTGACATTTTTGTTCATGTGATTACTTTTAAAAATGTTTTATATCAAAAGACAGTTAATAATTAATTAATTGGGTCAAAAAGACTTTCCACTCCCATTAATTTATTTTTTACTTTTATTTAAAAATTCAAATTGTGTTTTCAATGCAACAAAATCTCACTTTTCTTTTTTAACATTTTTCTTCTAACTCAGAAAAGTTGTTAAGTGTCAATGATCAAAGTTCATTCATTTCCTTGCATGTACGCTAATCATTAGACTTAAAAACTTTTCTACTTTAATGGAGCTTTGCATGAAAATAAACTCACAAGTTAAATTGCAAATCTTATGTTTGTGTTCTGTCACATTTCTTGGATTATTGTACCAAACTTACACAAATAAATAAAAATGCATTTAAAAAATGAGGAATAAAAAATATTTAAGAGATATCAAGAATAAAGACAAATATTTTTCAATTTCTCTTCCCAACTGTTCCAGCACTAATGAAATATAATTTAATTGTTTCCTCCTTTCAATTATAATTCACTCAACATTTTTGTCTCCTTTAATTAAACTTTTTCTTTTATTCTGCATTTCATTGCGTGTCCATTCCGTACATAAATTCTATAATCAACATCTTTTTCGATGATTGTTTTTATTTTCTTCTTAACTTGTTGATTGATGATGAAGTTGTTGCTGTGGTCGATCCGTTTATTATATTTTTTTATCCATTATTCCAACTACTTTGATCTCAGTGGTTTTTTTTAATTTTTTTTTTGTTTTTTTAAATCTTTAGTGAATTATTTGTTTTAAATCTTACACATTCTTGTTGCGCGGAAAGTGTAAATAGAAATAACAGGATAAGAAAGCGTTTAATTTTTCGCTAGTTTTTCAATGTTGCCTTTGCAATGACGCGCTCATTTATGTTTTAATTTTCAATTTAAGTAATGGTTATGATGCGACGAAGTTTTTTTTTTGTTTATAGAAACTAAGAAGTTCATACGAAGAAGGAAGGATGGGATTTTTTTAATAAGATGTGAGTGTTACTTTTTTGTTTTGTAATAAAACATGGACAAAAAGACAAACAAACTTAGAGGAAATAATCTGGAGTTCTTCTTGTAACGTGCGGTTCACCACGACGTGGGGCGGGATCGAATTGGAGGCTAGAAAAAGAAAAGACGATTAATTAACATTCACAAAATATCAACAACAAAAAAGAAAACTTACAATGAAAACTTCAATGAATCGTCTAATTCCATTAATGCTGCTTGATTTCCGCATCGATAACAATAGTTTGGCGCTGAGAATATTGTGACAACGTGACGTTCGTGACACCAATTGTAGCCTTCCATTACCAACTGATGGGCACGTGATACTAGTGTCAATCCATTTGTGTGATTAAAGATTTCGGAAATATCCTAGAAATGAAATTGATTTAGAAATTGATAATTATTGTCATTATCACTGAGTACATACCTGACCAAATGTATAACCAGCCCCTCGTGGTGAAATGCCCCAACCACCTCGATCATCTGGATCGCTCCACAAAAGGTCACACATGGGACCTTCATGTGGCACTTCCTGCAGTCTGTCTAAAGCCCTAATGTGATCTAATGTATCAATCGATGGTGACAAACCTCCATGCAAACAGAATATTTGTCCATCAACAAGGGCGGTGAGGGGCAGATAGTCGAAAAGATCAGTAAAGTATTTCCACACATTCGGATTACCATATTTGCGCAGACATTCATCGTAGAAGCCATAAACTTGAGTGATTTGTCTCGACTCATGATTACCACGAAGAATAGTGATTCGTTCACGATAGCGGACCTTAAGAGCAACCAGAAGTGTCACAGTTTCAACCGAATAGTAGCCACGATCTACATAATCGCCCATAAACAGGTAATTCGTATCTGGTGAGCGTCCACCTATCCGAAAAAGCTCCATCAAGTCGTGAAATTGACCGTGAACATCTCCGCAAACTGTCACTGGACATTTTACTTCTTGAACATTTGATTCCTTTGCCAGAATCTCTTTTGCCTTAAAATAAAATAAAAAGAATGAAAGATAAATATTTACGAGTCAATTAAAAGTCTCATGACTTGTTTACTAAATGATTAAACTTTATCAATGGTCGTTGATAACGTGAAGGTCGTGTATGATAACATTGAGTGATAATAACTTAAAACACGTAAATGTTTCTCACATCACGAGTTTAACAGAATGACTAATGTTGATGATGACTATTACTAAGCGTAACGTAAATTTATATCAAAAATTTGAGATAATAAACGAACAAAACTGAGCAAAATAAACAAATTTCTTGTTATTTTATTCAAAAGTGTCACTGAACTTTAAAAGTAGATGTTTCATTTAAGGAATATTTTTAACTTAATTGAAATAAAAATATCAACCTGATAATCTCATTTTCACGTTGTTGACGCAATCAAAATTTCATTCAATGAACTAAATTTGATTTATTCGATTTAAAATCGATTCAATTTGTATTTTTGTTTGATTCTATCTGAACTTCACTGGAGTTGTGTTTTGCAAATAAATACAAAGACTGGAGATTTTCATGATAAACTTTGATGATTCATTTGTCACTTTATTTTATCTACTCAATGAACCATGTCCGTACTTGTTTAATTAAGTATTAATACTTAGACATTCTTATTGTAAATCGAATATTGATGATTTTCCCAAACTGAAAGCACGTTGTGAATTGTTTGAAGCAAAATTCTTTTCTATCTATTAATAGAAGATTAAAACATTTGGGAAAGCAAATTGTAAGTTGGCTTCATACAGAACAGTAATTTTTAAAGAAAAACATAAATGAAGCGTTGTTTAACATTGTTCTTCAGTTCAATAAACTACTGTTCAATGATCATTCAATCCATTTTGGTAAAATTTTAATGCTCACTTGAATTTTTATTGATTAAACACTCATCGTACTATTTTGAGTAGCAAGAAGGAGAAACAGAAATATTTGGCATTTTATTTAACATGGCACTTCCATCACATCAAATGTGTTTTGATTATATTTGTATAATTTTATTATGAAAACATTTTTCCAAGAATTTCCCGATTCTCAACAAACACGCATCGCATTTAACCAATCACATTTAACACATTTCAGCGTTTTGTTTTCTTGTTAGATAGAACTTCCGTTCGCCTTGAACTTAAGAAAGAAATTGTGCTATTTATAATTTCATTGAGGAATGAGAAAAGCCGAAAGCGTCACACAGAAAACGTCACTTAATATACTAAAATCCTTGACTTGTCTTGATACTCACAAAAAAACAAGTGAAAAATTCGATTGAAGCAGAAATTTTAATTTTTTATCGAGCTCCACGCTGCTTTGGCTGCTTCCAATCAAACATCAAAGAGAACTGTAATTCTTTTCGAAATCGTGATGTTCCCACACTTATCTTGTTCTTATGTAATTTTTTAATTTATAGAACTGTTGGAAACTTGTCCTTCTCTCTAATAATAAAGTTATAACCCGATATCAAACGGAATATCTCGAATGATTCATTCAGAATATTAGTATTGTGTAGTTGTCTCTATGCGAGAAAATCTTTTTAAATATATGTGAATGAATGAAAAACAAAGACATTGTTTTTACGAGCTGTTAAAGAAAGTAATGAAACATTCATAAAATTTTCAAGTATCTACAATATTTCTTTAACGAAAAATGAAAAATTGTTAAGAACTTTAGAAGTTTATCATTGAGATTAATGAATTTTAATTCCTTAATTTACTGCCTGCCAAATTTATGAGCATGTGCCAAGTGCAAACAATTTTTTGATGTCTAATTGACGAGTATGCGGTTCATACAAATTTCAATGAATTTTATTTCATTGTCTAAGTTTCAAGCGTTCCATAATATTTACAATACTTATTAGAAGTCAAATTCTTCTTTCGGACATTGTATCGAACATCATTTTGGAATTAAACAAATCAATTCTTGAAGGTCAAACTGATTGATTTTTTTTTGTTTTATAAATATTTCCTTTTCACAACTCTATCATCACTACACGAAGTAATGAAATGCAGATGAATTCGACATATTGAAAAGTTAAGGACAACTGATTAAATAATCTATAATGAATGTTTTATCCTTATTGTGCACGGAATACGAATTCGACCTTCATAAAGACTGTCATTTGTGGCTAACAACAAACATCCTTTTAATTATCCATTTGTTGTGCATATTTTATAAAACTTTAATTACAACTTTCCACTGAATTAGGTATTATTTAGTCATTGCATTGTAAAACATGAAAAATCGCGTTTTTCCTAGACTTTAACTTTAATTTCTTTCACATATAGTGAGACCTGCTGCGAGGCAGTTTATTGATTAATCCGCTATATTGTTTTAGTTCTTTACTCCATTTAGCTTTTATTTATTTATAGTATTTAAAAATTGCTAACTGTTGTTTATGTGGAAGTAATGGGAACTTCTTCCTTATTCAGTTTTTATATTTCGTCATCAATTATTAATCATCAATGATATCGTCATCATGTATTGATAAGTTTTATTATTACTATTTTTTGTTTTATCACTTAAACACACTTTCCCATTTAAGCGAATGACTATGAAAACTGATAAATATATATCAAACAAAAAGTAGCACACATAATTCTTATTCAAAAATTGGTGAACTAATCGATTAGAAAAATTTCTGAGAATTCAAATTTAAATTTTCACTGTTTCTTCCAATTCAAGCTTTATTTTTCATGTTTTTTCAATTCTTCTTACATTTTTTCAGTGTCTGGTTATTTTATTCACATTTTGCAAGAATAATTTCAACTTTTACAAGTCACACTAAGAATTTTCATCATCATCCATTTGCACACACACTCGAAAAAAGGGAAGAAAAAAATTATAAGCCTAAGCTCCCCCATAGAATTTTCAATTTCACTTTTCTCACTTTTAACAATTGTTCAAATCATTTAGAAGCTCTAAAATGTGATTTTCAGCATTGCAACCAAGTAGTCACTTATACTTTTTATTATTTTTCTCAGAATTTCACATGATTTTCAACATCAAAAATATTTCTCACCTTCTCGCATAAGATTTTAACTTGGCTCTCCGTTAGCTGTTTACACTCGTTCAGTTGCTCAATCCATTGATCTAGATCCTTTAAAGTTGTTTTATCTTCCATTTTGTGTTATTTGATTACACGTTAAACAATTAATTACTATTGAAAAAATGAAAAATAGTTTCTATCAATTCTACCAAGAGTTTTAATGGCGGCAATGGCGGGGGTATCAAACTTTAAGTGAGAAGAATTTTACACTTTTTTGCGAAATTTTGGAACAATTCACGGACTTAATGTTTTGCGGTTTTTATTGTTGATTCTTGTTGTACAAAATGTGTTCTTTGTTCTTTTTCTTTTAATTTGAATGAGCATTTCCTTGAAGTCAAAATGATATATTTGATATCTTTTATTTTTATTTGGATTAAAAATTATTTAGTGGTGAAATAGTCTTGTAGAGTGTCTCCTTCAGAATGAATCATTTTTTCATGAACGTAACCTTTTTATAAACGGAAAACCTCTCTAACTTTAACAAACAAATTAAATTCATTTTTTAAAATCTTTTTTTGAAATGGCATCATCTGTACCTACAAAAATATTTATTCAGATTGATTCAACTGCCGAACAGCAAGAAAATATAAAGAATACTCAAAAATCATCGAGATCATTTGCAGTTCTTCAGAAAACCGGCACTGTTGACAAAGAGAACTTGGTAGGACGCCAGACATTTATGACGAAGGAACAATCATCAAAGAAGGCATCCGAAAGGTAAAATCCTTTGAAATTCAAATAATAAGACAAGAATTGAAATAATGTCCTATTTTTATAGTGAGTTAATTCAAGTTACTGGAATAAAACGCAGAGTTCCTTCAACAAACACGACTTCAACATCTTCACAAACGAGCCCTACTCCCAAAACTGTTACTGAGACAATAACAAAAGATGATCTGACATCTGAAAATGTAACTGAAAAATACTGGGAAGTTTTGGCTGAAAAACGTAGAGTCGCATTAGAAGAGTCTTTAGTTGAAAATCAAGAGTTATACGAACGAATCGCAACATTAGAAACAGAACTCAAAGAGTCAAAGACAATGCTTACCGAAGCACGTCATCTCGTTGAAGTTCTCACAGAGATGTTGGAAGAAAATGAAGAAGACAAAGATGCTACTATTCCTTCGGATACCGCAATGGAGAACGAAAACACTTAAACTGATAAAAAAATATTGAATTCATTAGAATTTATAATACCTACTTTATTCATTTCTTACTATAATATTTCTATTCTTATGTTATCTTTTGAGTGTTAATAAAATAAAATCGAAGAGTTTCAAAGATAAACTGCCTAGTCCATTGTTTTTACTCGTATTTCCCTCATAAAATTTAAATAATTCTCGTTTCACATTCAACTTTGTTCTTCTGGTGGGTTCATAACTTTGCGAAAACTTAAGAAATCCTATTCACAATGAGCGAAGAAAAAGTAAAAATAGATTCTGAAGATAAACAAAGTGATCCAGAAGAGGTCCCAAGCAACGATGATGTTGAGAACGATCCTAAGGATACCACAAACAAGAAAAAGAAGAAGAAGAAGCGCAACAAAGGTGAGAAAAAATACAATAATTCAATTTCGCGCTATACTGAGATAAAAACGCATGGTGATTTAATGAAAAGAGATTTGACATTCAAGTTTTCTAATTATGAGCGATAACTAATGTATCGTACGTCTTCTTTAAGAAATACTTTTGAAAAAAATTAAGTTTTTTAAGGTTACTTAAAAGATTCTTTTGTGTCACTCTTTTTGTTAGGAAAACAGCAACAATCTGAAAATGCTAAGACCGAACCGGAAGTAATACAAACTAACAAGCCTACTGAACCAGAAAACGCTAATGGTGATGATAAGGATGAGTCTGAGGATGATGACAATGCTCCCGAAACCGGAGACAAAAAGAAGAAGAAGCGCAAGCGAAACAAGAAAAAAGGAGGAAACTCAAATGAAAACATTGGAATTGGAACGAATCCAGCAAAAGCAGGGTCACAATATGGTCAAACAAATCCACCAACTATTCCAATTGTTGATCTATTCAAACTTGGAAAATACCCTGAAGGAGAAATTCAAAAATATCCAGTCGATGACCGAACTGCAAAAGATCGCTTTACTTCTGAAGAAAAGAAAGCAATCGATGCAGCTCATAATGAAATTTATAATGAAGTGCGATTAGCAGCGGAAGCTCACCGTGAAACTCGTCAGTATATGGTAAGAATTTATTTTATCTCTCATGATATCGTATCAAGCTAAAATTTACTGATAAATTACAGCAAAAATGGATTAAACCAGGAATGACAATGATTCAGATTTGTGAGGAACTTGAAAACACAGCAAGACGTTTAGTCGCTGAAAAAGGACTTGAAGCTGGTTTAGCTTTTCCCACTGGATGCTCAAGAAATCATTGTGCTGCTCATTACACGCCAAATGCTGGAGATCCAACTGTTTTGGAATACGATGATGTTGTGAAGATTGACTTTGGTACTCATATTAAAGGTCGAATCATCGATTGCGCTTTCACATTGGCATATAATCCAAAATATCAGAAACTATTAGATGCGGTGAAGGATGCAACAAACACTGGAATTAAAGAAGCTGGAATTGATGTTCGTCTTTGCGATATTGGAGCTGCCATTCAAGAAGTCATGGAATCTTATGAAATTGAGCTCGATGGAAAGACTTATCAAATTAAAAGTATCAGAAATTTGAATGGTCATTCAATTGCACCATATAGGATTCATGCTGGAAAGACTGTGCCTATTGTAAAAGGTGGCGAAACCACAGTTATGGAGGAAAATGAATTTTACGCTATTGAAACCTTCGGTTCAACTGGAAGAGGATTAGTTCACGATGATATGGACTGCAGTCATTATATGAAGAACTTTGAAGTTGCATATCAACCATTAAGACTGCAATCGTCAAAACAGTTGCTTGGTCTTATTAATAAGAACTTTGGTACTTTAGCTTTTTGCAAAAGATGGTTGGATCGTGCTGGAGCCACAAAATATCAAATGGCTTTGAAAGATCTTTGCGATAAAGGAATTGTTGAAGCTTATCCTCCACTTTGCGATGTCAAAGGCTGCTATACAGCTCAATACGAGCATACTCTTATATTGAGACCAACATGCAAAGAAATCATTTCTCGCGGCGACGATTATTAACCCAAATTTCATTGAACAAAATCACTTGTCTTTAATTTTTTATGACATTTTCCTTTTTCCATTTGATGTGAACGACCAAAAATATTTCGTTTTTGTTCTTTCTCCTTCTTTCCCCCTTTCAAAATGAAAACAAAAATTGTTAATTAATTGAAAAAGAAGAGAGAAAATAAATAAAATGAAAAGATGAAAAAGTCCAAGCACTTGTTGATCACGAACATAAATAATTTTCTTTATTATTATCATACTTATTAGTTTTGACACAGTTTTACTTAAATGAATACAAAACTAAAATTTCGTAAGAACTTCTGCTAGTCTCGAAACTGTTGAAAACTTTATTTAATGATCGACAGAAGTTTCTTTTGAATGTGAATACTATGGACGGTTAAACCAAGTAAAGAATTTCTCAGCCATTTCATTCTTTTTTTCAAAAATAATCTTAAGTAGTTCACGAACAAAAAAACTTTCGATTGACTGAAGTTTTCAAATTTCCTTGATTAAAAATTTATTGATTGTTGTTGTGTTCGTTAATTTACTTGTTTCGTTTGTTTTTCAATGTTTTTCTTTCATTGAAATTTTCATTAGGTATGTAAGTTGAACGGAGGGTAGTTTTGAATATTTAAAACGTAAAGTTCGTCTTAGTACTTACATCATCAACATAACTTACTTTTAAATACAGAAACAGCATAAGATGCGACGACCTTTACTTCATTTAAATGCAAATATTTTCGTCTAATTTTGACATGAATACTCATTGACTTTAAACTTTCAAACTTGACTTGAGAAACTTTATATAAATATATTTATGTACATATGTAACATACATCCATTCAATGCTTTGAATTTGAGACACTTTCCGGTTTGTGAACATTTGTGATCAGCAAAATATATTTACTCATTGCATATTCTTCATTTCCCTTCACATGATATATAAAATAATAATAAAAATATTTTCATCTGTAAAAACAATGAACTTTCGTTAATTTTACATGCTAGTATCTAAGATTTAAATAGAAAGCTACATTCTTTGAATAAATAATGTTATTAAGATTCCAATACTTATGGAGGTTTACTTTTAATTTTTGGACTAGCTTTAGATAATAATGTGGAGTTTCCTTCAGGTATTTTAAGATTGACATTTTCAGGCTTTACTTCAGGCATATTCTCGTCATCTTGTTCATCTACAGAAAGTTGCACCGATGAGTCAGGAGCTGATGGGATGGTAGGCAAAAACCTAACATTAAGTCTAGGAGATGATGGTTCCTGAGTATCATCATGAAACGCTGACTGACGAACTAAGCGAGGTTTATTGCTTCCAACTAGTGGAAGTGGTTGGCGACTAGAATCTGTTTTTTAAAAAATTATTGATAATCAATTTGAAAATGCAAATAAACAATTTTTTTATTCTTAATGAGAGTCAAGAGTCACTACTCACTTGCAGATTGAAAAGGCGGAAGACTCATTCCAGGTATGCTGGTTCCGCTTGATCGTGATATCCGCCATGTCGATGTGCTGGCATTTGTTGCTGTTGTGTTGTTTGACCCTGAAGAATCATTTCTTGAACTCGAAAGATTAGAATCTTGAGATGTTTTTCTCGTTATCAGCCATGATGTGTGGCGTCTTCGAGGGTCGAGTAGTCTTAATGGAATACCACAATGATGTGGAGTATTCTGACGCCATGAATCAGAACGCGATGAACTGAAATTCCCATCGCTTGATGACATAGATCCAGCACGTTTATGATTTTTTTGTTGAATCTCTGCTATATGATACGAATAATCCATGTGACGATGATTCCGACGTTCTTCAAATCTTTTTCCTTCACTGCAAAAAATTCGCTTCCAAAATCTTGTCAGTAAACTTGGCTGCGATTTTTTTAGTTGCCGTTTCACTTCTTCGTTGTCAAGGACTTTTCCACGATTACAATTGCATGTGTGGGGTGGTAAAAGTGGTGGCATTTCCCGTGACGAACGTTCCACTAAAGAGTTGGTATTGCCAGGTGTTTGTCGATTTGAAAAGTTTGAACTATGTCGACACCTTCCTATGCCTCGCGTGACTCTCGATTCTTCAATCGCTTTACATATCATAACGCAATCTTTCTTAAACTGTTTTGTAAGTATCGCATATAAGAATGGATTGCAGCATGAATTCAATGGTAAAATAAATACTGTGAAAACTTTTGCTTGTTCAAGTGTTATAAGTTGCCAACCAAATACGGCAGTGATTGAGAAGAAAGCAATTGGCGACCAACACAAGAAATCTGTGAACACAAGTAATGCCATTCGTTTAGCAATTCTCGAGTCATTTGAATTCCAAGCCTGAGAACCGCGAATAGCGCAATACATTTTCAAATAACAACCCATCAAGGTCAAAAATGCAACTCCGTTAATGAACATCAAAAATATCACATACGCTAAACTCCCATGGCCCTTGAACACTTCCATCGGTAGACAGACTGAATATTTACGATAATCAGAAACTCCAAGCAATGGTAATATTGCCATAGTTAATGCAAAAATCCAACCAATACTCATAATGTAACTCGCGTGACGTAATGAAAGTCGCTTATTTAAATGCATTGCATGCGTTATTGCATAATTTCTCTCCAATGTTATCACGGCTAATGTATAAACGGATAATTCTGATGAAAGCACTGCTAAAAAGCCACTTAATTGACAGCCAACACTCATTTGCCAAGGTATAGCGTACATTCTAAATTCACCTAATGTCGATGCATCCACCACAGCCAAGAATCCCAAATAGATTCCCATGAAAAAATCTGCAGCTGCTAAATTGCAAACGAGAAAACGTGGCACGTCCATTTTTGATCGAGAAAAAATTAACACAAACACGACAGTGCCATTTCCAAGTAATGCCATTAAAAATACGACCCAAACACCGCATCGTAATGTCCACCAGTCGAAAAGATCTTCACATGGTAGAAATGGTCCTGGTGTGGGCAAACATTTCACTGAACCAGCAGTCTGTTCAATTGGAATTAGATTATTTGATTCTTCTACATAAGTTTCATCAGGAAAGTTTGCTATATTCGGATATCCTAAATCAGAATTTGGGTTCGAGTAGGATTGTAAGAATTCATTCATTTGTGATTGAAACGATGATGTTGTGTTGGCACTTAAATCTGGCCAAATATCATTGAATGAATTATTCCACAACGACATATCAAATTGATCATCTGTTGGGAAAAACACTTCTTCCTTATATGAGCTCTCAACAACTTTTGTGTTCGTTGTCAAAAGCGGTAGAAAAGCACAACAATGATACGCAAATGATAACACCAATGTTCGTATTCTCGGAAAATCTTCAATTGGTGGAAATATTTTCAGTCTCGGATTATTAAACGTTTTCAAATGTAGAAGTCTTCGCAAACCTTTTGTCGGTAGTGTTGGAAAAATGTTATTTCCAAGATTTCTGTGAAACGGAAGTTCATTTTTAATTTTTTCATTCTTATGAAACGTTTGTTGCATTGCTAACTTACAAATCTTCCAACTGATTGAATCCAGAAAATGCTTGCTCATGAATGAAGTTTATGTTATTTCCTTCTAAATCGCTGTAAAAGGATTGAAAGTTTTCTTTTCTTTAAAATGAAGTTTACTTGAATATTTTTTTATGTTATTATCTCATAAGACGACGACGATGACAATGGCGACATCGACAACACAAGTTTATACTTTATCTACTTACAGTGTCTGAAGTTTCTTCAATCCCGAAAACGTGTCTTGGGGAATTGTCTCAATTTGATTATAAGGAAGTAGAAGATCGTTAAGCTGCTCGAGATTCTGAAACGGCTGGTTATGTAATGAAGTAATTCTATTCGATGCCAAGTTCAACAATCTTAGTTCTCGGCAATGTTTTAAATTCGGCACATGTTGTAGCTTATTGAATTTCAATTCTCTGTATTGGAAGAAAATAATAATATGTAATTTATTTCGTGCTAGAATGTGATGAATTGCATTTCAACATGAGAATAATATTTATGTGAACGTACAAACTTTTAAGTCGAGGCGAGTGGATGCACAAGCTATCTGGAACATGACCTAAATTACTATGATCAGCTCTTAGCGTTTCTAATGAATTACAACCCTCAAACGAGGGTAGTTCTTTTAAGTTCCGAGCGTCTGACAAGACCCTTTAGAGGAATAGAAATTAAATTTTATGAGAAACATTTAAATGTCGATTTAATTTCATAACAGCCAACCACAAGTCAACCGCAATTTAACTTACAGTTTCTTCATCTTCTTTAAATTCTTCATAGCAGATTCATGAATGCTTTCAAAAGGATTCGCTCGCAGTTCTAATGTAATCAGACTTGATGGAAGTGTTCCATGTGCAATGGTCTTTAATCGATTATTGGAAACTAATCTGTATGAACAAAAATCTCATTAATTAAATAATGAATTTCTAGTAGATAAAGAATTTTAATTTACAATTCATGCAATTGGGTCAGGTTTTTCAATCCAAACGATAACGTCTCCAACTGGTTGTCATCTAGATCACTGATGAATATTCAAGCAGAAAAAGAATGGACGTCAGAATGCTTTAACACATTACTTTAATTTTAATGTCACAGATATATGATACAACTATGAAAACTTGTGACTTATATCCTTGAAACTTTAATTAAAAATTGTAAAAAAAATGCAGTTAGATACTCACAGTACTTTTAATCTGGTAAGATTTCGAAAAATCCCTGATGAAATTTCCCGAATCTTATTTCGCTTGAGAAATCTGAAAAACAAATATGAATGAAATATGAATAAATAGCTTTTTGTATTGTAATTAAAACTAAAACAATTCATACTTACAAATACTGTAGGTTAATTGATTGAGGAAAGTCTCCATCGTTAAGTTGTGTTAATCGATTATTTGCAAGGTTTCTAGAAAATGTAAATAAAATTCTTATCAGATGTCTTCCTTCTTTCACGAAAATGATTTTAACATTGTTCATGAATGTAATTTAGATAAATGTGACATTATATCATGATATGTTAATAGTTGAACTTCCCAAAACGGAAGCTTCATTAGCTATCGTTATAATGAAAAATAGAATAGTCAGAAAATAGGAAAACAACCATTTTTATCTTAGATTGAAGTGAGAATAAGAAAACAAAAGCAAGCAAAGCAGATTTTCCCATTCAGGCAATTAAGGAGACATTTGCATATTACGGTTCGCGGCTTTTCGATGTAAAATTTTCCATTCCATAAAATCTTATTTATCAAAACAAAATCCCAACAGCGCGTTGTAATAAGCAAAACGTCTCGAGTGAAGAAGCAGCAATAATAAATACAAAGCGTAATGGCATAGACAGCCTTCATGTCTTGTTGATACTCACAGAGCTTCCAATGATGTCGAGAGACCAATTAAAAGCTTGGTCGGAACATGTTCCAAAAAATTTCCTTCAAGGCGTAAGTTTTGAATGCTTTGTAGATGACTTAGTGTAATGTTATCAAAGTTTTCAATTGCATTGTAGTCAAAATGTCTGTTGGAATGAGAATGAGTAGGAGGGCATGATGGTGATAATATTATTAAAACAATGGAATAATGAAAAGTGCAACAGCCTTAATTAAATATTGTGCCAAAGGGAAAGCATCGTAACAAGTTATGAAATATTATTATGGTTCATAAACTCCCGAAAGCAAAGCTTTTATATAACTTAATTAGATACGAAATTGTTTCAATGTTTTCCCATAAAAATGTGCAAAATGTGCAAGGAAAAAAACTCTTCACGGTGCTTTTTTATAAGCCTATACCATGTTTGTATTCATTGAAGAGCTTGTAATGTTTTTAAAAGTATTTCATTCCTTTTCTAAAATTATATTAGGTACTCGTCTTGCCTCTTAAAAGTGCTTTGCATAAAGAACAAGTTTCAAGAACACAATGGAAAGCTCTCCAGATAACAAGTACTTACACAGATGTTAAACTTTCTATATTTTTTAAAGCTTCAATGGGAAGACTCTTAAGTCCACAGTTTTGCATCACCAAACGCTTTAAACTCTTCAAACCAGCAAAGGCATCACGCTCAATTGTATGTAATTTATTATCCGACAATATTCTGCAAGACAAAAATATGTTTAATTCATGATGAAAGACATTCAGATTTAGAATATGAATTGATAGTCTCAGATGTCGTTGACAACATGTAATGTTCTTATATGTAAAGCATGCATTTACTTACAGTTCTTCCAAGATGGAAAGCGTAAAAAACGATTCGTTTCTTAATATAGTAATATTGTTGCTTCCTAAATCTCTGTGAATTAAAGCAAAAAAAAGTAGAAATTTAAAAATTATTTAAATGTTAAAGTGGATGAACAAACAAAATAAAATTCTTGCATTTTAAATAAATGAAAATTCTATTCGATTATCTAAATATATTTGTATGATTTCCGTTGCGAGTACATAAACATTGCATAAATGGACCAAATATATTTATCAGACTTGCAACTTTCCAATGAAGTAAATTTTTATTAAAGAAAATAGTTTGATACTATTTTCTAAAATCTCAATGTCATAAAAATAAAATGAAATTTTACTGATATGAGTTTTTCTAACAATATCACAGTAATGTTCGCTTGACACAATTTCATTTGCTTTCATCTTAAACCATATCGTATTGAAAATGTGTATGTACAATGCAATGGAATCAAAACATCAACGACTGAAAATTTACCACCATCAATAGACTTTCAGACGAACTTTCCTCTTGTTTCATTGAAACTTTTATGTTTCTTCTAAATATTCATCTCAAGGCAAGTGACAAATAAACATATCAAATATCTTTGGCATAAATTCCATGTATAAATAAATTTAAAATTCCTTTATATCGTCCCAAATTTGAAATCTCTTTTTTACAAATAAAATGAAATGCATCCGAAAAATGATGGAAAGAAATGCATTTGCATTATTATAGAAATTTTTGTCTCATATAATTTTATTTAACACAACGTAGCAAGAAAAACAAAAAAAAATCATCTTGGGGTGTGTGATTGCAACTTGGAAGATATTTACACGATCTCAATTTTTCAAACCTCGATAAATGCTGCGGTAGAAAATGGTATTGACAAAGACTTCATACAACAAGATATATTTCTGAACGGTAACCACAAAAGCTAAATAAATAAAGGAGAAAATAGAAAAACCAATGGCAAAAGTTTAGCAGTAATTCATTCGGAATGTGTCGTCGAAGGGAAACTATCATATTTTTTCCCTCATTTTCCATGAAACGTAATATGAAGGAAAATAGTATTTTATGTGTTATCTCAACCCATTTCAAAATTGATTCACACAACAGACAAATATCGGTGATGGAAAAGGCTGTGAAAAACACTTTGTAGTAGGGAATTAGAATGACGGATGGAGCCATAAATTGAATGAGAAGGGACAAATTGAATTACGATCAAAACAGACGAATCAGCACAGGAAGAAAAAATGAGATGAAATTATAGAGAAAAAAACTTCCTTTTGACAGTGAAGTATGTAAAAGTGACGTAACAAAAGTTTCCACTTTGTTTGTAATCTATGAAAAAACTTTTTTTTATAGACGTGACGAAGAAGATTTTCACACCACTAAAAAAGAGTCAGAAGATGAAAAACTTTTCCCTTTGGCTAACAATCTCGGGACCTCTGGAAAACTTTGCCATGATGTATCATTTTTTCTCTTTTATGTTTTCATCCCGCACAACATTTTTAGTTTTAATAAATCTACTTGAGGAGTTGTTGCTTGATTTATGACAGACTTTTAAAAATTTATAGGTTTTTATAGCGGTCATTGATCTATGCCTGATTTACAACATGACATTGTCGTAACAATCTTCACTAACTTTTCCACAGATGAACTATTCATTGAACTCACGCCATGGCTTAACGACGCTCGACGACATAAATATTCTCGTAACAATTTTCCCGTCGATTCGAATTGATCAGCAAACAAATCCCGACGAGTGAAGTAAAGAAAAGAAAAGCCCCGAGATGGGAAAATGAAATTGTTTATACAGCAACGGCTATGGTACTGATTTCATCAAGCAAACACCACATTTACTCGTAAGTATTGTGAGTTGTGATATGTAATGGATTTTGGGTACCATCGTGCTGAATGTGATGTGTGAGAAAAGATGTGTCGCTTAAAAAAGCAATAAATAAAGGCAAAGATTCATCACAAAACGAATTGAAATTTTTGGTGAGTAGCGAAGTGAATATTGTGAGGAAAGGAAATCGAATTTAGTTGTATAATTTATCGAGAAGTGCTTACTTGAATAATAATCGTAAAGCAAATAATCATAGATACAATTTAACCCAAATCAACCCACAAGGAGAGATCGTCAGAGTGGAGTGATGCGTACCTAATCCTTTTCTTTTTAGCCACACAATTTCCAGACAAATAAAACTTCTTTCTAAGTAGATACGAACACCCAAAGCGATATTCTCTCCTTTTTCTTATGCTTGAAAACAATGATAATAAAAGAATTTATCACACTTAAGTTCATTTATACATTTTCTTAAAGGATTTTCTTCTATCGCGGTTTTATGATGATGCCTTGAGAACGATGCTTCAATGGTCTCTTTAAAGGAGAGAAAAGAGAAAAATTAATGAATGAAATCAGTGGTGAACTTTTACAGACATTTTCAAATAAACTTTTAGTGAAATAAAGAAGTTATACTATAAATCATGTCGTCTTATTTATGTTAGCGTTATAAACGAATTGTCGTCTTTCATCTGATATAACAGCATGAAAATTTTCATATAATTTTATGTTTTCGCCATGTGTCTCTTAAGATTTATTAGAATTAAGGTTTTACTTACAATTTTACGAGTTCCTTGGGCAGATCATTAGGAATAGCAGTTAGATCAGCATCACGACAAACAAGTATCACCTCATCAGATGTTCCCAAGCATGAACATCCCTTCGTCTTCCATGGTAGACAAATTTCTTTAAGGGTTTTTCCCAAATCACCATACTGCTTTAAAGCTTCATCATAAAGTCGCCTCGCCTCTTTCTCTGCATTGTTCGATGGAATCACTAACGACTCTTGAATGTGAACATTATCGCGTAATCTCGTCGTCTGGAGCTTCGAAAGAGTCACATTGCTCTTTGTGAAATTTAAGAGTATAAACGTAAGAACAAACAGATGACTGTGAGAGAAACAGGTTCGCCTTTTTCGAATAACATAAGCCATAACAATCTTTGGTTTCTACCATTCACCAAAGTGCTAATTAGATCTCAGCTATTTGCAATCAAGTAATTATAAAACACTTATTTATGGCACGCTTCATCATTTTTCATCAACTTTTAATTGAGTTTGTCTTTTTTAATTTTTTTTTTCACTTTCCGGAATTTTCCAATGCAAATGAGCAGTCAATAAGAAATGTTCAGAATGAAAATTTCTTTCCCTCTTTTTTCCTTTTTCCTTTTTAAATATCTAAGTAAGTATTCTCGTAAATATTTCTTTAACTGCTTCATGGACCATCACGACCGAGAACTTTTATTTGCAATAGCGAATCATAATCAAATCATCATTTCAACAGCCAGATGAAGTTTTCTCCGCAAATTTTCATCTATAATGATACGATAATAGAAAACGGAAAGTTAAAATCACATAAATTAAGAAAATGTCGAATGAATGAATGAATGAATTATTGTGACGCTCGATGCGCATCAGATCTAAGTCTCAATCTCATGAATTATTTATAAGACGGTGATTGGTGAGTTCGGTCTTCGTCTTCGCGAAAAATATGCAAAGTAGAATATTGTTGAACGAATTTGATGAATAAATTTAATTTAAGGGATCAATGAAGAATGTCATGCTTTTACTTTTATTGCCATCAGCATTATTCTCTTATCAATTTGTTCCTATGTAGCTTTTATTAACGAAAACTTTTCCTTTCATTACTGTTAATAAGATTTTCTTTTTCTTCTTATTTTTATGATAAAACTTTTTTTCTGCTGATACTTTTCTAAATTATATTACATTGTAAGGTTTCATCTTCAGCACAAACATAGAACATAATCTCATCACATAAATCCCAAGCTTCTGTCTTATTGCACGTGCTTTATTTCTTCATCACAGTCTGATGTCAACGACTCAGTTTGGATTTCACCAAATCACTCGTTTCTAAACTGTTTATTCTTTGACAGCTTGATATTCAAATCGAATTCACTTTGTTTTTCTTTGTTTTATTTTTATTTGTTAAACTTATTCTCATCCTTTAAAAGTTTGATGCTGTTGCATCAAGTTTTCAAATGAAACTGAATTCAAACGAGAATCGTGTTCTCATAGTTAGATAGCGTGCTTGGCCATATGTGCCAGAAAATAGTTGTGAGAATGTAGAGGTGCACAGCGAGAAAATGAGAGAAGCAACTTACGCGATTAATTTCAGCAGACTGACTCTCCGAGTTGTTAACTTTACTCACATCTTTCCTAACATTATGTCTTGATGTACACTCTGCAATATTATGTCAATACTCTCGTGGTAAATTATATCTACGCTATATCCTAGAGTTGGCTTGTACTTGAAACAAAAACAACGCAATTCTCGAGTGAGTAAAATAAGTGTAAAACAGAGAGATTGTTGAGACCTAGATTTCGCATCTAGTTTTCGCTATTTCTGTCTTTACTCTTATTTATTTTTAAAAGAAAAAATATAATCAACCTTTTACATATGCAAAAATATTTTCAATTATGTTTCATTGGAATTGAATGCGAAGTTAAACCTAAACACACAATACTGGTAATAAAAGTTGTATCAGTTTAGAATGTTAATCTTTTCTGCTTGCTTATGAATGATGTAAAGAAATAGCTTGGTTAACATTTAAAACGTTAACATAAAACAAACAATTAACAATTGACCAACGTGGGTAAACAAATTGCATTTCTATTAAGTAATAAATTTCATTAACAACGTTATTAACATTGACCAGTAGCTTTCAGTGCCAATATCGTTTAATAGAATATTGCCATAAAAGTGATCGATAGTAAATAACTGTTGGTCGTCCAATAATTATTAAAACCAAATTGAAATCACAGCGCGTATTTATATATTCCATACAACTTGTTGATATGTGATTTTCGTATCATCACTATATGGGAAGATTGATTATTCACTTTGAAACAATGCCCAAAAATGATAAAATCAACATCGAAAAATCGCAAATTCTGCTATAGACACGATTATTGAATTGCAAACAATTAACAATGAAACATGTCAAATGCATCACGACTATTTCATGAAGCTTTTATCACATTTAAATTATTTTCACTTCATTAAAATTTTAAACTGATTAAAATTTTACAAACAAACAATTCTGCCGTCTTCCAAACTCGTGTAGAAAATTTTTCATCATTTCGTGTTTTCTTCTTCTTCGCTCAGAACGTGTGTAAACGTAAAATGTGAATACAAGTAAAGTTTTTGTCGTTTCTGTTATCTACTTCATTCTTACTAGAATGACTCAAAGGCTCGTGATGTTGTTTTATGGTATCGATGATGTCTGAAATTGTCGGGGGTTCGAACCTTCGACGAACTTTGATTAAGAATTTCTTTAAACGCTGAAGCTTTTTTAATTAAAAATAATTTTACAAAATTTATATCAATACGAAGAGAAAATACGATTTTCACATTGAAAATATAAAAAAATATTAAGTGGCTAATTTAGCTTCATGCAGACTGCTTATGAATTAAACATGAGACTCACTCGTAAAATCCATCGCTGCTGGCTTGAATTATCTAGAATAATTTTCATTGACTACGTGAATATTCTCTTCTCGTACAAGAAGCAATGAGTTTCACACAAAACTCACAACACGATTTATTTCTTCGAATTTCTTCTTAAAATTAAACTCGAATTCCAGTGAAGGTCGTTAGAGAAGTTGAATGGCATCGCATTTCATTCGTTCGACAATAATACAATTGAGTGTCGTCAACAGAAGTGAATTCCAAATTTGCAAAATTAATAATAAAGCTTTGTCAAATAAAGCTGCTTTTCACTTAGTTTCATTACCTTTGAATTAAATTATTTCATTAAGTCACGAACGGAAGAAGAAGTTATGAATATATCCGAGAAAGACTTGAAATGAACTATTTTTGGAAATTCTCGTGATATTTTTAATGAAAACGTTCAAATCGAATGATCATCGCGTTTTTCGCACTCGATAGAAATTTTTCACATGGCTATTCAAAATGATTTCAATGTCGAAGAGCTGGCGGAAGACGATTAATCAAATTTGAAAGGTCGCTCCTTACGATGATCTAAAAATGCCATAAAATAAACTTCAAGTTTCATCTTATTTCAATGAATGTTTATGATTCTACTGTCAGAGATCTGATGCAACCTCCATTGAAGAGAAATTTGTGATCATGATGACGATGACACATCGACATGTAGTCCTTCACACATTTTATTTCATTTTATTTAATTAAATTATAAAAAGTAAGAAAAACTTCTCTTATTAAAATAAATCATTTATAATGAAGATATAAAACATAAGGAGGAACATATAAATGACAATATAAGGTAAAATTATGTGTGTACATAATGGCTTTATGCTGAATCTTTCTACATTAAAAGTTACATGCAAGTTTGTACGAATAACAAACAAAAGAATTATGATGAATCCATATTTTACTTCACCCTCATGATGGTGACAATGTTTCTGATGTGAACATACATCGAAGATGTTACGATTTCGAGGGTAGAAGTGTTTATACATCGAGTATCATTTTCCGGATGGTGACAGAAAGAAGAAAAAAAAATCGAAGATAAAACGTCTTTTCCTCAAAACATGCGTCTCATCTAGAGCATGGAAACACAGAAAAAAATAAATCTGGAGAATGAAAAGTGAACATCATTCATTCATTGTCATCATCATCGTATCCAACTGACGTCATGATAGAATTAAGAAGCTTTTGCCGGCTTTCTTTAATGGGAGATCATTGGCCTCTATCTCTTTCATATCATGTTGTGGCATTAATGGTTGCCCAACAAAGGATTTATTACGGAAGCCGAATGAACGGCATGAGAAAAATTAATTAAAAGAAATCATGACGAATGAATCAGCAATTTTATCGAGAAAAGCTTTCAGTTACTTCAATAAATAAATAAACACTGTCGAGAATATACAAATTCCATTCTATCGCTATTGACAGGGTGAGATTTTTATTTGTTTATAGGCAGAAGCAAAAAAAAAAGAAAACGTCAAGCACCTAATCACGCTCGATAATGTTTGAATGAATTGAGTATACAAATTTAATAGCGCTCATAAAAAAAAGGAAGCGCGTTGAATTCTAATTTCGAACGTTGAAATATTTTTTTATGAGACGAGTTTCTTCTTATCGAAAGTGTAAACTATTTTTTGTCTATCCAAGGCACTTTGAAAGAAATAAGCAAACAAAGTTTGTCTGACACCATGTGAAGTGAGAAGGAAAGACAAAAGTTGTAAAACGATTAGATATTGGACATCTCTCAAACTTAACCATCCATTAATCACTCGTAAAAAAAAAATCAAAACTTTCAATCGAACTTCTTCTTCAGTGACATTTCTTCTCACACGAATCTCGTTAAAAATAATTCATTTCCAATTGGTAGTCGGGTCAGCGTCGATGGCTTTAATGGTCTTTTAACTGCGAGAATTCAATGGAAGCGAAAGTTCCGCACAACCATAGAAGAAAAAAAAGATTCCGAGATATTTTTGGCGTTGTGAGCGAGATTTATGTCGCCAATAAAAGAAAATTAAAAGCTTTTTTTTTCGGTACTGGAAGAGTTCAATGAGATTTCACTAAAGAAATAAAAAGAAAACATTAAGATGTGATGAGAAAAATGCTGACAGAAAATCTATCGCAAATTCCGAATGGTTATTTAGAGTGAATCTCGTCTAAATTGTCTAGCATTTCACTTGGTAAATGAACATTCACACTTTTGTCACATGTTTGCCGTAACGAGCTTCATCTGTTAAAGATTATTCATATCTTTTCAGCGATCATGTTCATCGCAAAATATTTTCTTCTTCTTTTTCCTACTCAAATTGAAGCATAAAATCTTTTTATTTTTCATCGTAGACGTCGTCTCACCATCATGTAAGCCATTAAACGCATTGATGGTTTATTCAATTAAGTAGCAACTTGAAGCAGAATTACATGCATCAAGTTTAATGATCAGACCTGACTGTCGTCTCAATTTCATTTTTTTTATTCGCCTTCATCTGGTCAGACACAAAGCACGATTAAATTCATGTTTAGAGGTTTACAGCGTCTACGCTGTACTAGTTTCTTAAAATAATTTTGAAACTTACAAGGAAAGGTGGATTAGTGTTGTGTAGTCACTGTGCTTAATGAGTCACTTCTTATTACACTTAATATATTTATTATTTTTTATTTTTTGACGGGACATCAGCAATATTTCACTCTCGCGAATTTTAGTTCTTTTTCTTACTATTTTCGACTCCAATTGCCTGACTATTATTTTCTTTTATTCTGCTCTGAATCACTGTGGAAGGAGATGAAAGGGCATCGACCATTGAATGACGTCACGAGTCGTGTGTCGAGAGATTTCGCCTTAAATTATTATCGTGGGATGAAGTAAACAGTTGTAAAGTACCAAGAAATGATAAATGGCACATAATCTCTATCTATAATTAATTGAGATGATTTTAATGGTAAACACGATTCAACTTTACTCTTCTTTTAACTGGGTCACTTGTTATTAATTTCACCAATGAAATTTTTACATTCTCGTAAATAATTTTAACAAAAATTTCGCGGACAATGTTTTTTTCTTCACCCACTGTCGTTAAACACATGAAGTAAAATCAAGTTGACATCAAAACATCGCTCGCACCATATGCATTCAACCCAGCTGCGATTTTATAATTTCAATTAGTTTCAGTGTTGCTGTAGAAAATGAAATCCTTGAAAGCAAGCACTGATGTATGCGAAGTTTCATGTAATAAAATAAAACTTGACTGGAATTGCCGCGTATTTAAACAACGATTCAAATATGCGTCCGATCACCGACACTCACTCTTTCAAACTGACATGAGAATTGCTCTTTGACTCTTTTAATCCACGAAAAAGAAAAGAAAAAAAACCATCGGCGACTCTCACAGCGGCATTACACACAAACACAAAGTGACTTGTTTTCATCCCAATGTAACGCGAAAATAAAACAAAAATGAAAAAGGAAAAAGTGGGCAAAAAAAAAAAAATTTTTACTGTGAGTAAGTAAACAACAAGAGTTACTGGTATAATGTTGTTTTATTACAACAAACTCTATGCGCAAACTCCCGAAAATATGTTTCCGTTGTCGTGCTTTTACTTTTTCTTTCCTTCTCACGAAATTTCAGCTTGCATCGAAAATAAAAATGATGTATAAATACATAAATATGTATGATGTTCACTCTCTTCAATTGGATTCCTTCGGTTTAAGCACATTGTGCATTGAAAGATTATTGAGACTGAAAAATCGCATGGGATGGAATTTATTTATTTTTTCCTTTTCTTCTCATCAAGTTTGAGTTAACAAGATGAATTACTGTAAATTATGCAATTCACTTAATGGATTTAATGGGCTCATTACCGCTCATTGAGACTTTCAAAAGTATGAGTGTGATGGGAAATCGACGGAAATTTAATATGACAAAGAAGTTTCTCTATGTTTTTCTACAACAACCCCCGAAGCATTATCGTCATCATCATCATCATCATCAGACCGGTAGCATGTTGAAAAGCTCTCTACACCTCTTCTCTCACTCTCATGTGCTTTTTGTTGGTTGAAAATGAAGAAAAATTATTTTCAAACAGGGAGGGTAGCTATCGGTTGGATGAAATATCATCAATCAAAATCTTTTCTGTTTTTCAACCTTTGTTTCCATTTCACTCACTCTCTTCATAAGGCACGTGCGATAAATCATATTTTGTGTGATTTTTTTTTCCTTCTTACTTTTAGACTTTTACATCGATTGATCATACGGAAGTTTTCATGGGAAATATTATTAAATTTAACAGAATGTAGTCAAATAATAATTTAAAGCGTTTTTTAACACCAGCATCACGACTTTGAAGTTAAGTATTTGTTAAATTGTCGTTTGACTTATGACTCAAAAGTAAGCACGATTCAAGTTTCAACAAAATACTGCATATTTTTATTTATGGATTGCTATTCTAAAGTTTCACAATTGCTAAATTAGTGTCATCGATTGCACACGATTTATTGCATTCCGTTTAAAGATGTTCCGGAGGTAAGAACAAATTCTCGATTTGACTGTCAGTCAGGCCTTCATGACGTCCAAAAAGGAAGAATTCTTTTTTATTTGATGATGTTGATGTTTCAACTTCTGATTCAGAGTTTCGTCTTTCAAGCGACCGACCAAATTTTCCAAATATAGTGCTTTGAGCGAAAACATCTTCGAGACTTTGTCGTCTGAATGATGATTTTGATATCCAATCACTGAATCCACTGCCTGATTGTTTCTTTTCATCTTCATCTTCTTTAGGAACTTTCGATCCTGATGCTTCACCATCGTTCTGATCAGAATGTTGGGAGTAACTTGATGTCGAGCTCTCTGAGTCTGTCATAGAATTTAATGGTATATCAGACCATTCAACAATTTTCACCTTTTTCTGTTGATCCTCGTCACGAGTTGGTTCATCGTCATCATCGACAAGCTCATAATCATCTGACAGACTGTTTTGATAGCAAAGATATGTCTTATTCTTCTTTGGTGTATCATTCTAAAGTTTTTAGATAACATTTTAAAATGTTTTAAACATTATTTGAAAGTTTACTAACTTCTTCATTATATTCATTAAGTTTTTGATCTTCTCTCAGTTTATGAATTTCATCAGAAATCTTTTCAAGATTTTGTAATGCTTCATTGTACGCTGCTTTTGCCTGTTGAACTTCTCTCTCCGTTTCAACGATTTTTGTTTTGAGATTTCTCAGCTTGGCATTGTAGTTAGCACGAGTCTCATAATATGGCCTTAAGCAAGAAAGAAAAGTAATAAAAGTTCTCGTAATTTTACAATCATTTTAATAACTTTTGACATTTATGTAAAGAAAGCATAAATCATTAAATGTACTTACAAAATAAAAGAAATCAAATCAAACGTAGAAACTAAAAATTAATTCAAACAATTTTAAAATTTAAATATAAATTAGTGAAGTAGTTTCTCACCTTGATGCTTTTATGAAGCTTTTGAGTTGGGTTTGTAATTTACTTGACTGGAGATTTGTCATTTCGCACTTAAGCTCAGTGACTCTTAATCGATTTTGCATTCTGAAAAATTATTGCATTCATCGTAATTATATTAAGATTGTATCTCTAATGGATTTTAAATGACTTTTACCTATTGCATTCGTCAGTGTATTGATTAACTCGACTCGTAGCATGGCTTATCATTTCTTGAAGCGCAATATCCAAACCACAAGCTTCTTGCGCATTCTACAAAAATTTTTTTTGAATCATAAATCATTCGAAACTTCCCAAATTTCAA
The DNA here is from genome assembly GCA_900005825.1 of Clunio marinus. Lineage (NCBI taxonomy): Eukaryota > Metazoa > Arthropoda > Insecta > Diptera > Chironomidae > Clunio > Clunio marinus. The sequence continues at coordinate 3,321,761 of CVRI01000054.1, forward strand.
TTTTTTTTTCTTTACTTGTGTAACACTCTGTTCTGCCAGATACACCATTTCTTTGGCAGCAGCAAGATTCGTTTTGGCTCGCTCATGATTCGCTTGATCTGTTTTCAACTCTTTCAACAACTCACTTGTTTGTCTTCGAGATTCATAAAATGGTTTAGCCAAATCGATTGCATTTTTTATTTTATTGCTTATCAATTTGATTTCTGCCTGACTAGTTTTTTGCAATTCCGAATAGGTCCGTTTTAGCTCGTCTGCAAATTGATTTTTTTTGTTGTGGGTGGAGAAGTCAATAAACAATAAAGTGTCATTTTTCTTCTTACCGAGATTTACTTCTAAATTATTTATTTTCTCGCACGAGTTATTCAATTTCTCCAACTCTAAACCTACCCTCGGATCAACAGACATCGTGAATAATAAAAATTTATATTAAAATGTAACTTAACAAGCACAAAACTATTTTCATTTGCTTTATGTTTACAACTAAAAATAGAATTGTGTAACACAATTTGCAAGAAAATGGGTGACTAGATTTATGTTTGAAAAATTTTCAATTTTCCCTTTTTCATGTTTGAAAATTAAAAAATATTTTAACGAAATTCAAATTATAAAAGAAGCATATTGATTTAATCAAGCACAAAACACAAAATCATTTCGTATTTATGTTTATTAATGTTTTAATGTTGCATTAGTCACCCCGGAAAATTTATCAAAGACACAAACCAGAAAGATTGAAAATGAAATTAATTCACAATAAATATCAATGAAATGTGTAAACATCTAAAAATTGTCACTAAATCCTTTCATGATTGTAAAATATCGTCCTGTAAATGAAAACTTTATCTTTTCTTTCCTACATATAGTATATAATCAAAGTCACTTCTGTTAAACTTATCCCTTTGAATGTTGTTTATTCAAAAAGTTTTCATTTAAATTTTCCACACATTATGAGAAAAAGGAAATGTAGAGCAGATTTATCTTTTGCCTCCAACGCGAGGTGCTGCTTTTTGCTGCTTTTGGGTAGGCTTTGACTTTTGTTTGGATGGTGCAACTTTTGCTTTCTTGTCAGCGGTCTTTGCCTTCTTTTGCTCCTTAGCAGCTCTAAAAATTGATTTTTTTTTATTTATTCACAATATTCATAGAGAAACACAAAATCCTACTTGATGGCTTGTTCACGTTGAGCTTTTCGAACCTCAGGTTTCATGTTACGCTTAGCCATGATGTCAGCCATAGTAGCACCAACAATTGCTCGTGCATGTTTCACTGTTCGTCGTGTACGTTTCTTGGTTTGTTCTTCTTCAATACCCTTCTTATGCTTACGACGGTAGAGAACAGTCCACTTCACTTTTCGTGGATTTCTCTTCATGAGGAAAGATCTCTCGCACTTCTTGTTGATGAAAGTGAAGGTCTACAAAAAAATCCATTAATATATGATGAAATCAGATTGGACAACTCACTCACCTTGCCATCTGATTTAACTAAAGTTTTTCCCATTCCGGGATAAATCTTATATCCGCTGAATACGCATAAACCGATCCTAGAATATAATTAAGAAATAAAACTTTAGATTTGCTTGGATTATATAAAAATAACACTCACTTCATTTTGAATTTCTTTTGGTTTTAAATTCTGAAAGAAACAAACAAAAATCGCAGGTTAGAAATATGTTTTCCTTCATTATTTTATGTATATCTGGCAACAAAGAGTTCTCTTTTATAAGTTTTCTGCAATATTAATCATTTATATAAAATATTAAACTTTTACAAAATCTTAAATTGCTTGGAAATTGCATAAAATAATTAAATTTATTTTTCCACGAGCATACCTCAAAAGAAATGACGGAAAAGAAAGAATCGCATCGCAAACAGTTTAGCGATTCGCAAAGGGGTACAAAGGTTTAACATTACATAAACCGTTATTTTCTCATAAAAGCAACATAAAATGCATAAATTATTGAGAAAGAAACATGAAATACTCAATAAAATTACAATGTTAACTATTAACATATAAATATTTTACAAGTCTACTTAATTTTCATATTTATTGCTTTTATTCTTAAAATATTTAATTTACGAGGTAAGTCACAAAGTTTCTTATACATTTTTTGTAAAGCTTCAATTGCAAATAAAATTTGTCACTTTTTTTTAGTTATAAACTTGTGGTTATGAGAAGGGAAATGTATTAATGTTATGTTTGATGTGTACTCGTATTATTTTATCACTGGCAAGCCTTCATGGAGATCCTAATCGTAAAAATTCATAATAACTTATTTTTATGGTTTTTAAATAACAATTTAAAAGATCCAAACAAACGCTCGAAAAAAAAACCACAAATGCATTTGTGAGAAATGGAGAACGAAAGATAAGCGAAATATCTACCTCTTTTGCATTGTTTTCCTGTTTCACTTGCACTCGCTTATCCCAACGTGCTGTCGTATTAATTATTTTGTAAAGGATCACGGTTTGATGTTTAGTCTTTCAGAATGTATGTTAACGTTGAATTACCTATCTCATATACTCATAAACTAAATATGTCAATTATTTAAACTTATTTAATAGCAGTACTTCAAAAAGAAAAAAATATTAAAAGAAAATTATTTCCTAAGTTATTGAGTCAAGTTTATTGTAGAAGAAATAAAGTAACATGTCTAACTTAATGTTATTCGATTCAAACTTCGAAAAATGTGTATATTAATTACTGTTTCTGATTGTGATTCATTGGATTTTTATTGACATCTTTTATTTAAGAGAATACATTTCAAATGTAGGTATTTATGCTTTGTTCCTTTAAATTATTAAAAATCACTCATGCTATGCATTATGAATATTAATTATTGCACAAACACATTTTTCGTACCTAACATGACTCAAAGATGTTTTCTCTTATTTAATTGTTATGCAATGTTTCCATTGTGATGATTAATTTTTTTTATTTATTTCTATCGGAAAATAAAGAAATTATTAAAATTTGAAAAGAATGACTACAAATTAAATGTTCAAATTGAATGGATGGATTAAAAAAATTGATTTTGAAGATATCAGTAGCAAACCACAGAAACCGCGATTCGTTTCTTAACAACCTTCTACTGTTAATTCCTTTAAGTACTCAACCAGATGGAAACATGAAATTCTTTCATTTTCATTTCTTTAATTTCTTTCTTTAATTTAGTTTTCCCTGATGTAACCATATAGATAATTTTAAGCTTTTTAAAAGGTGTTAGTTGGTATGGTAAATATATGAAATAAATTAAAGTAATAGTCATTTATTGGAGAAGCGTTAGAGTTTAGTGAAATGTTACGCCTGCATCTTAGGAGTTCTAAACTAAGCATAAAATCATCGACATAAATCATTCACATGCATACAATGTTGTGTCATATTTTGGCTTGTCCCGACAATACGAGCGGGCATGTTGTATGAAGTGCAAACATAAAAAAAACTTTACCGAAAGGTAAAATAAATTAAAAATGAACATTAAAGCGACGGCTTTAAGCGTTCACTGATTGATTTAAATGGTGTTAACTTTGTGATGCAGCAAATCTTTTATTAGTCTCTAGATTTCTTGTATCTCATTCGGGTAACCGACAATATATTTGCTACAAGTTGTGGAATCGTTTGTTGATGGCTTATGAATTAGATATTATAAATCTGAACGAGTTTTAGTTTGCAAAAAACAAATGATCGATGGCCGTTCAAAGGAAGCAAATGATTGACTTACGAAAAAAAAACTTTCATTCATGAACTGCTAAGGTTTGATTAATGTTCATTTCATCACCAATACAAATTTCTTGAATGAAATCTTAAACTAATCACACATATCAATGATTTCATATCATACACAAGCCACAAGTCGTGACATTTCATCGAGAATGTCATTTAATACGTTATGCTCAACATTAAGTTACAACAAGAGGATGTGCAACATAAAAAAACATTCTTCATACAATGCACATACAAGAACATATCCGATATTGATGATGATGATGTTCTCCGTGATTAAGTATTTCAAAATCATACGCCAAGTTCATTCAGATGCGAAATTATTTATTGAGTATGTATCGGATAACCTGTTACTTACTTTTCTTTTCTCATTGCATCACATTTGGTGTCTGATTTCATGGTTTCGTTTTCAAAATATATTTTATGAAAGAATTTTTAAAGTTTCTAAGAGAAAATCAAATTAATCATGGCGACATTAAAATTTTCAATTCATTTTAATTTGCCACATAGACATTTAGTATTTATTACTATTTCAGACAGTTCTTAAAATCAGTCGTGCGTTGGGATTAAGATCAAAGATCATTAATGAATAAAAATTGCAAATTGTTTTCCTTCCCTTCCTACCTTTCTTTTCTTGCACCAAACTGTAAAGTGTAATTGCAGTCGATACAATTTTTACTCATAATTTGAATTATATTCCGTCGAATGCATTTCATCTTTTCCGCATTTTATGTGATCAATCGATGGAAATCATTGATGTGTGAAATGCAGTAAGAAACATTATATTGAGAAATAATGAGCTAGTAGCTTTACAAAGATAGGAAAAGTTTTCCTTTCTTGTTCATATCATAATTCATAATTATGTCATTTCACAAGCAAATTATTAAATAAATAATTCTGAAAAAAAAAACTTTGAATGATTTCTTTCAATTTTAATTCTGAAAAAACTTTCAACACAAAAAATTTGTAATTTTAATACGCCGTCATACTTCGTTTTTTATTTTGCAACTAAACAATTATCTTTGAATGAACTAAGTCATAAGTCTAAAAGTATTTAAAAATATTTAACAAAAAATATAAGTAAAAAGTACTTTAATGAGAACATTTAATGAGTTTAGAATTAAGATTAAATAATCGAAATAAATGCTTTAAGCTTCAAGGGCTGTTTGATTTCAAAGTTCTTAAGTAATGAACAATTTTTTAAAGAATTTCTTGGCATTTCTTAAGAGAATTAAACTTAAATAAACCTAATAAGGTCGCCAAACACTTTGATCAGTAGCCTCATGATCAACCACCGAATGTTCCTGATGTTGTTTTATACTTTCATCATCTTGAGCGATCATTGCATTTTCTGTTAATTCTAACCCACTTGACCGATGATTACCAACTGTTGCCACTGTGTTAACTGGAAACGAACTGTTTTCTGTTTGAAGTGCCGCACCTGAACCACCAAGATATTGTTCCACAAGTTTATCACTTCCATGTAAATGCAGATGAATTTGATTTTGATTGACTGTTGAGTAGACTTGAGGATAAAGAACCATTGTAGCTTGTGTTGGTGGTGCCGCAGTTGGCGGATATTGAGACTGTGCGGGTGGTTGACAAGGATATTGATAACTGTTGTATCCATAATTATACTGCTCCATTTCGTTTGACCATGGTGTCAGTGGTGTGAATTGACTACCATTATAACTTGTTGGATTTTGTGTTGACGATCCACAATGATAATCAGAAGTGTAAGGAAGGCTTTCGTTGGGTAAAACTGACGGCAACATACTTGTTTGTTCATACGAATGTTGAAAAGGAGAATATGCTGAAGCAACAGCCGGTGACGAATATCCAGTCCATTCGGCCGCACCCATCAAATTATTTTCTGTGAAATTAAATAAAACAAAGTTATTGATTTTTTTTGCAGCTATATAATTTCGAACACTTTACATATATTTACATTGTCAATGGTAAATTATTGCATCGGTAATAATAATTTAATTTTAACATCATAATTTAATTTTTTCGTAAGACGATTCAACTAATAAGATACAAATTTATTTTCAATCAGATTTTGATACATATTTTAAAGTTGTTTCTTCAAGAATATTTCGTAATCATTCACTTTCTTTCCCTTAAATTTCAAAAAATTAGCACTTCCTTTTAAAGAAACCATTCAACGTTTCTGCCTATTATTTATCCATCATCATTAACAAGAAGATCCTTAACTTTTATCAAGAAAAAACATTTGAAACACTTTGTCGGAGTTTTAATTCAGAGAGAAGCTTGTGCTGTTTTCAAGCCCATTAACGAGAATGATAATCTCGCGTGTGAGGTCTACGATATCAATATTAGTTATAACGATTTAATCAGCCAAACGGCGACGATTTTCTAGTCGTAAATATTTTGTCACGTTTAGTGAAAAGAGTTTAAAAAATTTACATATGCTTAAAGTATTATTGGTTCCCATTCCCACCAATTAATCGTTTCAAAGAATCACGTCTCAATAGAAACTATTTAGAATTTTATGACATTCTACCGAAAGCATTCCAATGAGAATTGCTTAGATTCAATAGTCGCAAATTTTAAAGCTTTCTTCGGTATCAACAAATCAGGATGATGAAGTTAAAAGATGATTCAGAAGAACTTTAATTCTGTAGTTTAATTTTTTCCTGCATCTTCAAACATTTTTTGGTGTTTTCAGTTGTTGTAACTTACTTCAGTCATTGATATTATACTTTAAATAATGTAACTGATACATTTTTTTACAATCATCCAAGCATAAAATATTTTATTTACTTTACAGAAGAGTTAATTCAATTTAGATAAAAAAGTAAATATGTATCAAGTGTACAGAATATTGAAACCTTTATTGAATCACGAATAATTCTTTTAAAATTCACGTTTTCCTTATAAAATTTCGTATGCTTTAAAAGTAAGAATATCCGATTATAATTCACAAATATCCAATCAAATGATGCACATTAATAATTAGAGAAAATTATTTTTAATGAACATTATCCGTAAATCTTGTTCCCAATAAGTGAACTTTAAAAGTTCATTTGTCTGCTCCCATGTTAAAAATCCAAAATGTTTTCTTTTTACTCAAAAATATAAAAATCATCGCAATTTACCAAAAATATAAAAGAATATATGAAATAATTTAAATTCAATCGATTTTGATGTAGGAATTTTTCATTCATTTGAAATTGAAATAAAGGAAGGAAGAATGAGAAAAAAAAAGAAGCGAATCATTACATGTGCAATAGCGCATTAATCGCACCATGAAGGTATCAAGAAGGAGAAAGAAGAGAAAAAGAAGCGAAATTAGTTTTCGATGAAAGAAAATTGGAGTCGTGTGAAGGATGCCGGGTGCACGCAGGTAGCCGACCACGATGGGCTTAAGACACACCAGCAATTTCAAAACCAACCTTTTAACCCAAATTACCGAACGATGCTTGATAAATGATCTCAATGCTTCACTTTACTCTTTTATTTACCTTGAATTTGTGGTGCATTCGGTTTATAGCCGCATTCTACTCCAGGAACATTCGAATTTGAAGTTTGATTTGACGATAAATTGTTGTTTAATTGTGATAAAGATTTCCTTCTAAACGGTTCCAAATCTCGTAGATAAGGTGTTTCTAGTAGACGTTGATTAAGACTAAATGTTCGAAGTTGATGACTTCCAGGCGACGGTGCTGTAAATAAAAGAGACAAAAAATATTGTCAAAAAAATCCATACTCCATAGTGATCATTTGAAAAGACTTTAAATATATGTACATAAATGATGACTCTGTTGCTAAATATGTAGACTAGGCAATCGAATCTAGTTGTTCTGTCAGATTAACAGGAAATTGGACTTGGCACAACCGAATAATTTGTTCTATGTTTCCTTTTTGTAATCTAATTGCGAAAATTGATTGTTGAGGCTTCAACTCAATGGTTTCATTCAAAAATGTTTATGTTTCTACGCAAATTTATTTCATTTAATTCATAGTAAAGATTGCGGTAGAACTTTGTTTTTTATTTCTTCTAAGAGTTTTCATATTTTTCATTTCATACTTAAAATGTTTCTAGAAAGAAATTTCTAAAAAAAATCTCACATTTTCATATTCTTATCATAAAAAATTATGAACTGGGAAAAAATCTTTCAAAGATAAAACTCCACGTTCATTTCTTATGGGAAAATTGATAAAGTCAGAATTATAAAAATATAGAAAACGTTAACAAGTCGCAATCTGAGAATTATTTGTGATGCAATCAGCAGCAGTTCTAAACATTAAAAACATAAACATCCCAACAATTTGCAGTTTTGCTGTAATTTGAGGATAAATGATTGGAACTAACGCTTGAATGTTCATCTTTCAACCCTTGTATCTAAATGCATGTTTGTGTATTATGTGTAATTTCCCTATGATGATTCAAATTCCCTTGCGATAAGGACATCAAAAATAAAAGGTCATTTGACATCAAATTGAAGTTGAAAATGTGCAAAATGCATATTTACACATCTCGAAATGCAGAGAGAAAGCATTAAAAAAGAAATCATGATTTCAGGTTATTTAATGCACCGGGAAATTGGACAATCTAATGCAGAAGAAAGCATCGAAAATTTCAGTTGGAATGAGTGTTTGTTTAGGTTTACAATGAGTTTCTGTCGAAAGCAGATAACAAACATGTTGCTTGCTTACTTACTCTTCATTTTAATCGGAAAATTCAAAATGAAAACGTCATAAAGACTAAATGAAAATCTATTTATGTCTGTTACAATTTTTGTTGACTTTTAATCAAAACGACGACGCGGTGGAAATTTCAATTGAATGACGAGTGTTTTGGTCACTTGAAAAGTCAATTATCCTATCTGTTGTCAAATGCTTAACAAGTATTTTCTAATATATGAACAATTGAAAAAAGAAGCCAATTAGACCGTACATTCTAACTAATAACAGATGTTGATAATTTCTCAAGAAGCATTCGATTGCGTGAGAAAAATATTATAAAACATGATCTAAGCTCTTTAAAAATAAAAATTATTTGCTAATGATTAATTTGCCCAATTTTATTTACGTCACATGGTCAATGTGGCTTTTGAGAAAAAAGAGAAGAAATATTTCTAATGCAAATAATGAGTTGTAAAAAAATAAAGTAAAGAAAGAACTTACAATTCTTACTTCTTGGTTCTCTGGGGCCATCGACAGTCACTTTAATTGCTTTTGTATAAGTTGTCACTTGAGGAGGTGATGTTGATACTGTTATAGTTAATGTGAAGCTTTTGCCTATGAAAAGAAAAAGATGAAAGTTGCGTTATTCAATTGAATTTTGAATGATTTGCAGTTGTATCTAATTTTAATTTAGCTTAGTGAGCATTTTTAACAAAGAAGTAAAGAGAAGTCATTTAAAGGTCCAAAAGTATTTTTATTTATCTCATTTTATCTTGAATAAGTTCAAGTGTTCAACATTAATATAATGAGACAAAGATATGTCAAAAGGTTGAAAAATGTAATGAACACTATAAAGTGAAACGAAACTCACGAGATGTGAGAGCATCCAATAAATTGTGCGGCATTGAAATCACTTCAATGTTCAGAGAATTGAAAAATTAGTAGAAATTTTTCATATCATGAAAAATATAAAAAACACTTTTCAAGACGCTTTGAACTCTAGTTTGTATTTATTCGGGCTGTATGAAACGTTTTGTCTTTTTTATGGAGAATTAATCTTGTTTTGATGTTGAAGCGTTCGAGAAAAAAAAAGAAGTTTAAACTCAAAGGGAAATAAATTTGGGTCTCTTTTGACGTTTTGTTCGTTAAAAGTCGAAATAAGTCCAAACATGAAGAAAAACTTTTCTCTCTCATTCTTTTGATTTAAATGATAGAAAAGGTCATTAAAACTTATCATTATGAATCACAACAAAAGAGTTGAACATAAAACAAAGATGATGAATGTTTTAGAGAATTAAAAAAAAACAGGTCACGTGTGTCCTTTGTAATGCGATCTGAATAGATATTTAAAAAAATTGCTTTTATGAAATTGAAAGGGTTCAAGATTCGTTAAGTATCAATAATCACAACTTTGCTAAAATAAAAATTAAATGACATTTTTTGTGTTTCATTTTTATGTTCGTCATGATTATTCAAAGGAATTTCACAAAAATATTTTAGGAATTAAATTATTGATGAAAAGTTCTTCAAATATCAGATATCTAGATTCTAGAAATCTTATTCAAGTCTATTTAAACTTCATCAATATTCACATTGAAATAATTAATCTTCATGAATATTTTTCTTCTCGCAAAATTCACCTTCCGACGGCTTAATGTGAAACTATCTTGTTAACTCATTTTATCACAGCATAAATAGTTTAAATAAATTTACTGACCTCGTCCTGAACGACCAACAAATCGTAGATCGTTAAATTTTGCCACTTGATTTTTCATTGGTGCTGTTGAGTTACGCAATTCACCATGATAATTTTCATCATTTCCAGCTCTAACTGACACTAAAGTTCCATCAACAATGTCACCTAATGCAACAACTTTAAAAGCTACAGGAAGCGTTTTATTTGAACGCCAATGCGTTGGTAAAGCAGAACATAAGAAATAAGGACTTCCAGTACGAACAAGTTCATTAGGAAATTCTTCTTGAGCCCGTACAACCATTCGCTCTGTCCACCAATATTCGTTGGTATTGGCATTTTGAGATTTCGGCGGTGAAGTGCTGCTACTATTAGTGGTGTTAGAGTTGTCTTCAACTAGCATTTTATTATTCCAATCACTTTTGATAACTTTCGGCTCTGCCGTATATGGCAGATGCATTCGAAAAGAATTTTTTGGCGCTATTTTGATTTTAATAGTTGAACTTGATTACTGATAAAACTAAACTCTAACGTTGATATTCCATTGATAATTTCACTTATTGCCTGTTTTAATGTTTTTTATAAACACGATCATATATCGAAATTATGCTTCAAGTTCTATTTTTTATTCACTGGCATTTAAATCAGTTTTATTTTTCTTATGCAAATAAGCCTATTGGTATTTCCGAGGTTGTTTATCTATTCAACGCAAATTTTTTGTTTTATAAAACTTAGCTTTTTTCTTATAATTCTTTTAATTTGTAAACTTGATACGTTTTTGCAAAAACTAAAATAAAATTTGTTTTAATTTCTTTCTAATTTTCTTTTTCTGAGTTTGAGAAAAAAAATGTTTAAGACTTTAGAATCACACAAAACCGCACCAACCACGAGAGCAAGCAAAGAATGAATGAATGAAACTTCAATTCAGAAAACTTTCAGAGCTCTCCGTATGCTTTTTGTGTATACAGCACGTAGTCAACACTAACACAGACTAGACGACGGGAGGGGAATTTCCAGAGAGACGAAGAGAAGAAAAGAAAGAAATTACGCGATCATTAGTATCGCAGCTTTTCTTTGAACTGTAGCTTAGGAAGTTTTACTCGAGAAAGATTAATGAAGTGCATAAATTTTAAGCAATTTTATAGGCATATCTTTCGTAAAACTCTCATTACAACTACTCATTCTCTTGTTAAATAAAATGATAGAATTCCGACAGCAAAACTGTGCTTTTAACAAGTGAAATATCTATAGCTTAAGATTATTTTATTTCACACATGATTGATTTTTCTTTATTTCATGTGCAACAGAAAAAGTGCGGAAAACATGAAATGCATTGAATGAAATTATTTTAATCATAAGCAAATTGCTTCAGTCGAAGTGAAATATTAAATTAAATTCGAAGCAGAAGCGATTCTTGCAATTTGAGATTATGAATGGTCTTTGAACTCGTTTCCTGACTTTTCAACAATTGACATTGGCCATTTAGAGGGAAGCAGCAGCATTTTTTATTTAACTTACTTTATTGAGTAGCCAGCATGACTCCAAAAAGTTAGAAACGAAAGCTTTGTGTCGATTACAGATACATAAAAAATATTTTTAAAACTTCCTACTAAAAATAAACGAATTCGGACTTTCTGCTCGTCAAAACATAAAAAAGAACTCGCGTAACAACATCAAAAAGATTTAAAATGAATCGGAAGAAAAACATTCGATATCTGATTGTGGTTAATGTTAAATCGACTATGATTTTCATTTCTAGATATTTTTGGTCAGAATTAAATTCTGTAAAAAAGTAATTCATTCAATATGTTGTAAATTTTAGTATCTAATTTATTTTAAAATTTGTCTTCTACAACATTTGCTTATAAAGTTTAAAATTAATGCTTATCAACTCAACTTTAAATTATAATATTTGGAAATTTTATTTCCTTTTAAAGATTTGACGAAGAAAATGAAAATAAAACACAATGTGTCAATCATATGCTCTTGTTTCAAATAAAACATCAAATGCAGTGTGTAATGACAGTGTCTGTTGCAATTTTAGACACTAAATTCACATCAATAGAAGCATGCTTTTGTGTTGAAGGTTCTTATTTACTTCTATTGACTGTTGCATGTTGTTCCTTTTGTTACATTATTCCCAACACGCATGCAATCGGCTTTTTTTTTGTAAATTGACTTCTACAACTCCTAAATATTACCATCTGTTGAATGTTACATTTTCACTTCATTATTTATTGATAACAAATTTCAAACTATAATGAGCCTTGTACAAATTAAATGGTGCGATGGATCATAATATTTTGATTGGAAGCGATTGTGTGAAGCATGAAAAGGAACTGGATGACGTTTTACTGTTTTTAATGACAGCTTATTGTGTGAAAAAGGAAGAATAAAGTGAAAAAGATTATGAGATTACAGACCTGTGCCGATCCTTCAAATTTAACTTAATTTTTTTTTGCCTTGAAGGGAACATGAAAGTAAAAATCAATGTTCGAATTAATAAAAAAAATTCATTACCAAAACCTCAGTCTATGAAGTTTTGTTTGCATTTATATGCGACGTTTCACTTGTTCCCACAACTCTACATTTTTTCCCACGATTTGTTTTATCGCTCTCGTTCGTTTATCACTAATAAACATTGTAACAAAACACTAGAAAGTTGAATTATGATAAAAACAAAAAATTTGATTAAATATTAAATGACTAATTGGTACATAAATGAACTTAGTTAAGCTTCGTTTCAAAGAGATTGTTAAATAATAAACTTCGAAAAGAGATTCATGAACAGTAATTTCAGGGAACATCAACATTCATAAGACTTCAAAACATGATACATGGTTACATGCATCCGTTATTGATTCTTTTCATTAAATCATCCAGTTTAACTTCAATATTATTTTTCAATCGCTTGTGAATAAATTTCAAGAATGAGATTTATGTGATGGATTTTCGCTTTGCAAAACAACACTGATTCTTGTACATTTCTGTCATGATGCTTCATTTCTTGAAAGTGACAAGAAAAAAAAGTTGATTAAATAAGAATGCAACAAACTTTTTATATGCAGCATTCAAATGCGTTTCATCTCGACAAAGCATGATGCTGATTTTTTTCAAAGCGCGTCTGGATATTGTGATCATAAAAATGTTGCGGTTGAGCGCGAAAAATCATAAACTCTTTTTTCTTTTCTCTTAGTTTCATTCTCTGTTTCATTCATAAAATTTGCAATCAATATACCATTTTTATGTCGATGGTTTTCTGGTGCGCAATGATATGCTATGTCTTGAAACCTGACCACAATTATTTCAAAAATGGCGGTTAGTCTCTCTCGTTGTGCACTATTTGAAGGCGTTGGCAGACATAATGAGAAAAATCGTAACAATTTCTATTTGATAACGATTCAGCAGACTAAAAGCTTTATCTACCTAAAGTGTGGCATAACTTGAAATGCATTGGTTTCTATTAGAACCTACTAGACCCAAACGATGATTTTTCTTTCTTTTTTAGGGAACTAAAATTTTTGAAAGAAAATTGCTGAATTATGAGAATATTTATAAAAAAGTTAATCCATATTTTGCTTGTAGTTTGTTTATGACATCTCTTAATTAATCTCGAAATCATGAATATTAAAATTTTAAGCTACAACAAGTCTCACCCTTTCAAAGCACTTTCAATTTTCTCCCCCTTTTAATTTAACGATTTCATTAGTTGACATTTGAGATCAGGAATGTTTTAAACAGTGTGACATGTTTTGAAGCATGTCAATTAAAAAGAAATAATTCCTTCGATGATGTTTTTCCAATATCAACAGTTCGGCATTTTCAAAAACATTTTTCAGATCCATCTAAAGCAAAACATTCCAAGCATCATTAATCAGCATTTCAGTATCATAAAGCAAAAATATGTCGATAAAATTTGTTCCAATTTCTTTGCTAATTTCTTACAAAATTTTCGGAAAATCTTTGTCAAAGCAGTCTTGACTTTAATAACCTTTTGGAATCTAGACATTTTTCTTTCTATTAAAATTTTCTTAGATCAAAATTTGTAGTATTTGAAGCTTTGTAACGTAAATGTAATTAGTGAGTAAAAATTTCTGAGCATTTTTTTCTGAAACCATTATGAAAGAAGCAGGTAAATATT